>OZ021724.1:49800144-50400144 GCA_963978545.1 Linyphia triangularis
CTAGTATTATAGTTCTATATGTGGTTCTGTGTTCTTTAATTTATCCTCTCTATCACCTATTAAGTTAACTTATAATCTATTTTCTATTTGATTCAAAGAAATATTTAATGGTGTATTTTTCGAGTAGAATAAGTGTGTGCGAATAAGTAAGTAAAAAAGAAGGGAAAAAAAACTTAACGAGAATATTGTTTACCGGAGAATTAACTTAATTAAATACTTAAAGCTGCTTTAATATTGCAAACAACTTCAATTGGTAAAAAAAATAATAATTTGTGTATAGAAACAGATTGATTATGTATGTTCTATTTTTCTAAGATAAGTACACATTTGTTTATTATTTATTACATTAGATATGGAGAAAAGTAAGAATAGTTTTTTTACTATATTGTATATTGTGACAAATAGCACTTCTAGGAAAAGTTTTAACCTACTTATTATTGTGAAATCGTTTAATTAGAATTATAAGCTGTTTATGTTTTGCGGAAAAAATGCTGATTTCTAATAATTTATAAAGTATTTGTTTACTCAATTCCTGTCCTATTTATTTGTTTTCTAGCTTGTTAAAATAATCACGCAGACTTTTTATAGAAAATGTAAAATGAAAGCAAAAAACGCATTGGAACATCTAACTAAAAAGTGTAAGTTACATAAATAATTCACAAATAAGTCTGTTATAAACCAGAATTCAAAATTCACGATAAACCGCACGAATTTGACATTATTGTGGCTTACCTTGTACACGCACATTACATAACACTTAACAGCGATAATATAACCATAAACATGTATTGTGCTTAATACTTTTCCAATAATATCACTTCAAACCTTTTATTTGCCCAATAAGCGCAACATCCGAGAGGAAGGAAAATACAAAAGAAAAAGCCGTCTTATACTTTATTTAACAAGGGGCACTCACAAAAGCATTCCGTCCCTGTTGAAATGATAATATTATTCCTACAATTTCTCCCAGAGCTGTTAAAAACCATTCTGAGTGTGTACATCACGCAAGCCCGTGTTTATCCATTAGCAGACTCAACCTCGTACCAATGGATAGGTATGTGTGTGTGTAATACGAGGGATTGCATTTACAAATTGTTACAATGGGTTTTCTAGTCAACTATTAAGGGAGGCAAAATTGTCGCTTTGGTATTGTGAATGACTTAACCCAAAGTGGGATTGGCTTTTAAGTATCAAGGATTGCCTTTTTGTGGGCTTCGAATCGTGTGTGCAGACATCCTTTTAGACGGTTCCAAGTCGAAATTATAGTTATTACACGGAAAAGCGAAATTACAGAATAGTGACCAAAACAATAAGTAGGGTTATGAGTCGATAGGTTTGATATTTCGAGGTATATAGATACAATTCTTTTCAAACTCTTTGGATTAGGTATTGATGAAATAACTATATCAATTCTTAAAATATATGGAAAGTGTTCAATCAAATACATGTCCGAAATTTTATCAATATAAATTTTAATGTAGAATTGAGTTATGTGAAGTGAATTAAATTAATAGAGTTCAGTGACACACTTACTGATTGAGAATATGTATGTATATTGTATGGAAGAGGGGTAGAAGCATCAAGAAATAAATTGTCAATTTCAAATAGTTATTAGAAAAATTAGTTTAGCTAGTGGTTAAAATAAGATAAATAATATACATTAAGTATTTAATGATAATGTATAAACCCCTTTGTTAACTGTCATTTAAGTTAAAATTTAAGGAACAAAATTAAGCTATTTTCGAAGCAAACCATTTACGCATTCTCATCATAGGCAAATTTTTTTAAAGTATTTCTTTGTTGCTGTACAAAAGAAGCACAGAAAGAAGTTTGTGATTGTAGTTAGTGACGTAAAATAGTAGATGGAATTAGGATGTATTCTTGTTAACATGATTGCTTTGCGAATTGGATTTTATAATCTACAATAAAAAATTATAATGATCTAAAACAAAGGGCACATCAAAAGAGATCTTAAACTTGGCAGAACATTTTGGTCTACTAAATACCCACTCAATCTATTTTATAGAGTTGACTTTTCAGGTAATTACATTGAGCTCAAAACAATACATATATTTAAACAATAGTATTATTTAAAGTTCATGATCAACTGATAACCAACCATATTTAACTTTAAACCTAAATTAAAAATAAAAATTTAGAAAAATTACTAACAAACGTCACATAAAACTCAAATAAATACATTTAAATTTATAACTAGTTAAATATGAGTATATACTGTATATTTTTATTGTTTTATATTGAATATTTATGTATATATTGACCTATTCACTGTAGCATAAAATATGAATTTTAACAATGCATAAACTATGCCATATCTGACCCATAACATACACACATTAAAATACATTTTCAAAACTCATACGGCCCGAACAATACTTAAACAAGTTCTTCCATAACTTAAATTGTGATATTCAATTTATTGTGGCCGAGGCACATCATTCCAAGAATCCATTCAAATCTAAATATACAAACAAAAGCATTCTCTTTCAATTTCATATGAATTAAAATCTCAAAATAACCTAAACATAGTTTTGTAATATCGATTCTGATATAAATGAGAAAAAGCATATGCGAATTTGAGGATCAAGATATATTTGCCTCGATATAATATTCTCATCTCTTTTATAACGCAAACACTGGCCGCTTTTACGATCGATACATATCGCCCAGCAGAGCGTATCTCGGACCACACATCTCGAAGAGGTCATCATACCCCATGTAATGTCACCTGTCTGTCATCGCTCCTTTCAATGTGAGACTGGCGATTCAACATAAACACAAGCCCGAAGAAGAAAATAACAATAAAAAAAAGGAAGTCCTCAACTTCAATATTCTTTCGATAATAGACAAGACTAAAAGACAGTAGAGGTTCGCGTTTCAATCACCAAGTCCCAATACTGATGTTTACGAGATGAAAGTTATAGACTTAAACACTTTGGGTCTGGATGGGATTTTGGGGGACACATTAGTACAATGGGGCTTAGGGTGGAACAACGGTATTTGTCTGTTGGGAAGTGTTATCGAAGGTGTCAGTTGATGTTGGACATTTATGGGGGATTTGGCTGCTGAGCGTATTGAGGAGTTCGCTGTTTTATGGTTTTTCTTGGCGTGGGAATGAGGTTTATGTACTTGTTTTTAGGGGGAAACAATCAGGATTGGCGTAAATAGTCATGAATTTTATGAGGAGTGTTTAGTCTTGAAGGCACTATATAGCATAAGAGTTCTTGCAGTTTACTTCTTGAGAGGTTTGGAATGAAAATACAAGAAAAAAATTAAAATATAAAATATTTTCCTCTTTTATTAAATAACTAGCTGAACATCCGTGCTACGCTACGAAATTTTACCATGTGCATTTTATCAATCAAAAGACATTTTTAATAAAAAGAGGGAAGAATTTGTATTACTTATATAATATTACTAACTGAATACCCTTGCTGCGCTACGAAATTTTGCCATGTGCATTTTAGCAATCAAAAGACATTCATGTATTCTACTCTTCAGATGTTTGCACACATTTTGATCCCGAGAAATTGATTCATCAAAATAAGAAATATTCTTAGTTGAAATTTTTTCCAAAATTTATAATTGTGAATTTATTGGAAATGAGACATCTGAATATCCCTCGTTTAGAACGTTTTACCTTCTTTGGACACTTTTCAATTAGTTAATCGAGATTGCAATAGTTTTTGGTGTTTATGCTTGCTCTTAGTTCTAAATTTCAAAATTTCAACTGTATTGGAAATGATACATTAGGATATTCCTCGCATATTTTCAATGTTACGTCGACTTTTCATCCCTTAAAAATTCATTAATCGATATTGGAATAATTTATTTTTTTCTATATTTGCCCTTCTTAACATTTACTCCAAATATCAGAATTCTGACAACATTGGAAGTGGGTCATTCGAATATCACTCTTTTGGAATGTTTAACTCCTTTTCGATCCTTTAAAGTTTCTTATTCGAGATTGGAATAGCTTACTTCTTCTATGTTGTCTTTGCTCACATTTGTACCAATTTTCAGAGTTGTGACAGTGTGGGAAATGCGATATTCGAATATCCCTCGTTTGGAACATTTAACCCTTGTTCAACCCTTTAAAGTGGGTTAATCGAGATCGGAATAGCTTTCTCTTCTATGTTTGTTGACATTTGTACCAATTTTCAGAATTGAAACCAGATGGGAAGTGGGACATTCGAATATCCCTTGTTTGGAGTGTTTAATCCCTTTTCGATCCCTTAAAGTGAGTTAATCGACATCAGAATAGCTTACTTTTTCTATGTTTACTATTGTTGATAATTGTATCAATTTTCAGAGTTGTGACCATGTGGGAAATGGGACATTCGAATAACCCTCGTTTGGAACTTTTAACCCCTTCTCGCACCTTAAAATTGGTTAATCGAGATCGGAATAACTTACCTTTTCTATGTTTGTTGACATTTGTACCAATTTTCAGAATTGTGACCAAATGAGATGTGGGATATTTGTATATATCTCGTTTGGAACGTTTAACCCTTTTTCGACCCCTTAAAGAGGGTTAATCGAGATCGGAATAGCTTTCTTTTTCTATGTTTGTCTTTGTTGATATTTGTACCAATTTTCAAAATTGTGACTATATTAGAAGTGGGACATTCGAATATTCTACGTTTGGAACATTTAACCTCTTTTCGACCTCTTAAAGTGGGTTAATTGAGATCGGAATAGCTTACTTTTTCTATGTTTGCCATTGTTGAAATTTATAATAATTTTCAGAGTTGGGGATCATATGCGAAATGGGACTTTCGAATATCCCTCGTTTGGAACGTTTAACCCTTGTTCAACCCTTTAAAGTGGGTTAATCGAGATCGGAATAGCTTAATTTTTCTATGTTTATCATTGTTGATATTTGTACCAATTTTCAGAGTTGTGGACAAGTGGGAAGTGGGAGAATTAGTCAGTTAGTCAGTGAATGAGAGAGTGAGGGCTTTGTCTTATATAGAGAGAGATTCTCTTCTAAATGTTTATTATAGATATAAAACATTTGAAAAGGATTATTCTGAAATTAGTTTAAGCAAAAGTAAATAAAATTTTCTGTCATGTAAATGTAGCCATGCCTTTTAAACACATCGACTGATATCTTCATGAAATTAAACATGAAGTCTCTGCAGTACAAATATTTTGTTGGTTATATTTATGATAAAAATTTACTATTCCAATAAAAACGTAATGAATTATGTAAGAGCTAAAAATGGAAAAAATTACTTCGAGCTAATACTAATTAACATTCATAAGTGATAGTATTTTTCAATGTTAGTACTCGTAAATAATTGTAATAGTATCATATTTCTGGAATCCCGTGAAGTTATTGCGACAGAACTGTATATCATCAAACCACCCTAAACCCGATGAACGAGGTGATAGAAAACGATGACCTAGACAAAAATTTCTAAAAACAATTGATCTTATTGATATTCTTCCTTTCAATAATATTCAGGCCAGTTGATGCAACCGTAATGGAACACATTAATTATTGCGAAATAAACAGGTTTAACTCCCTAATCAAACAAACGAGTATAATGATTTGATTTAAAAAATGCAAAAATGTTATGCTACTTTTAATGATTTCCAATTAACAATTTAAGGCTATTGAGTTTTAAGTGTGTGTTTAATTAAATAAATATGTTAATAAACTTCTTTTAAGAAACCCAATTAAGCTCTTTTTAATAACCGAAACATTTGATGCTTAAGTATTGCGCCAACAGCAATAATGAGATTAGAACCAATTAATTACAATTATGATTAGAATTTTTAAAATAACTTTCTTTACCATAAACTTTCATTTATAACTTGATATGAATCACCAAAATCAAGGAATTAAGGTCAAAAACAGGAAAGCCTGGAGGAATAACAAAAATATGAATTTAATCTATGCGTAGAATATTTTCATAAATATATAATTACTTAAATCTCCATGTTTAATAACAGTTAGCAACAAAGAAATATGGGTAGTGCCACTCAAGTAAAATGTAAATGAATATTTAAATTAGATATCATTAAAATTTCACATTATTCTGGAATAGCTCGACATAACCGAAATTAGTTTTTTTCCCAACTCTCATTTTAAATTTACATCAATATACGTTGAAAAGGTGAGTGTTCTATAATAGACTGAAAATGAGTTTGGAATGTTCTAATTGTCATATAAGGAGTTATCATCATGCTTCCATTACTTTACATAAGCTACATTACTTTTTTTACTATTTAAATTCATATACCGATATTAGATTAGATGAACTAAACACATCTGATCTGATCATTGTATTTATATCGACCCCTATTTACGAGGAAAGATTTATCTCAACCTACTATAACGTAGCACTAGAGGACGAGGAAATTATTTAACAGTACTAGAGAGCTATGACTTCAAAGAGAACATTTAGAAATAACTCGAATTTACCCATACATAGAATAAAATTAGATAATATCATTCTTGCCATTATCTTTCACCAGATATAAAAACCTTGAATTAATCCCCATCGGTTTTGCTCAGTTCTGAAAATAGAGCTTTTAGAGCATTTTTGCTGCAAAATAAATTCTTTATATATTCTTGTGTATATCAAATCTTAAGGTGTAACACAGAAACGGTCCATGGAAATTAGACGAAGAAATCACATTGTTTTGCCAATATCAGCCATAAGAAACAGCAATCTAACAACGCAAATGAAACAATATCAAACAATGCATAGTTCAAATATCTTCATCTTTCAACAGAGTTATCGAAAATCAGCAAAAATCCACCCCATCCTTTTATCGTAATCATTGGAAGTGATTATTGATCCGCTAACAGCCCTTCTGCAAGTGGAGCGAGGAAATTAACAGGCGCTGAGCCAGAAAAACGGGTTTCGTGACAGAAGCGCTTCAACTTATTTACCCATCCCAATTAGCGCTTTATGCAAATCACCGTCGATCACAGGCAAGCCACATGTTATAAGATGACGTCACGTCTTTGACAACGCCTCTTTGGATGAGCACTGATGCGTTAGATTGGAAGGTGTCTAAGGTCGTAAAATGCAACCTATTTTAAACGGTGTGCTTGAAGGATTTGTTGTTTTTGTATGTAGATTTGTTTGAATTAGTGTAGAATGACTAGTTAAAAACGTCATGGTTATTTCATGAATGGTTAACATGGGCACCCCCAGGATTATTTGCAGGGTTCCCCGTTTCACTGTATGCTAGACAACTTTTCATCGTTCATATATGACAACATAAATTGCTTAACCTTTTTTATTTCTTAATTTTAATCATTTACAATTTTCGCTCATTTTAATCATAATCATTTACATTTTAATTGCTTAAAAACTAATTTTTTTTAATTAAAATGAATACTAATTAAAAAATTTTAAATTAAAAGTCACAGAATGAATTTCTTGCAATTAGTTCAAATGTTGAACCAAAATTATTATTTTAAAGAGTATCTTGGATGTCATTGCAGAAGAAAATTGTAAAATTTTAACTCTAAATTTATATTGTTTGCGATTTGCAGAACATATTTGCATGGATAAGCATTGAAAATAGTAAAATAGTGCTTTTTATTTCGGAATTGTCAAATTTAAAGCTTACCTCTGTTTTCCTAAATAGTTTCTTTCTTTCTCGGTCTTTTGATTTCATGCAGAATATATTTGTGGAAGTGAAGTTGAACTAAAGAGTAATAAGCCTAGGTATGAATCAGAATCATGGTGTGTGATTGTCCGAATAGGGGAAATCCGTGTTACAAATTAATTTTTAGTGTTTACTGTTGCTCTATTTTATAAAACAATGAAATCTATTCATGTTAAGTCATATCATTAAACATGAGGCACGACAACTAGTTCTCAACCATTAACGTTGCATCTGTACTCTGGTAAAATATGAAAAAAAGACACAAAATATTAGTGGTTCTTTTTCTGCAATGAATGAAACATGTACATACAAAAATAAAACAAAAACATTAGTCCATTCTTCGAAATACTCAACGGAAATCTAAAATAGAATTCAGTATCTCAATCGTTTCCAAAAGCAATAAATTTCTAGGAATTTAACACCGGAAATAATTTAGATTTCAAGCCCTTTATAGCGCCTCTCAATCGAAGTTTTTAAATTTGGCTAACTGCTTTTTTTCTCATATTTTTTCTAATAAATCTCATGTCATGGAAAAAAAAAAAAAAAGATTCCTTCTCTAAGCAACAAAAAAAAAAAAAAAAAAAAAAAAAAAAAAAAATCCGATTCAAGAAAAAATAAAAACATGCCAAGTATAAAAAATAATACCACAAAACAATTTATATATCATTACGGATCATCACAACGAGTCGATCATTAATAAAAAAAAACTATAGTTGAAGATACAATACAATTCGATTTCAGTGCTAATCGTTTGGATATTGGATTGGATTTAGATTCAAAATACCATGTTAATGATAAACTTCGTATGAAATTATTAAGAGAGGCTTCGACTCCTAATGAAGAGTACAATTTTAAAAGGACATAATCCATGGCGCTAAAGATCATTTCGTAATTTTTAGAATTTGTCAATTGTAATATTCACAGAAATGTTCCTCAAAATTTTTGTACAACTTTGCTTTTCAAATGTAAATCACACCACGTTGTTATTCCCTCTTAATTTTGCCACTTTACTTTAATTTGCAATTTTCGAAACTGAGTTACACTCTACTGGCGGAACACAATGCGCATACTTTGAAATTGCGTGATAAAAAAGTGAAAGTTTTGTTTTCACCATTACACAGAAACAGTGTGATAAAACATGCAAACTGCTCAACCGAATTCTGAAAATAGGTCTCATGGTATCTGATGGATAATAATCCAAAAGCTAAACACTTCCAGGAAAATGAGAGATTAACACAGAACGCGCAACTAAAGATAAAAGAATAACTTCTGCTATTGAATTAAAAAATATATTCCCCCACAATAATCCACCAAGTGCCATATTCGCCAACAAAATTGCAATATTCAACAATAATAAAAAAACTAAAAAAAAAAAAAAAAAAAAAAAAAAAAAACACACACACACACCCTTATATAGAAGCAAATAGTAATGCACAATTGCAAATGATAATAACGAAAAATATTTAAAAAATAACATTTGATTATTTCCTGTGAATTTGTAGCTTTTAAAAGAATTTTATTATCAAAATCCAGGGAGTTGCAAGTGCACCCCCTTGCACCTTAATGGGGACGCCCATGATGGTTAAAAATGGAATTCCTTCTGTATAGTCATTGACATACGTTGAAAAATAATTTTTTGGTCGAAATTGTGTAAACGAAATCGAACGTGTTTTTTAATCAAATATACTTTTCAAGATTCAATAATTAAAATTTAGAACACGTGAGCTTTTTAAAACAGCATGCCAGAACTAAAATAAAATCATTATATTTGAATTTTTTAGGCGCTGAATATAGAAAGTATAAAAAATTATTTTCTTTTTGTATAATTATATTGTTTAAAGATTCATTTATATTCTTTAAAGATTAATTAAATTGTGTTAATATTAGTTCGATTATTTTTCAAGAAAATTTGTTTTGTATAAAATGTCTCAAAGTATTAAATAATTATTTGTAATTTATACGGTAAAATAAAATTGTATTGAAAATTTAAGGCTCAAAATAATATGTTTTAGTCACTTTGAGAATCTTCTATCGCATTTATAAGACTTTTGAATTTATAAAATATTTACATGTCGTATTTAACTTTTTATTTTTAATATAAATCTTTCTTGACAAGCATGAGTTATTATTTTGAGCAAAATTGACCAATGTCAAACGAAAAGCATTTTTTTTTAGGTAAGTGAACATATTATAAAAATGCTTCAAATGAAGTGATTAGATTATTTTTAAAAAATTATTCAGCTTTTAGCCCAGTCATTCTAGGCAAAAAATAGGTCAAACCTTGCATAAATTCCCATTGAGCTGAAATTTTGCAGAGTGGCTCTATTTGATGCCCTGGGCAACCCACAAAAAGTCCCCTACTCTCCCCTTTAGGCTTCCTGGTTTTTTAGGTACTGGAATGCTGGGGCGCTGGAGAAATGCTGGAGCAGCTGTTACTGACGAACGGCTAGTCGCATTGAGCTCAAATAGAGCTCAAATGAAAGGTAAATAAATGGGCTTTAATTTAAATATAAATTTGATATCATTCATTAACTTACAAATTGATAAAAGCCTGTCAAAGTCAAAAAACCATGTATTTTTCTATTATTTTTCGATTTGAGGGCTTCTATTATTAATAAATGATTTAAACCCATTTGGCATAAAACTATTTAACTCTTTTTCAGCTTTCTAGAAATATATAAATATTGCTTGTGCGATAAATAGTTGCAGATATGCAAGGGTTTCAGTGACGCAATAGATGTTTTCCTCTTTTCATTTGACTATCAAGTGTTTTAGACTAAATGAGACTATTCCCATTTGGAATTGAAGGGTCATTACACCAATTTAGCCTCAAAAGTTGGCTCCCATCTTTCTAAAAAACATGTGGAATTAAAAAACAAGCGGAATCTGAAAGAACTCGGGGGTGCCTTTGACCGGAAATGGGGGAAACAGGACTGATAGGAAGTTTCACAATTATCCGGGATTTTTTAAAACGCTGATATCGCTGTTCGTTGTGACAATTTATTGATTGCTCATTGAAAAGTATCACTCTTTTTCTTTTCATCGGGTTTTTCTGCTGCTAGTTAAAATATAACTTAAGATTACACCCTGTTTAAAGACTGTTGTTCAAAGGCAATGATGTACTGAGAAAATTGCATAATCTGCGGATTCCCATTGAAAGTGACTATTGGAGAAAAGCCGCAGAAACGCTTTAAATTACAAGCTTACAATAAAATGATAATTTAAAGGAAATTTTCAAAAGTGGTCTCATTGTTCATGTCGCTTATAGAAAAAGTTATAGTTGCCCCTATAGTATTCGAAAAGCTTTAAAAAATACAGTCTCAATGTCTGATAGATAGTGATAGTATTATTTTGCTACCCCCATCTTGTGTTCATCGCATAAATATTTTGAGGTTAAGGTGGTCCTACTACTAATGAACAAGAACAAATTCGAAGAGCACGGAAATTGGAATGTGCGAACATAATAGTATATGACACAAATAGTTACATGCAAACATGAAGATTTTCTGTCAAATAGTGGCAATTAAACCATGCTCATACAACAACTACAAATTCGTCTTGAAAAGGGAGGAGTGGATGTGAAAGAAGCTGTAGGAGATGCTGATGCCTTAATTGTTGCCACTACTTTGGAAAAATCTAAATATAAATGAAAGGTGACAGTTCCTGTTACAGATAGTGATAGAACTATAGTGATAGATAGAAACTAGTGATAGACAATGCTAGTAGCTAGAACTCCAAATAAAGCAAACGTTATGCTTCTTGTATCGAACGTCGGATCAAAAATTGCAAAATTGTACTATATTGTAGGTATACACAGAAAGGTTTTTAGGGGTATGAAGAACCATATACTTTTCATCCATTTTATGACTGGATGCGATATAACATCTGCACTGTAAAATAAGAAAAAGGGGTATCCTATCTGAAAATTTTCAAATAAAGAAAACGCTGGAAATTTTTAATTTGGTTGAAACAGATTGTGATAAAAAAGCAGAAGCAGGAGAAAAATTCACGATAACACTTCACAAAAGCCAAAATTGGGTAACACTAAACGAATTATAGGTATACATGTACAGCAGAGGTATAGCCAAAATTGCAATAACCACCACTTTTAAATTAGAAACTCTCCCTCCAACGTCAGCTGAGGCACGTCATCATTCACTTTGTGTTTATCATCAAATACAACAGTGGTTAAGAAATGTTCCTCAACCTACAATGTTACCTACTTTTCCAGATGAACTGTTATAAATTATACCTTGCAACAGTAAGAGTAACTGCAACTCGAGTAGCGGGTGTGACAGCAGAACTTAAATGCTCAAATATTTGTGGACAATACCGAGGGATGTGCAAAAACAAATTCGTAGTTAGTATACTATTTGATGAAGAAAGCAGCCTAGTATTTCTGCTTTAATGACAAAAAAGATTTTTAAACATATAAATATATATCTTCTAAAAGAAAAAAATAGTCTTTCTAGTCGTATAACCCTTCAACCACATTTAACATACTTTCTATTTTATTTCAAGGACGCGGATTATAAGAATTATATCCTACAAGTATTGTTATTGCTTTTTTTTATGCATTATTAGTTATTGCATTTTAACAATATGTAAATAGTTGAAAATTAAAATTTTCTAAGGAAATATTTATTCAGAGATATTTTTTCTCATAGATGCGTATGACATGTTTATCTACATATCTATGTAATATGATATTGTATTCCAGTTTAAAAAAGGTCTTAAATGGAAAAGACTTGAGGAAAATGGTTATTGTGTCTGATTTGATCATGGTGAAACACCGCATTCTTTATTATGAGACTCCCATTACGAGGTAGCGTTTCACTGAAACGCTCATATATCTGCAACTATTTATCACACAAACAATATTTATAAATCTCTAAAACTCTGAAAAAGTGTTTAATAGTTTTATGTCAAATGTTTAAATCATTTATTAATAATAGAAGCACTCAGATCGAAAAATAATGGAAAAATACATGGTTTTTCGACTTTGACAGACTTTTATCAATTTGTAAGTTAATGAATGATATCAAATTTATATCTAAATTAAAGCCCATTTATTTACTTTTCATTTGAGCTCTATTTGAGCTCAATGCGACTAGCCGTTCGTCAGTAACAGCTGCTCCAGCATTTCTCCAGCGTCCCAGCATTCCAGCACCTAAAAAACCAGGAAGCCGAAGGGGGGGGAGTAGGGGACTTTTTGTAGGTGGCTCAGGGCATCAAACAGAGCCACTCTGCAAAATTTCAGCTCAATGGGAATTTATGCAAGGTTCAACTCTAGAATGACTGGACTATTTACCACAGATTACATTATATGTTTGACTTCATTTTAGTCAAACTTTCACCTGAAGAAATAAAGGAGTGCATAAATAATTAATTGAAAACTCTTTTAATATTCAGTCATTTTTCATCACTCTAATATAGAGTTAATAATATTAATTTTACACATTAATATTAAGTAAATCTTCAATTATTTTACTATTATATTATTTTGATATCAATACTTTGGAAATTATATTAATGTGCCTTTAGTTAATTTTTTATTAATTTTGATGTATTAAACTTAAAAATTAAACTTTCTTGTACTTGAAGTATTATATTGCAGAACGTCGAATAATTATACATAAATCTTGGTTTTAAGAATAAAATTGTTCTTCATTTCATCAAACCCTAATATTTAGCCCATCTTTAAACGATATAATTACACATAAAGAAAAATCATTTATACTATTAAAATTATGTCATATCTATATATCTTTAAACATATAAGAGAACTGTAAAATAATAAACTAGAAAAGAGAGTACAAACATTTTAATTTAAAATTTTCATAGCATTAAATTTTGCATATGTGAACATTTTGCGGGCAATTTTATCGTTTTAACTAGTTATAGACAACTGCATTTATATAATCGGAAGAATTAAATATGGTTTTGGAACTTGAGATCAGAATGCAAGTGCAAAATATATTATAGAAATAACTAAGCTTGGCCTAATCTAAATGATTCCTCTTAATTTCTTGCATTATTTAACACGTTAATTTCGAAACGCATTTTAAATATCAGGCAATTATTCTGACAAAATACAGCTTGAAAGTTAAATTATTATTAAAAGCACTAGTAAGAGTAGCTTGAAATTAAAGCAATTTAAAATCAGAAAAGGAAAAAAAAATATTAAAAAAAAAAAAAAAATCGAAGAATTTGCATATCATACCCTACAACTCACGAAAATCGATCAGAATTGAAAATATCCTTAATATTTTTTAAGTTACAATCAATAATAGTTAGGTACTACCGCTGTTAGGTACTACACTTCTAAAACTTTAAACCTGTTTTCTGACGAACTGTATTTTGATTATGTCACGTTTTATTCAAACAATGATAATTCAACAACAAAATTTTCAATTATAATTTTTTTTTTAAATCATAGTAATCTACATAATATGCTAGAGGTTTTAAAACTCGATTATATAAAATTGGTTGAGAAAGAGATTTTTTAGTGATTTTTAAAACTTAGAATTCATTGAAAATATTAATTTTTTTCATGTTTTCACACAAAATAAATTGTAAAAAAAAAAAAAAAAAAACTCTATTCTATGTAAGAAACTTGAGTTTCAAAGCTTTAAAAATAATATTTCGAGTGATTCCAAGTGTAATTGCGTTTCTAAGTAAATTAGAATTTGATATACTATTGTTTGAGTACTAATTATCTATTTAAAGCTTAATTAACAAATTTACGATTGCCGAAATTTAATTTTTTTTAATGAAATTATTTTCATTATATGCCCTCTAATTAATGTAAAAAAGAATTGGATTTTCAAACACTGAATTTAAAAAAAAAAAAAAAAATTCTAGGGTATTCGCACTCCTTAATGCGAATTGCAGAATTTAAAAAATAAATTATGTAATAAGCAATCACTAATATCTACCATAAAAAAAAGAAAAAAAGAGAAGTAACCAATTTTTTGCATGTTCTTGTTGTACGATAAAATAAATTAAGAAAGTTATTATCAAGTTGTTATTACAATACAAATAATCAAATTTAAAAAGCTTTTAAAAATATGCATTTCCAGTAATAAAATTATTTTAAATTTTTATTTCCTTAATAACCAATAATATCAAAACTTGGCAATTATAAAATATTTTTTTACTTAAACATACAACAATCTAAACATATCTGTAGCCCGGCAGGAAATCGCACAATGTCACAAAAAGCAAATTTTTACAGGAGAGTCAAATGAATTTTACAGTTACGATCTTTTCTCTCTTTTGTTATGATGGAACATGGTACTTTTCAAAAACGTCTAAATCGGTTATTATTTAACCTATGACATAGTACTTCATTCCACTAGAAAGAGGGTAAAGTGTTATGTAAGATGGTGCCAAACCTCAATTTCAATTTGATGAGCTTTTCTTCCGGGTTATTGATATGTTTTAATATCAAAATATTTTAAGTCATGAGAATTTCTGCAAATTTGAGTGTAGTAGAGTAAAAGGGATAATTTTCAATTAAATATTGGTTCGTGATTTATTATATTTTGTTAATTTCTTAATTAGCTGTTATATACTTCAATTATAGTCAAAAAGATTTTTAAGCGAAATATTTAAAAAAAAAAAAATGCTATTGTTATTGCAGTTTAGGGTAACTCAAAATATAAGTTTGTGAATAAATATTTCCAAACCTCAGTAAAAATTCGTGTGTTTTTCCAAAAAACTGAGTGAATTTCCACTAAAAGACATTTTTATTTCATTATGTTTCACGTAAAATGAGGTAAAATATATTTAGTATTAGTTTAGTAAAATCTCCTATATGCTAGTGGTTAATATGTGGTCGGGGAGTTTATTTTATTAGACTAATGTAAAGCGATGAAATTGGGTAACAAAGTAACAAACAAATTCCTTTGAGTAACAATGGAAACTACTTACTCAAATAGCTTTTGAATTCTTAAAAAGAACACTCAACATAGCTGAAAATTCACTGTTTTATCGCTTTATACTAGATATTTTAACTTATTAAGTATAAAGAGGAAAACTTAGTCTAAATTTATTGTCCAGATCGGAAAGCATTGAGTGGAGTGAACATAACTTTTAACTAAATCCTGAGTTAGGGATTGTTGCATATTTTTAAAAGAGTTCTACAAATATTTTTACCAAGTTAAACGACATTATTTTGAAAGAACCACAATTTAATATCCATTTTCATTAAAGTTTTCACTTAAATTAATAATTTAAAAAGCAACATTGTAAATAACATTATTTGCGAAGTATTTTGCATTTGTTTTATAATTATATGTTTTATCTCATTGTCCAGTAAAATGGGTATGCAAATTCGTTGTGAAGTATTAAAACTATTTGAACATCATCTTTTATTGTAAATCCACTTCTATTCAAAAGGTAAAAAATGCAATGTCACATTACAATAATAAAAGCGATGAAAAAATTTAGGTAACAACTATCAAATATCATAAATCTTAAAAATAGAATAATTTTTATCAATTTTGCCTAATCTTAATGATGAATATTTTTTTTTTTTAAAAAGGTTCAGTTTCTAATTTCTTCAATTTAAGAAATTATGATTTTTAAATAAAGTTTTGTTTTAGTGACAGAAAATAGTCACATTTTTCAACAAATGTGATCAACGTTGTTTTGAATTTAAATTCATTATAAGAAATAAATGAACCCATAACCTTTCGCATAAAAATATATGTGTTGAAATTTTCAATCCTATTAAAATTAAAATCTTATTAAATGTTTTCTAAAGCAGAAACATTAAATATGTTAATTGGATTTTACATTCCGAGGTATTTTTACTTTATAAATAATTACATTAAGCAATGTTTATTTCAATGATTGTTTATGAATATATTTCTAGAATATTAAAAAGTGTGAAGCAGCTTTTTTAAGAAATGTTTTATTATCTCACCTTGTAATCGAAGAAAGAGGCTAATTTGCGAAACGCCTTAAGCTCTTGCTTTATGTTTGTTCATTAGAATTTAGTAGAGTGTTTTTATTTGAGCTAATTAGTATATAGAACAAGAATCTGAAGCTATTTTATTGTTGATATATTCATCTTTTTTAATCAAAAATGCAAATAAACACAAGGCCAATTTCTTTTCTCATAAAAGTTTATTAGATAAATAAACAGAGATCATAAAAACATAATTAAAAATTATTTCAACGTTAAATATTAAATACTAATTATCTGGTATAGACTTTAGAGTGCAGATTGTTATTAGTCAGCTCTAATATATCAATAAGAAAGTGTAAATATAGTAATTCTTTACAAACTTGTCACACGAAGCTTGAGAATGTATAAGTGCACTCAATAATTAGAGAATATGATCACTAGAAGAAATTTTTAATGTATGATATATTTGAAATAAGTTATCGAAATTTTAATGCAAACAATTATACTTTGGCGTTACCAATAAAATATTTGTTTACACAAATTCTCTAATAAATATATAAAAGAATTCAAACACTTTTTTAAGTGTTAATTATCTAAATAAGATAATTGCTATTACTTTAAGATTTAATGAGTTGAAGTGTACTTTACACAAACAGAACAAGAAAAATTAAAAAAATTATTCTTTGTGAATATATTGCTTCAAAGGACTTCTAAAAAAATCTAATATAGCAGATATTTCGGTGAAAGTCTTTACAAAATAATTTTTTATTTTAAAACTAAAATTTTAATTAATATTGCCTATAAAACTTGTTACAACGTATTTTTCGTACCTAAACAAACTAAAAAAACTTAGTTGAATTTAAAATTATTGGACATGTTTATTTTATGATACTTAAAAATATATTTTAAAAAGTTGTAATGCGACAAATTTTCTTAAAGCCATTAGAATCTAAGTTCTTCTTTCTAAAATATGAAATATTTCCGATTTATAACTGATAAATAAATAAATTTAAAATTTATATAATCTTTTTTGTTTACAATGTAAAATGCATAAGGACAAAACTCTTATTGGGGGTGCATATCTGTCCAAAAAGGTCGCATTTATTATTCTTGCCTGAAAATAAAACCTCTCTTTATAACAAGCGTTATAAGTAATAATAATTACTATTATTTTTAATATATGACAAAGGAGTAGAATTGAAAAGAAATTTTAAAAAAAATCTTTTTGAGGTAGTTATCTATTTTATTAGTTATATTATATTTTCATAGTACCTTTAAACAACTCAAATAAATGTAATGACTGATTTCTTGACCTGTAAAGCTATTAAAATATAAATTATTTCCCAAAAATCATATTTTTGTTCATTGCAATCTCAATCACTAAATATCAAAACAAAATAAACAATGACTCATATGAAATTAAGTTCTTCAAAAGTTCATCTATAGATAGTCGCTTTACATTTATCATTATGGGTCCACGTTTCCAATCACTTCAAAATATATCTGCTAAGATTGAGACTATAGTCTTTCTTTACATTATTGCTTGAAGTTGAAGACCAACTTGATCGAATCATAACATTGTCTATTTCAATGGTGCAGTCAGCAGATGGGCGAAGACAAGGAATGCGGGGGTCCGAGAAATGACGGTCTGTCCATCCCGGCTGAATGATGGCCCGATGCCGCAACTGCCGCCGCATGTGCCGCAGCCGCGCTTTCACTGGCCCACGGTTGCAAAGTCTGTAGTGCGTGTAAGGATGCGTTACTGATGCACAGTGGGTCCCTCGATTGATCATAAATGGATTTAGAGACGACTTCTGCTTGTAGGGACATCATGAGGCGATTGGCGGCTTGTCTTTCAGCTTCTCTTTCTTCGGCTGTTTGTCTCCTGTAGAAAAAAAAGGAAATGTGTAAATAAATTTGGAATTTCATATAAAATTATTTTAAGCACAAAATAGTGGCCAAGAGTTCTTTTTTTTTTTAAATTAATTAATTAATAAATAATATTTAATTTTATTTTAAAATTATTTATGCTTTTTGTAACCAAGAGTAGAATATATGTCCATCTTCTTTCATCATTACTTTTAGAGTTGGAGAGAATGGGGAGTAAAAATGAGAGTACCAAACATTTTAAAATATTATCTTATTTCTAAAAATTTTGTATAAAAAATTAATATAAATTCTTTGAAGATAAATGTAATAAAAAATTTTTTCTTTATATTTGTGTTTTTATTTATGTAACTTATGTTTTGTTTGTATTAGTTAAAACTTTTCATCAAAATTGAACACATCCAATATTTAGTGATTAGACTTATTTGTACTAAAAAAAATTAATATATAATTCAGGAATTTAGATTATAGTTTGACAAAAAAACTTTTAATTACTTAACTCTGTGCCAATTTAAGATACGCATCAAATTCAATTATAAGTAACGGGATCTAATAAAGAATATTGGAATAGATATCACTCATTTATTTTATACATAGTGAAATTTCCAAACTATTATAAAAGACGATGAAATAAAGAAAATAGCAGACTACATTACAGAATTTAATTTTCAAAAAAGCCATTGTGATTTTGTGTGCTGATTTTTTTGAATGTGAGTAGATTTTTTTAAGTTTTTTTTTTTTTTTTAAATTTTAGAATAAAAGACAAGAAGTTCACTATATCACTTGAACTGAACACTCGTATTATATAAAGTATTATATGCAGCCTTTATAAGTGAATTTCTAAAACTATTTGTCAATAAAATATTTTAATTTAACAGAATTTAAATTTTTGGCATAACTAAAAATTAAAATATATTTGGCTCACAATAAACTTTAGAGACAAATCCTTTTAAAACTCACATGATTATAAAGGCACAAAAATACATTTTTATAGTTAGTCATATTTTGGTAGGGAAAAATATATTTAATGAAATATATCAAATAATATTGTTTGCTTATATTTTAAAGATAACAATTGCTAACAAGACCAAGGATTCGACAAAGCAACGACTTCAATTTGCAAGTAGCTATTTAAATTAAAGGGCGCTTTCTTCCGAAAACCCCACACTGCACTTAAGAAGAGACAGTATTAAAATAAAACCTGCGGAACACTTTTTTTCTTAAAAATGTCCATCTTGTTCTGACTTCTTGAAACAGACCCTTATTGTATAAAACAACTTTACGAGAGTAGTTTAGCTTTTTATAACTCCATTTAAGTGTCTTAGGAACTATGACTAAAAGGTGAACTATTTACACGGATTTCTTATAAGAGATAGGTACTTCGGTAACAAAGCGTATAATTGGGCTATTACATATGATCATAAAATTACGACTTATAATTAGGCTTAAGAAGCTTACATTTCGATATTTTCACTAGTATTTTTTTTTTTATCCTAAACTAACCTTTATCTAGCTATCAGTAGCTTTTATGACACGGCAGTTGTATATGTAACGATCAGTAATTTTATGACTTATCAATCATTTGAGTAAAGCTAAGGGAAAATGATAGCACATTTAAGAGTTTTGGAACTATTTGTATATATCTTTCGAAAATAGATGACATTTGGAAGTGTATTGTTTTTGTGAGTAAGTAATAGAGTAGCGTTCCTTAATTAATACAAAGGATGATTAAGAAGTAATTTTATTTCAAATGTTTAGTCGATTTTTGCATTTAGTAATAGTGATCTTGATGGAAAAATTGCCTAACGAACAGTTTTCATGATGTTCGGTTCAGTCAAAGCAACAAAATGGGTTGTCAAAATAAACCTGGCACTGCATATTGGTCACAATATTTAAATTTGGGCTACACGTAATCATAAAGTTTGTGTGCAAGTTTGAAAAATCTGTTACATTAACTTTTAAAAATAACCTTATTGTTTACGAAGTCGCAAGTTTAATAACGAAAATGACATGCAGCACTGGTCTTATTTTTGAAAAACCACTATGTTTCGATGGCTATAATTCAAACTTCACAAATGTTGTTCAAGCTTAAGGGCGTAATAAGCAATTCTCTCTCTCTCTGTATATATATATATATATATATATATATATATATATATATATATATATATATATATATATATATATATATATATATATCGCAATCGGTAATTAGGAATATACTATTCATTACATTCAAATGTTATGGTATAATATTGTATGCGATAAGTAAAGTACTATACAGAGATGAATGTTTAATAATGATTTACAAGGACTACAATAAAATTAAGTATTATGGTATTTAGTTTTAATATGGTTTTAAAAATTTTATTAAGTTTTTTTTATACATGTATCATACACAATAAGAACTGAAAGGAAAAATCTTAAAATAGCAATTCTGAAATTGCTCAATGCGTATTGGTTTGAACTTACTCATGCATAAAAAAAAGTAAAGCATAAACCTGACTCTAAACACTGCCACAACAAACAAAAAAAGCATTTTTATTAACTTTATAAAACACGATTTCAATGGACTCTTATATTCTTCGAAAATAGAAAATGAAACGACCACAATAAGAACATCGACAGACTTGGATTCCAACCAAAAATGCAACTTTATGGCCAACAACGACATACATCTCTGGCAGCTTCCAGAAAAACAGAAAAAACAACAACACTGTATGTTGTCCTGGATTCTGTTTGTTATTCAAAAGTGAATTGAAAAGCATCAGATAATCGAATGATACTCCCTTGAATTGTCTGTGGAAATTGAAGCACGAAAACTATGGCTTATCCTCGCAATAGTAATGCGCCATAAAGCTCCTGCATCGACATTGTTGTGGGACATACAACAAAATGGGGGACAATGAAGAACAAATCTGCCTCATGGATATTGTATAATGACGATAGAAAAGCGAGCACTTCGATGCAACTGTGATCACATACAATGCGATTAAGATAAATATTTGAGGAACCTATTGTAGGGACCGTTCAGAGATTCTGTAGGATTCGAAATGATATTCTACGTACTCGAAACTTATAAACCCTCTAAAACGGCTTACGTGGGGAGAACGCCTTTATTGCATACGTACGTAGGCCTTTATATTATACGAATCGTGTGGTTATTTCAGTGATTTTGATGGTCCAAAAGATGGGAGAAAGTATTTTATTTTATGATTTTTTTATTTTTTTTATTCTTTAGAAAACCGTGTGGATCGTAATGCGCAACATAATAACTCGTATGTCAAATAACAAAAATTAGACCGATTTCGTCTGTTCGTAAATAGTACAACAAAAGAACTCGAATTTTTGTTGAAATTTTTTTTCACTCTTCTTTGCTGTTATTGCATCAGTTATAGAATACTTGAAAATAATATTGACACAATCACTACTTTAGCAGTTGGATAAAGATTTTTCATTTTAAAGAATGATGCATAAATGGAATAATTAGGTTGAGTAAAATGGAATAAATTTTAGAAACAAGGATTTTTTTTCCGCTATCATGTTATTAAAAAAAAGTATTTTATATATTTTTAAACAAGTTTATTAAATAATTTCAAATTCATAAAGTATCAATTTATTTTTAGAAAAATCAGTGAAAACTGAGTAATTATTAAATTATTAGTTATCATATATACATTCTAAAACTGCTTTTTACTTCTAAGCATATTCTTAAAAAATACGGTGCACTCACCAAAAGTATCTCAGATATTTACGCACCGCCAGTTCTGAACATTGAAAAGTTCAACAAGCTTAATACTATTTTAAGTTATTAGTGAAAATGATACGTATTTACTTATCCCATGAGACATACAAGATGAGCAACATTTTACCTTGTTTTCATGGAAGAACAGGGCACTTACCAGAAGAGAATCTACCTCTCCGAAGCAATAAAGATAGTGGATTCCATTGATTGACAACATCTCGGTCATTTATAACCTCCTCGGGCAAGAGAAAGGTGAATATGAAACAGACATCACTCTACAAGACGAAGTCTAATTGTCCCAATCTGCAGAAATACCTGGTTCTAAATGACGTTGCCATTCAGCTTCATCAGGAAGCTACAAGTTTTAATGAAATGGTAATAACTCGGCAAGGAGCGCTACTGTAACCCGCATGTCTCTGGAATTGGATGTCTGGGGGTTGCTTTGAGGAATATATTCTGCGAGGCATTGATGCATAGCGGCAATTGAAGAGATAAGCTTTTGCATTATGCATTTTCAATGAGGCAACAAAGATGGCCATTGGGTGGGAACACCACTTGGCTGATGTTGGATGCAGTAGCTTGAGAAAGTGTCCTTGAGGCTTCTTTATACGTTTAGGTATCTAACACTCTTGGTTGATGTGTGAGAAAAATGAACTGGTTTTAGAAAACTTTTATGTGTTATTCAACGCAAAATTGGTCTAATTTGTGCAATTATGCAAAATTATTTCGACAAATATAAATATTACTATACAGTTTTTTGTTTTTGTTTTTTTTTAATAATTTTTAAACATTAGAGATTTTAATATTCATTATATAGTTTTCTTGCTCACTTTTGATAGTTTGCAATTGCACGTAGAGTTAAATGATAAAAAAAAATATTCAAACTAATATAAAGAAGTATAAAATTCTTTAAAAAATTTTTAAAAAAACATACCAATACACTGTCAAAGATTTCGTGAAAAGTTCTCGTAATTATTCAAAATAAGGGTAATTATAATGGAATATTGTGTTTTGTAAGGTGATTGGTTAACATTGATGGAGGACAATAAACTACTTAACTACGTCTGGATTTTCTCTTTATATTATATTCCCAGATATATCTATTTAGTTTCATGAGAATTATCTTCAAATATAACCTTAATTAGATTTTGACTTATTTGTTTTATTGTTCTTTTAGATCTTAATCAATTTATACAAAATGAACTTTATTAATACGGAACCAGTTTTCCCTCAATATCCTCAATGTATTCATAAGAGATTGGTGAAACATGGCGCACTAACTTTCTGGACTTCAAAACTTTATCTCAAAAAAAAAAAAAAAACTATCCACATAAATTATTTTTAAGAAAAAAGATAAAACAGTACTCTCGTTGCATACATTCAAATGCTAATGGTATCATCCCGCATACAATACCATTTCAACACCGCTTCGGGGAGGAAAATCCCCACAATTATCTTCCAAAACAAAAAAAAAAAAGAAGAAAAGACAAAATAACACACAGAACATCCACCGATAAAAGACACACATTGTGGAAGCACCAACATAGTGGTTGCGACTTCGATTATCGGTCGCGCGCACAAAGGGAAAGCGAAAACTACCCTCAAAAACCACGTCTGGCATTTCTGGACATTCTCTTCACTCATCATCAGACAGTTATCTAGTTCGTTTCCGTGCATTACCTAGTAACAGGCGCCTTACCTAGGCAATGACACGGGCCCCCGAGCTAACCCTCTATCTCATTGCAGTGTGGCACCGGCAGTTAAAGGGAGGAGGACTGTAATCAAGTGGCAGACGACGGGCGCCAATACACTTTCTTACCTTTTAAAAGGTACATCTTTTGGAGGTTTTGTTAAGGACGGAGGGAGATGGACCACTGTCAATTGGGTCTGCTGTAATTGAAGAAGCTTTTTGAGTGTTGTGAAACCTGCTAAATCATGAATAATCTGGGATGTAGGAAGTGGGCTTGGTGTTTACGAGGATTTGAAGTGAAGTCTTCTGTTTTCTTCAAGTTTAAGCTTCTAGGTTATAAGGGTTTTCTTTTTAATATTTATTTGAGTCATTTGAAGTAGATGTAAAAATAAAAGATGACATAGGTACCAAATCTCGTAAATAAATAAGAGTACATTTGCAAGCATGAAACCGATCGATTCTGAATGACGAAATGATTTATTTCCAAATGAAAAGGCTGACATTAATTTTTTCTTGTTATATTACTGATTACAACACTTATATGCTTTTTCTGAGGAATTAGAAGTGATTTTAGTTTGTTAAGATATAAGTAACTTTTTACAAAATTACTTTATTTTAAAGTAAGTAATATAATTACATAAACCATTTTTGTAGTCAAAATTTCAAATGAAACTGATTTAGATTCTTCTGTTTATCAAGTATTTGACACATTAAAAGCAAGGGCAAATTTATTAAAAATTGCGGTTTTTCATGTAAATGGAACTTATTTATTTTCACTTTTTAAATAAAGCATCACCTATACTTACCAATTTATATTCACTGGTTCTAAATAATAACTTTATCTAAGAGTTTTCAGGGAGATAAAAAAAGGGGAGGGTGGAATATCAAATAAATTAAGAGTGTTTTATCTGGGAATAATTATTAAAATTCCTAACATAATGGTGTTAAAATAACACCAGTTTCAAGAAGTATCATATGGTTAAAATGCACCCAATCGTGAAAAATTGCTGCCATATCGTTAAAACATCCTCCAAACCAGAAGTACTTGATTTACGAAACATTTATTCATCGCCGAAGACGCGTTTGAAATAATGCATCACGGCATCAGACATCAACTAAAACGAGCCCCATTTATCACAGTAATCTCCGCGCCAGAATTCAGACAAGCAGAGTCGCAAATTGTATTCAGGGAGCCATGCATTTAATTTGGGCTTTGTATTCTTGCCCGTTTAAATGTAAGCACGCAGAGGAGAGACTATGTTAACGACGTTTTAAAGAACCCGCCACATTTTGTTGGTGATGACCTTTGCCTGAGTGTGTTTGGGCTGCTTTGCTTGGGTGCGCCTGTCGACAAGTCTTAAACGCTTTTGAGGTTTCTTGTTCAAATGCAATAATGAGTCTTCTTTGTTAGCAATTTATTCTTAGCGAGGTTGTTTCTTTCAATAAAGAGTTTTAAAAATAAACACTTTAATTCAAGGAAATAAACTAACTCTATCTTTCCGAGAAATTAGTAAACGCTGATTTTTTAACAATAGGAAATGATTATTCCCGATGAAATGAGTGTAATTTTGTATTTATGAGTTTAAATTAACTAACTATAATAAACTATTTTTCCCTTTAGTTTCTTTTTCAGTAACTTTTAACGGAGGTTCTTACACGTTAGACATATGAGAAAATAAACTTAATTAAAACTGAAACAGTTTTTTAAAAAGTAGATTAAAATTTAAGAAAATTGTGATAACATTTTAATCAAAAATTCTATGTAAATATTTATAAATAATCGATTAAAATAAAAATAATTATGTGCGGTGATCTTGCAGTAAATAAGGAAAAAACACTTAACATTCACCTGTTTATTATATATAACTTATTTATCAATTAATGTCATTTGCTAATAATATAATATTTTAAAATAATATGAATACTTTTTACTAATATAAAACATCAATAATTTAAAGGTGAAGATATAGGCTTGAACTTTTTGTAGCATAATAGTTTCATTAGTTGCTAATACTATGCAAATGGATGCACCGTACAAAAGCAAGCCATTATGCTTAAAATTGAAATGGCAATATGTTGAATTTAGCTTATTTGCTAAAGATTCTATAGGAATAAGTCATCTATTCAATAAATTTGTAAATCACTTTACACTTCCAAGTGCAACTCCCAACGTAAGACCTGTAATCAGACCCATCAGAAGCCAGCTGCGTTTGGGTGGTATAACATAAAGATGCAACACAAAGAAAGTACTCTTTAAGGAAAAGAAAACACGCGACCGCATCACAGTTGGGTGGGACGATGAATTGCACTTCGGCTACGAGATCAGCGTAGAAAAAGAATCCGGAGTTTTTACGAGACCTGCCCTTTTTCGCATTGTATTCTCAACTTGACTTTTGTTTTTTATTTGATGTTTTTCTTTTTTTCTGTTAGATTTGCTTCACAGCTTTTTGTATTTATTGCCGATATTCCGAAGAGTGGGAATTTCATTTTCGGTGTTTTGTAGCAAAATAACGTTATGCTTATTAAGGAGGTGAATTTCGATTATAATTGTTTTTAGAAATCTTTTTGGGTGGCATTGGAGGGTGTTGCTTTCAAATATTTCTTCATGATTTATTATTGAAAGCGCGGTTATTAAATGTCTGTGTTCATGACCTCACTAAAAGAATGTTACATTTTTTACATATAGTTATTTTTCTATCTTTAGAGAAGGAGATTGAAAAGTGAGATCACAAGGCAATAATTTAATACGAATTCATCTCTTAATTTAGCATTACATTGAATTATGTCTTATTTCAGAAAACCATAATCTGAAAATCAATGTATGCTAAGTAAAAATAAAAAAAATAAAATAAAATAAAAAAACACTTTTTCTTTCATTCTAATACCTAACTACTTGAATTGATATATATATTTTTAATTTGTTAAATTTCCGCTTGTTTTTGCTTTAAATATTTTTATTTGTAAGCAAACCATTTTGGTAAGCAACGTAAAACTTTAAGACACTACTGAATGAAAAACGCAATGTTACAGAAAATTCTAGCAATATTTTAAAATTCGTATATTTTTGCATATCCTAGTTTTCAAGCAAAGTTTCTAGATATAAGATGCTCTAATAATGAATTATCAATGGTATTTGCAAATATCTAAATTTTAAGTACTTTATGAACATTTGAAATCATATGAAAGACATTTGAAAGATTTTGTACAAATATCTTTCTTACAAAAATAGCATTATATGACATATTATGTATCGTTTAAAATGATGTCAGGAAAAAAAGTAATTTAAAAACGGGGGGGGGGGGGGCTATGACTTTTATTTTAAATTTCTTTCTCCTTCTTTATGCACAATTTAAAAACTTTATTTTAAAATTTCAATAATAATTAAAAGAATCACTGGGTACAACATATTTCTAATAAAAAGTTTAAATAACAAAAACAACTACAGTAATATTTTCACAATGAATTTACAATACTATATTTTTGTTCATTCGATTATGTACCAAAAAATAGTGTATTTAAGAAGTAAAATTTGATCATAAATATCGAAAAAGTAATTTGCAATAAAAGTTTTCTCGTACTAGTATCATTTTTTATAACAATAATGTATAGGTCAATAGTAAAATGGTTTTCTTTTTTTTATAATGGAGCTTATTATATTTTAAGATACTATTGCATATTTTAACAAAATGTACAATAGATACAATTGCCCTTAGCATATTTTAACAAAATATTCCCATCAGTTATTACAACAGAAAATAATGCCTGTTTTACAAAAATACCCTTTTTAAAGAATACTACGCATCAAATTTGCATAAAAACATTAGTCTATAATGAGTTTTATTCCGTTTGATATTTCTTCAGACTTTAACGTATTGTCAATATTTTACTTTAAAAAGACTTGCATCTTTTAAGGCAATATTTCTGAATTATATTTGCTATAACAACACTTTCTGACAGTACTCTTATAATTGTCTATGATCTACAGGAAGTTTTAAACATTAACATCATTTTTCGGTTTATTCATAACAATATAACTTATTCAAACTTTAAAACGCCAGTTTTCCTGAAACATCACAAATATCTCTACTTAACCTAACTCACAGTACTTCAAAATTTCGTGAATTACTAAAACAATGAATATCATACAGACTCCTCTTCACGTCCATATTTCAAATCCCCTATTCATTAAAAAAATGAAAAAGACTCAAATATGAAATTTTTCGATTGAGCCTCAAGAGTCTCATGAGAGCAGTTTTGTAAAATAGGCTTTCAAAGGCGCTTCCAATACTTCAAGTAGTTCCCCCGCCCTATTATCACACATTTCGGGAGTGAAAACGATTATTTAAAATGAAAAAGATCGTGTAATATTACATCCACGTCGGTGATGCGCCTTCGGTGATAAATGGAGAGAAGCTCTTTTATGTATTTGACATTAAACGACGACTCTGAAAGCATTATTCACTGTAATTGCCGCCCAAATGAGACAGAGTTATGATCGATAGACCCCATATCAGGAAACAAAATGTCATTGAAATTACCACTAGCTGTCCGCCCAACGTGTGATCGTTTTTTAAGAGTACAGTCCTACGCTTCAACACCCTTCTGTGAAGTTACCACTGAGGATGTTTGGCTTCACGTCATTGGCCAGATATATTTTACGAGACTAATGGGTATAATTAAAAATGAGTTAGTTGTTAATGCATATTACAATATACACATAATACTATTTTCTTGACACACACAAAAAATGTTTATTTAGATACTGATATTTTTTTAAATTTTTTTTTAATTATTAATCGTTATCTATCCTTTTAGATATCTAGTTATTAAGAGGAGCTCTCATAATAGAGGTAGTCCATTTGAGTTCACAATTTACTGAAATGATTATTTATAATGAATTTTCATCAATATAGGAACGTTCAAAATTATTTATAACTATACACAGGCACGTTTATGTTTATATATATATATATATATATTTATAACTATACTATAACTATACTTTATAACTAATGTATTTATATGAATTACCACTAGTTAATTACCATATATATATATATATATATATATATATATATATATATATATATATATATATATATATATATATATATATATATATATATATATATATATATATATTCAATATAATTTATAGCATATTCAGTGATTGACTCCTGTAAAAAGGAATATCTAGTGTTTAAAACTAAAATTGAAACGATTTCTGCTGAATGAATTTCGACATACGAACTAATGAATTATTTAACTAATTATTATGTTTGTATTTGCTTTGAATTTTCTTAATAGATAAAAAAGAAGAAGAATATGAAATCATAATTTGTGAATTTAAAATCTTTAATTTAAGTGTCTTCCATTTGTATCCTTTTCCTCATTTTCATAACCTACATATATCATAGCCATTTGAGATAATATCCTTCACTACAACCAAACCATAAAAGTTTTCCTTTACTTTTACGTAAATCAATATTTACGTAATATGAATTGCTATTCGTATAATTTCATCCTTATTGTAGCGAAACTCTAAAGGTCCAACATTTTTGATAAGAGAAACCTCCACCTGATCATTTATTAAAAATTACCTTCAAAATTCGTCAATTTCTTTTTTTTTTAAATCTGAATTCGTATTTGAATTGCACCATAAAAGGGCGTGCCGTAGTAAAAGTGTCATCTTCTAGCAATGTCATCATCGAAACTGGACCGAACAAGAACCAATCACACCAATAATAACGATATCCCTCCCAAAAGGTAACATATTTTTCTTCAAAATACCAGTATTAATTTCAAACAACCTTGTGGCACATGAGATAAGGTTGCGCCTTCCGTGACTTTATTCCTTCAGATTGAAAATATGCTCTCTGATTGGTGCTACTTTTAATGGGAGATTTTAATCTTGAACGATTCATTACAAGCGTTTGCTTATGCCTAATGTATTCTGACTAGACAGCATTCACCTCGTTTTAAACGAAAGCAAAGACCGAAACACACTAAATATTCATAGCTATGATAAGTGACAGATTATTTTCCCTTCATTTCGTATGAGGAAGACGTAAGAAGATTTAGATGTCATCTGTATAAGTTGTAGATGTGTCCTTTCACTGGGTAATTTTTGTCCCCTGCCACTGTAAGTTAAATGTATTGTGTTGTCCTTGGATGTTTCTTTTAAGCCTACTGATTCTGGCTTATGTAACAAAAATGAGCTGGATATTACAAAATTTAAATTTATTTGGTATATATATATATATAAATATATTCTACGTTTTGTCTGTTACACAATTTAAGAGGATTTGTGCAATAGTATGTTTTAGGATGACTACTTTACACTACTGCTACAAAGTGATAAATAATTTGGTTCTTTTTCAATCCCATGCAAAAATACTTTTTATAATAACTTCTCTAAGGGGGAATTGAAAATTAGTGATCATCCATTTTTATCATCCCTTCTTCATCTCCCCCCCCCCCCTCTCTCTCTCTCCCCCCCCCGTCTTCTTTTTATCTGTCAAAGCTTTTCTCACATTGCAAATTGAAATGTCTTAAAATAAGATACAAAAGTATCACTAGAATCAAACGCCAAATGGAATCTTAATTAAGACACGGGTATTTCAAGTGTATGCTTGAATTTCCGAGGGAGGCAAAACACGGTCAACAAAGAGTCATCGTAGTGTATATCACACTGGTATAGATTTGAGACCTACCTGAAAACTTTACCAGTGTGAATAAGGATACAAAATCCATTCAGACATACCAACTGTGAAAATCCTCCCAATATCTAACATCACAAATATCTTAAAATTTAAGAGTCCATTTGGCATCTGAATCCAATGTAACTATTGTATTTTGTATTTGTTGTGTAAATGACGCTATTTAATAGATTTTTATAATCAAGACTGTACATTAATATTTTACTATTTTTAATAAAACGCTGCCGTCTGACTAATTGACTTGTACAATAAGCCTAACTTGAAATGAAACAAAATTTCATCACTCACTTTTCAAAACGAAGTTACTTATGACAAGATACCAAGAAAAGTTGTTAAATCCCTTCAACTAAATACTCCCTTAACGCCATTTTGAGAAAACACAGAGAAACATTAAACAAAAGAAGAGGAAGATGACGAATAAAAGTGGACCTTAGAGAAACAGCCTTACACGCCCTTGCAGCAACAAGGTTACAGCAAGGGAAGATTTCATTTTTCATTGCTTTAAATATGGATGGACAGCTATCAAGTGAAAAGAACACTTCAACCTTTCTAATTCCCAAAAGGAAGCTTGTCAACGTCGTTGAACGTACGTTGAAGTACCGTTTGTAGTAGTTGCAAGTATAAGTTGGGTTTCTCTTTAAAGAGAATTCTGGATTAATAGGAGCAGCATAAAGCTCAGAGTGATGTAATGCCATTTATTTTTACTTTAACTAAGAGACTCATTGATATGAATTAAGACTATTTTTAAATGCAGTAATTTAAAACTTCTTCCTTGCTGTCATCAATATTTTTTCTATCAAGATTATGAAGTAAATGTTCACATTTATTCATAACTCAAATTTATTGCGATAAAAGAAGCTAGTCACATTAATTTTTTCAAAATAGAAATGAGTTACATTTATCCAAAGTAAAATTTTAATGGGTTTCAACCAATTCAAATGCAGGTACCTCCATGATACTTGAAAGACAATAGTTTAATCCATGAGCAGATGTGCACATTTCACAAATAGTTTTTAAATAAAAACAAATTGATAATCACGAAGTAATTAAATTAAATTAACAAAGGTTTAATTCCGTATACTTTGGTATGCGATACAATATAAAATTAATAAGAATGTTGAAGTAGTGAACAACACCCATACCTGGTTAATAAAGATATATTTTTGTTGTGTTTTTCTTGCTGAGTAACACGTTTGTCGCTGTGGAGTTGGAGCTTGTGACGGTAAGTAAGATAACAATGTGTTTTGGACTTTACATTTCAATTACTCGTAAGAGTAAAATCATCAGAGCGATGTATCAGTTTTATCGTCATGCATATCAGGAATTTTTAAAGTTATTTATTGAAAATCATTCCCCTTTGCGGTCGTAACCTACTGGGTCAACAATTTACTGCTACGCTGAACAACTTTTAAGAAACAACAAAACTATCAAGGTCGTTAATATAAAAACAGGGAATGATGGAATTGAAGAAAGAATGGTTGGCAATGTAACACTAAGAATAATAAAAAAGCAATACTAAATCTGATATAAACTCATTATTGACTAACCTCCATTTTGTCCTCCTGTTTTGGAACCATGTCTTGACTTGAGCGTCGGTCATTTTTAGTGTCTTGGCCAGAGACGCCCTCTCTGCCGAAGCAAGGTACTTTTGTTTGTGGAATCTTTTCTCTAGCTCACAGATTTGCATGCGCGTGAAGCTTGTTCGGGGCTTCTTTCTTTTAGGAGGAGTCCTGTTCTGGTACGGATGACCGATACGACGCGGAGGAACTGGTGGAAGACCTGCCGCCAGAGAAAAAGGCACTGAAAGAGAAGGAAAGGTTTTGAATATTAATCTTTTTTTTTTTTTTTTTTTAATTCATGTCTAATTAAGTAATTAAGTGAATTAAATACATAAAGCATATTTTAATGATTTTCTTCCACTTTACTCGGTTTTAATACGCTTAACCAAAGATGACTTAGATATGACTCAAATAAATAATACTTAATTTTAAAAATATATGTCACAATCAAAATTGAGATGAATTTATATTTGAATATCGATAAATATATATATTTTCAAAAATTCATATAAAACTGTCAGAAATTCAAAAATTAATTTGCTCGAGTCAAATTATCAAATAGCATTAGATAGGAATCTATTATTTTAAGGTGTTTGAATTTAAATATTTGTAATATATTTCAAATATTAATTGCTTTTTCAATTTTAACACTTTATTTTGATTAAAAATCTTTAATAAAGTGTACACAAAGGTACAATATAAAATTATGAAAAACTGTAATATTCATAAGTCTTTATTATATATCTGTCAGTGTTAACGTAAAACGTTTTATTGATTATTCCCATAATCAGTAATTAAAGTATTAATCTTATTAACGTTACCATCAATATACTAAATAACGTTAAGTGTCTTTCGTAAGCGGGGTCCATTTTTAAACCCTACTTCCATTTCATCAAGGATTTCAGCAAAATTCTATGAAAAAAAAATGTTCTTCCGACTGAATTTTTCTTCAGGTATTGCTAAAAAAGGATTTCAACATCATTATTTAAAGTTTTCTTAACATTCCGTCCACCAAAATTCCAAGTGTAGAAAAATGAAAAGCGAACTTCATTCAACAATTAAAATATTCTTTTTATTAAAGTTAACTTATTTATCCATACATAAAATTACAAGTCCTATGAATTCAAAATAAAAAATAAAAATTTTTAAAAAATCAGTTGAAATAAAATATGTAAGTTTAATTATAGCTACTGTAATGCATTAATTGTAAGCTTTTACAAAACCTATGTATTTTAATCTGTCTGTCCGGGTTTCATTTTCTCAACAAAACTAGAAATTGAGAACTACTATTGTCGACAAGATCGTCTACAACCTAAAAATAATAATAGCCAAAAATATCGCCCCTAGAGAGTTTTTTTTATATGGTTGGTTGGATTTAAATTTATTTTGTACAAAGGTTGATTGGTTGGTTGTTTTCAGATTATCTGGCACCATCAGCAACACGAGGGCTATAATGCGCCAAAACTTTCGTCATTAGACAAGCCAACATACATTTACAAACACCCTTGCCTTACACGGGACTCGAACCCGCAACGTCGCGGTCTAGAAGCTAACACGCTAACCACTATACCGTTTGATCGACATTTTGCGCAAAGGCAACACAAGGACCGAACTACGCCTAACCAAGTATAAAAAATCATAATGGTGCTTTTTTTATATAAAAATATGAAAATGTAAATGGTAAATTACGCTAACCCATTTTAAATTTCAATGCAGTAACCAGTTTTGTATAATTGAAAGTTGTGAAATGTTTCACATCCATAGTTTTCCTTTGATTCAATGAGAGATTTCTTATTTCATTTTCAATGGCCTCTGAAGGCCATAAGTATAAAATAAATTATTCTTTAATATTTTCGAAACAAGCTGACTCTGACAGGTACAAACCAAGTTAAAACAACAATTGATCCGGGAAAAAAATATGTATTTTAATATATCATGTATGTTTTCATTACTTCAATACGATAAGTATGTTTTTATAAATGCAAATAATACATATGACTTCAAACATTGTGAGTATTTTTAAGAAATGTAATTAATGTTAAGAGAAACTATATGACATTACTAAGTCACTTTGTATTTCTATATTTTTTCTTATACATAACCTTCGCAAAAGATTCAATAACTTTTAAATAGAATGTGCTTAATTGGGTACTGTAAATAAATGTTACCCCCTCAGCTCCTTCAAGTTTATCCTACTTTACTTCTTGATACACCCAAAGTACCACAAGGAGAGAGTTATCATATACCTTCATTTGTAGACAATCCTTTTATGGGCTTATTTATTTAGCAAATATTCAACACACATAATTATTATAGGTTTATCATTGAAATAGCATTTTAAGCAAACGTCACAGAAAATCTCGAGTCGAGTTTCGATAAAAAATTTAACAAATCAATAGATTTTTATATATATTACTCTCTTGATGGCTTTTAGGTAATAAGTGTTTCAGACCATCTATATTTTATAATAAATGTTTCGTTAAGGTTTTGTTTGTAATTGTTGCTGTAGGTGTTTTTAAATGGATTAATGTTTTGTTCAAATGCCTTGCTACATAATGTATAAAACAACATCACATTAACTTAATTAAAGAACAAGTTATTGTCATTGGTATGAATATTTATTTTTTATTCAATTGTTTACAACAAACTTTTTCTAATTTTATAAGAAAACAGCATCGGCTAAATAAATAGGCATATAAATGATCACTTCACAACAAGGAAACCTAAAACAATTCGCAATTACTTGTTTATTATTTACAGGATAAAAAAAATCCCCTCCAAAAACCATGAGTTCGTTTTGCAGTTAAAATGAAGGCTTGCGTCACCTACAAAGTTAGTTCCAATTATAAAGAGACACCATATGGCTTATTGAAAGTCATACAGTGTATCATTGAAAAATCAGACATATTACACACACACCCGTATGTTGCGCCTTTTTGTATGTATTCTTACTCTCTGTTTTTGAATGGTGTCTAATAGGGCTTGAAGTGGATAGATTCAGAATGTGGTTAACCAACCGAAGAGTCACGCATGCGCATGATGTCACGTGATCTGACGGGAAGCGATACCATGTTTAATAATGCTTAGGAACAGTCGCGGTTGTGGTCAAGTGCAACACATTTAAAATCGGACTTTGATTTAATGAAAGCAGGAAACTACAACAAATTACACCGTTTCCTAAGGAATTCAAGAGAGAATTATTTTTCAGTATTACTAAGATGCAGAATATGTATATTTAATCATTGTTTTTAGAATTATTGTGCAAGAGAAGTTATAAATTATGTATAATAATTAAGAATTCCAACATTCTTTACAAATTCTTAATATTATGCTGACTGAATAAAAATGAGTGTGGCAACAATTTTTAAATTCATTTATTTATTCATAATTTTTTTTTTTTTTCAATAAAATTTCATCGATTAATAAATTTATTTTGATTTTTGAAAATATTGCAGAGAAAAATGTCTTTTCGTGTAATTGAAATTTTATTAAATTAGACCATGAATTTTAGGTATATTATCTTAATTTAAAAATTATTTTCACAATTATGCATCCACAGTAAAATAATGAATTGTATATTGTTACTTTTACAGTTTTTAATATATATTTATACATAAATATAAATTTTTGTAAGCTTTCGTTAAAAGATTTTAGTATACAATTAACTTTTTAATAAATATTATTACAAGCATGTATATACTCTTGAAATGTTTATCATTTGAAATCGGGTATTATAATACAGATTAAATATTAGTCCTTCATTAGTGAAAACATTTCCTTATGATATTTTCAAAAATTGAGGTTTAACTTCTCCTATGAAAAAAGTTATGTCTGATGCTTTCATTTTTTAGCAATAATCGGTTCCCAACGAGTAATCTACATATTTTTCTATACAGTGGGTGGCATCATTATGGGGATTTTTATTTTTTCAAATAAATACTTACACAAAATACTCAATTACTTCATCGTGAATGCCTAATAAGGATAAATGTTATAATTAACAAATCTCATTGTAGAAAACCCATTGCCATAAACTTGAAAAAAGATCGAATGAAAAAAAAATTCAATTTATATCAGATAGCTTTCGAATAAAAAAAAATTTAAATTTTAAACTATCAATTTGAGAGCAATTAACAGTTGAGTAATTGCTTTGAAGGGTTAAGAGGAAGAAGATTTTTTTTTTTTGCGTATAGCATCTGTTATTTATTTCCTTCTCTTCAAAAACAGTAGTTGAACACCGTCACAGTAAATGCTTCAATGAATTGTAGTCTTTAAAAGTACTTGAAGAAATCCCACCGTGAAAGTATCTTAAATCTAGGGGAAAACATCGTATCTATCAGGAACGGAAATGGAAAAGAAAAACCTATTAAATGCAGCTAAATAAAGATTGTGCTTTTGTGGCAACGTCAAAATGACGATTTAAATAAATGATGCGCGATTGACCGTGAAATGACTCTAGTTAAATATAAAACAATCGTCGATCCTTTAAATTACTTTCTGATTGCTCAAGGGTTTCTTTTATAAGACAAAAAAAAAAAAAAAAATCCGGTTGGAATAAAACACAAAACCGGTCAAATACGATGAAAAAGTATAATAAACCTTTTCTATAAAAGTGATGAACCAAGCAAATCTTTCGGCTTTAAAATCAGATATTTTTGTGCCGAGTGCTTAACAGTATGATGTTTGTTTTGCTCACTTACTTGTCAGATCTCAATAAAAGCAAATCACAAAAAAATGGGCGGCAAATAAGAAAGAATACTTGTGAATACATCTCGAGATTAAAATTGTTTAGAATTCTAAGAATACAATTTCGTAGAAAGAAAAATAGTTACATAAAGCTAAACATCAAAACAGTTTCAAATAAAAGTTACGTGAAAAAAAGAAATAAGAAGTTCGCTCGTAGAAAAGGAACGAATAACAACAGTGAAGGATTTTACTGAATCAATGGGTGTGAGCATTTGATATCGGTGTTGGTTTTAATGACTTGATTTGTTGAATTGAAGTCTACTTCTATATCAAAATATTTAACGATGATTATGGGTTTCAATGTCAATTATTTATTAATATCTTTGCCGTTCCGACAAATTCCTGATTTCAACGAAAATTACTTATTATTGATAAATCCTTTCTGGGAAAAGTTAAAAAGGTCAGAATACTATCAAGGAAGGGAATCTTTATGTTAGTTTACATTTGGTTTATGAAAAGTTACTTTTGGTCATGTTTATGAAACACATTCTCGCTATACCAATATGAAATTGTTTAGCACATGTTTCTGACAAATTATATGAAAATTTTATATTTTTAATACAATATATGAATTGTTATAATTATGAATTATAAAAGAACTTTAAATAAAGTATACAAAAGAGCTCTATTAATAAGCTGAGGGATGCTATTTCCTTGGATTCACTTTTGAAATTACGTACACCGGTATTACAATATTCAAAATTTCAAGCATTTTTTCCTTAATTCGTAACAGATTTTTGGCCATATAAGAATTTCTAAAACTAGAATCTTAAAATTAAATTAATTGCATTTTAAATAAGTATTTAGTCCGAATTTATTGTTTTATGAAAGGGATTATTTTTATTTAAGCAAACCATTATTCAGTAAATTTTTCTTGGTAAGTAACACAAACAGAAACCGAAAAAGTGTTTTTAAAAAGCGTACTAAGTTTTCAACTTATCTATTCTAAGTACGAATAATGTTGTAAAGTTATTTATAAGTAGTGATTTAATAAAATAAAAATAATAAACTGCACTGCATGCTAATTTAGTTTCCTTAAACAGCAATGCTATATTGGAATCGGAACTTTTTAAATGTAATCTATTTTATAACTTTTATATTATTTCAATTTGTATGCTTACATATATATTTATTTTATCTTTATTGATATATTAATTATTTTTATTGATATTATTATATGATTTTATTAATACTATTATGAACTTTTATTAATGTTATTAATTATTTCTATTGATATTTTTATTATTTATGATATTACAAAATAATAACTTCTTTATAAGATCTTAAGCATATTTTAGATTCAATTGAAAACTATTGTATAATAAAAATTAAAATTATAACTAACATTCCAAAGTAAATTGTTATGGCACAGATTCCAATTGAGAACAAGTGCTCACAATAGTTTAGACTTTACATTGTATTTGCCAAAAAGCCTCAACTTTTTACTTAAAGCTGTTGAGAAAATAAACACTTTAGCTTAAAAGTCCCAACTTAAATCACAATGTTTTATATTAAATAAAAGAGTCCATATCTCGATACCTTATCGAGTTATCCATGAAACGCTCAAAAATTCAAAAGAAAAAACAACATATACTTAAATATTGCAGGTTCTTTGAATACAATTTTATCAACAAAAAAAAATTGAAAATGCTTTTATCGCAATTGCTTTGAAATGTCATTTTAGTGAAAACGCTTTTTTTAAGCAGATGACCTTGTCATCTGTAATATATAGTTATCTATACCTAGATATGTAAGAGGTATTATAGAAAATATATTTTTTAATTTAACATTTTTGGAAAACTTACGCAAATTTAAAAAGGAATTAAATGTTGTAAACCATATAAAATACATAAGTTATGCTATAATTTAAAATATATTAAAATCTTAAGATAAATGTAGGAATATATTTCAATAAAACATGTAAACTACTTATAGATTAAAAATAAGGTAACTTTATAAATTTTTCTATTACCATTCAACCTATTTTTAAATAAACCTTTGGGTAATTTATTTTTTGAAGTAAAAAAATATCAATAGAAAATTCCCATTTTCAGAAAAGTTTCGAAAGCAAAACAATTGAAACAACAAGTACTTCAATTTCCTTCCTGCATAATTTATACTTTTCAAAAACATTCCACAAAAATATATAAACGACAATTTTTATAGACAACTTATATTTAAAATATGACCTTTGGTTTAAACATATCACGATATTTCCCATGCGCATAATTGTGAAAAGTGAGATACAATTTTCATATCGAAAGTAACAAGCTGACATGCCAAAAAGGCATGGCAATTTCTTGTGCAGGGCCAAAACTACAAAACCATGAAATAGAAGATTGGTTTTAACCATATTTCCTAAAAATACATATCAATGCCCCAATGTTATTCTTTCCAAACCAAAATAACCAAAGAATATTTTAGGAGGGCTTTTCTGCTGATATTGTATCAGAACCACGTAATAACCATAGCAATAATATTTTAGTTATACCTTTGATAATATTAATAAATTACTGACAAAAATCGGGAGTAAATAGGGATTCTCCCACAGCTAAAAGCCATTTATGTGTTTGTTCAGCCATGTAAAGGATATAGCAAACAACCACGATATTAATATTAATAACGCAGCGAATTGCCTGACTGATGCATTAGCTGCACAACCGTCTGCTATCCAGAGAACAATAGCAATTAATCCTGGTGATGCATAGCTTTTACGAAAAGACTTGTTTAAACAACTCAAGAAAAAACACAGTATAATTTTAACAGATAATTTTTATTTTATTATGATTAGCGATTGAGATAGTTTTCTAGCCTGAATAAAATTTAGAGAAAGGAATGTGGCATCACTAGATTTTCCACTTAGAATCTCTTATTGGATGTTGAAGAATTGATCCAATTTAACGGTGGTCATTGAATGGGAAAAGAAATACAGTGTTGTCATACGGCAGGTCAAAATGTCTTGTGATAGTATAATTAAAATAATTTTGTTAAAAAAAAAATCTACATAGTTTTTCATGCAAAGTAATAAAAATTCATTTTTAAAATTTTATTGACTATGTTTAATGCGCATGCAATTTAATTTAAAATAACTATTTCTAAAAAGCCAAAACGTACGTAAGTGGAAGCCGTTATGCATGAGGACATCACAGTTGGATTTTTAGAGATCGCTTTTTCAATTCAGAAGTACAAAAATCATCTAGGTATTAAACATAAAGTTTTCATTGTGATTTTTATATTTCATGATACAAGTAAAAAATAAATAATCAATTTTGATGCAAAATTATTTTAAAATTAATCATACGATGAATGTCGAAATTGCAATACGGCAACGCAGCATCGGTATTTCCATGCCTTTTCTGTCACTAATCAACGTTGATTTTCCTTCAATTTTTTGTATTGGAGGGATCATTCCAGAAGGAGAATTCTAGTGATACAAAATTACTATATTTATGAAGAAAAAAGGTAACATTAAAAGGTAGGTATATTTAAAAAAAAAAAAAAATCTATTGTAGATAACAGCTACTTAAAGTACAGATTTACAGATACTTAAAGTACATTTTGCTTTTCAGTAAATCTTGGTTAGATGAAAAATCATTAAGTATTTATCAGGTTCATATTTCAGTTGGTAGAAGTACAAAACTCCAAAAGAAATAGTGTATGATAACAATATGTTATCCTCTTTGTTGATTTGTGAGTTGTTAAAAAAAAGGCTGAAAAATGAGCTGAAGGAATTTAAAAGATATGCTTTTATCTTGTGTTCTTATTAAAAAAAAAAACTATAGTTAAATAAGAATATCAATTTAGAATTCATATCAAAATTAAAAATATTTTCAAGTACTTGTTATGTTTGAAAACTTATTAATAGAGTTCTCTCTCAGTGGAGGATATTTTAGAATTTGTATGTAATGTGTAAGTGGGTAATAAGATTTTGCTTTATAAGATTTTATTTTTCTTATCACAACCATTTGGAGATATTTCGAAAGGCTAAAAAATAAACAGAACATGACGTTTGATTCTTCCACTTAACTATAATAATTGTTTAAAATAAAATTTGGCAAGAAATATTTTATATTTTTAATAATTTTAATTTAAAAATTTTCATTTCAAATTTTAAATGTTAAAACTCAATTAGGAACCAAATTAAATCTTTCCACTTGAGTTTTATTCTATAACAATTTAATAACTGGTAAATAAAATCGATTCTCCGACAGATGATGAGTAAAATGAGTTAAGTAAAATCTAAAATGTTTTCATGCGCGCGCGCGTTTTAGAAATGTAAGTAATGACTTCGGAATAATTTGACATCTGTATAAATTTGAATTTCCTTAAAATTTTGTAGGTAGTGAATTTGTTGCTGTATGAGAAATTATTTTTAAAGTAAGAATATGAATGAAAATAAATTTTCAAAGCAAAAGTTTAAGGGACTCGGTAACCTTGAAATAAAAGAAAATCGACTTTTGGGATTTTTATCTCATGTTGTTTTATATTTTCATCCCTTTTCATAGATGTATTATTTTTCTTCCAATTCAAATTAGAAGTATGTCTATTTCATTTTGAAAAAGCAAGCTATCAATATTTACTACAAAAGTCTTTTACCTTTATTTTCGTTTTTTTCTATAATTAAATTTGATATTTTAAACTTCAATTTACCTTTTCTAACTAACTATTATAAATTTTCCATCATTTTCGTATAAAATCGTAGTATAAAACCAGCATATGAAACAATTAAACAGGTTAGAAAAATGTTCTGCTATTTTTATAATTTTTTTTTTTTTAAATACCACATATTTCTAAAGAAAATGGATTTTCTAAAATTTTTTTTAAAATTGGTTAAAATTAAGCAAAAAAAAAAAAAAAAAAAACACGGGAATATTTTTTACCAGCCTTTTACCTCAGTACTTTGCATAAAATCAATTTAACATAAACATATAATATAAAGAATTCAATCCCATTTTTAAGAACTTTCTAAGAAAAGGTACATAAAAAATAAGCTATTTAACATCATGGGTATAGGGTGTACTGCGTCCCCTCCAATTTAGTACCTTTATTCTTATTGAATGCATAAAATTATTTTTTAGAAATTTAACTTGATTGATTTAATTTTTTTAACTATGACTTAAAAAGGGTGAAATAAAAAAAAATTACATCTAAAAACATGGATATGTGTTTGATGCAAATAAAAAACCAAAATTTAACGGAAGATATTGTTTACTAAATTGATAACGAAATTTGACACAAGCTTTTATTTCTCTGAAATTGTAAGATAAAGTAAGATATAAAAAAAACTCACATTCAAAACGGTTTAACATCCTTACTTTATATCTTTATGAGAAGTGTGTTTTATGTAGCGAATTAAAATATATCGTTCTACTCCAAAAGAAAACGTTTGCTTTACTTAGTAAACAATAGGTATGTATATTATTTCTCCGAAAATCTTAGAGACATATTAATATGATTCTTCTTATCTGCACCATTACTTATCTGAGTTTTAAAATGTGATGTAGAGAATGCTGTTTATGACTATAATAAAAATTTACGAAAGTGTCAATGTTAAACTAAGAAACTAACATTTGTGATATCCAAACATTAACAGCCATTGTTTTCTTTATATCACCTTCTTAAACAAATGTTATTGTTTGGCGATATACCATCCTCATTCGAAGATTAAAATTTTATGTTAAGTGTTATTAAGAACCAGATATGTAATAAAAGTGGAAAGATTACTCTTTATTTGTAAGTAAATTTTAAGAAACGTATTTAACTGTCTGTTAAAAACTTTATGGCAAAAATAATTTTATTTTATTAAAGACATTATCTCTTTGAAACAGAAAAGTGTTTGTTTCGTTTTAAAAGCAAGTTGGGTAAATTAATATACAGTAACATTGCCTAAGTAGTTAAAATAATTACTTAAGACATAAAGTAATAAAGTTTCAAAATCAAAATCTTATAATACAGTAGAATTTAACAATTAATATTAACTGATTAATGTAAATTAAATTAGCTATATTGGTAAAATATAGGTATTTTCTGTTAAATTTGACCAACAGATAAAATTTAGTTTCAGTAGAGCTAAAAAATTGTAATTTATTTAATGATTTTTAATTCATTAAAAATTTATAATTTATTTCAAAATTTGTAATTCAGGTTTTTAATTGAAAAGAAGACAAGGGTGAAAGAAAAGAAGGGTAATATTTCGTTTTACTAAGAGTGCTGTTATATACAAACATGTCAAGCAATATAATTTTTGCAAATCAAGTGGAACAGCTTATGAAATGAAAAGGTGCATTGAAATTCAAAAAACAAAATTTTTAGGCTGGATGTAAGCTTTGAAATTATCTCCACGAAGATTTTATTGTTTCAACAAGTTTTTTTTTTTTTTTTTTTTTTTTTTATCTTTTCTAATCCCGGAAATGGATACGAAATCATCCATTATACTCATCTATTGTATTTGTTTTCAATCTAACTGTTCACATACTTTATTAAGGGCATTGTGTTAGATTTCAATTTGTAATTTCACTACATTAATGCGAATGAAAAGGTGTGTAAGATGTCTCATTATGTTTTGATTGTAAAAGAAAAACTGAATAATGTAGGTTAATTTTTAAAATTTTACGAAATCATCAGAATTGAAATTGAATTTTAAATATTAATCCATTGAAAGGCAATTAGTTAAATCTGAAACGAATCGAATGAATGAAATCATATGTTTAAATAGATTATAGATTTTTTTTATTTTTTTTATTTATGTATCCTTGATTTTTCAGGAAACTAATTTCGAGTATTTTTAGACGCCTCGTCTGTTTCTATTCAAATAAAGCGTGACCTAATTTTGTTTATATCTAAAACTCGTAATTGAAGAAGCATTATGTGTGAATTAAATTACTTAATATAACATCAATTACGACGTAAAAATAATTATTCATGATTTAAATTGCAATTATTCGTCACTGACTGAATGAAAATTAAAATCTAGAAGCACTATGAACTAAACTTCATTAAGTGAAGATTATTTTGTTTAATAACATTTCTTTCTTAAAGAAATTTTTTTTCTTGTATTTTTGTAAATCAAGGAAGGGTTTTATAATCTTAGAGAAGAACATTCTTTATATCAATAGGAATTGGAATGGCAATAAAAAGACTTTTACTGATCTATGAATAAGAATTTTAAAAGAAAGTTTCAGTTACTCATCAAGTAAACTATTTTTAAACATAAAAAGAATTGAAATTAGAATTCCTTAATTTTTTGGATTTTAAATATGAAAATATATTCAATGCATGTTCATTCATTTATGATTTTTCGATGCCTAATTACTTTTTCTTGTTGCATTTTTTCCTAATTAAAGTATTTAAATTCATTCATTGAATTAAAATTTGAGTTCTTTAATTCGGAGGATTTGAAATATATAAACACATTCAATGTATTTTTTTTCTTCTTTTTTTTTTTAAAACCATGAATGATTTTTCGTTTTCTAATTATCTTTTGTCGTAATATTTCCTAATTAAAATATTATTAAATATAATAGAACAGGAACGATATAATAAAATATCGTTTCTGCAAACTTGTATTTTGAAACGTGTAAATGATTATGAAGTAGAAGGGAGAAAGTAATAACCTGTGCGTACTATCTCTTTTGTAACGTGTCAGTCGAAACAAATATATACTTTCCTCAGTGAAAAATAGAAGATGTTAGTCATAGCAACATGCTGTTGACATTTTTTTTAACATGAACTCGATTGCAAAAAAATTCTGTTGTCTAACTTCCGAAACATATGTTATCAGAATAGATATACTTCCCAGTGTTACAATAAAATAAATGGGTTTAAGTATTTAAAAAAAAAAAATATTTCGATTCTATGAGAATCAACTATTTTGCAATAATCACTAATTTAGTACTATTTTTATATTTAAATTTTATCTTTATCACAATTGAGATTGAACAAGCATACTTACTGTAACATATTTTAAGACGAATTATATTAATTTCTTATAAGAATTTGGCCTGCATATAATAAATGGCTCGAATTCTAACAACGCAAAATTGTTTCCCATTATAAAAATACAACCTGGCTTTCAACAAAAGGAAGTCAATACTAAAACAAATTTATTTAAAATTTTGAAAATAAAAATAGTAATAAAAGGTTGATGAATATAGCGTAAGAATAGTAATAAAGGTTGATGATATTTTAGCGTAATTTTATGCTCAGCTTATTCATATCAAAAATAAAAATCATTATAATAATTTTTCTATTTACCTTTGTTAACTATAAAGGGTGTTTGAAAGTATTTTCATTTTAATGGGAATCAATAATTTTTTTTTAAAACATAATTTAAAAATTGAGCTAAATTAAGCGCAGAGGTAGTCTATTTTCTTAACAACCTACATTAAACCTCAGGATTTTTCAAACTAAATTAATAATTAAAAATATATATTATAATTGAGAATAAAAAGTCAACGTGTCCAATTAACCGCAATATTAATTTTTAAGATTTTGAACCACTATCCACTTTCTATAGACTTTGAATATATACATGAAAAAAGTTGGAAAAAAAAGTTCAAAATAGTGTTGGCTATAGAATTTAAGTACTTTTAGTTTTATATTTTGTTACGAAGTAATAGCTAGTGAAAAATCAACTAAAAATGCTTTTTATAGGTTAAAAAAATCCATTACTTCATATTATACATTCTTAAAAATTCATTACAAACACTACCCCACTTCCTATTTGGTAAATACATTTTTTTTTTTTAATTTTATTTAGTCCTCATCTAGACAAGAGGTTTTCACATCTGATCGTCTTTTTCGGTCCGTAACTTCAACAAGAAGAAATAATGTTATATTTATTTGAGAAAACAAAATAACCTTTACTCTGTCTTTGGCGATAACATATTTTAAAAAGTATTTAAATCTTTTTCTTTGATATTTAAATGTTAAAGTTTGTAACTAAAATGATGAGGTGTTGCAGTAGATGGTCCGTGATAGGTTAGCAATCCGTATCAACTGATCCGTGGAAAAGAATAGTTTGAAAACGTAAACTTCAATGTGTCAGTTTCGTATTACTTCATCGGCGGTCTCGGGAGAAAGCCTTACCAAAAGACGACAAACGTTTCTTATTAAGAAAGAAAAATCTTGATTTAAAGTTCAATGGAGTAATACTATTCATAAAATGAAAACGAATATTTTTTTTTTAAAGTTTGAAACTTAAACTGTAGAAATTCACATAGTTTCACTCAAAGAGTGAATTAGCATTTATTTATTGTTAAATTGTTCTATGTTAGAAACGTTTCATTATATTTTTTAAACTAAGAAAGATTTATTACTGTACTTCAAACATTGCAAAATATGTGAACAACTTACTAATAGCTTTTCTATCCATTACTTATCAATTATGGAAAGAAAAACAATTACATTATAGAAAAAAAAATTAATAGTATAACCTCCGAAATTCTTTAGTTGTTGAAGTAATTTGTGAAATAAAGTAATTTTGAAACTTTGAGAAGCCATGTACGTTTTAAAGTTTTTAAAAACAATAATTTAAAACTTCTAACAAGCATATAAAGCATACAAGTCTAAAAAAAATCCCCAAATAAAGTGGATGATGAAGATAATTTATTTTAGTAAAATTAAATCATTAATTTCCATGTTTCTAAAATCATAAATGTAGTGTCTGAGAAGTATTATTTTTCTTATAAAAGTATCAATTAAAATACTTCTTTATTTATTAAAACATTTCTTCCTTCATGCTGGGTGACTCCCATAAATTACCACGGTCTCAAGTTTTAAATAAAAATACTAATATACTTCAGTACCCATGAAAAATTATGTTGTAAATAATAAAGGAAAAAGGATTTAACCTTCATTTATAAGTACATTGAAATAAAATTTTAAGGTACAAAATGTTAAGATTTATAATAAACAATTCAGAGTGATGTTTTAAAAGATAGTATATATTTTTGTGCGGAATTTTAAAATATGAATCATTCATTTATCCTTTATGAAAACTAAACTGAAATATAAATTTAAAGTTTTTAAATTTGACAGTATGCATCTTGACGTAACAAACAAAAGTGAAAATTCATTGTTAAACAACTTAAGCGTTAAGATACTGGATAACTAGTAATCGTCATATTATTTAATATTTCCAATGATATTATTCAAATCTTTAATGATCTAGAATCTAAGCTGATACAAAAATGCGTTAAATCAAATCCTCAAAACTAATCCTTTTATAACTAAGTAATACGTCTACTTGATTTGACTATCTGCCAATACAATACAATAGTGTTTGAAATCAATCTGTAACAAAGGAAATACAAAAGAAAGCAGTGATGAATGAAAGAGAATACAGTAAAATGAAACAGTTCCCACGGTAATACAATCTTTAAAAGTTTAGTTTCAACGGCTACTATTAAAATATTTTCCATGGGACAGACTTTTAACAGTATTTTTGTTTTCGTAATTCAAGAAGTGTAAAAAAATCAATCTGAATGTTGTATAGGACTTGTACTATAGTGATTTAAAAAATAAATTATAGAGATGGTTTTGAAATATTTTCAATTGATTATAGAAGTACTTTGAAGAAGTAACTTTGAGAAAAAAGTACTGAAGAACTTTTACTTTTTTTAGAAAGACTTTTAATACGTCAATTACTTAAAGTTAGATGCATTAATTTACAGATCATACAACTTAGAATTTTTCCCCCCTAATTTGAATTACACAACACATTTTCATATTAAACAAAGCAGTATATACAGTTTTGTTTAATTTTTATTAAATGTTTAATCCGCTTTATTTAATACATATTGGATAGTACATAAAAACAAATGGGAAAGAAAAGTCAGCAAATAATTTCTCTTTAGAAAAACATTATACTTTGGAGCATAAAATATAACAATTACCGTGTTCTCATACTTGACGGACATACTTTTATTTCATTTTTTTTTTCTCTCTTTTTTTTCCCCCTTCTAAATCTACCTTACATAAGAAAAGACAAATAACTCACCTGGAATTCTATCTTTGACCATCCCTTGCGACCCAACCCAAGGGAAACTGACCCCTCCAGGGTAAGACAACGCCGCAGGTCGGTGAGCAGGCACCCTTATCACAGTTCCATTCGCCCCACTCTGCAAGGGGTCATAATGATGCGTCATCACAGATGCAACAGAAGACTTCAGATCTGCAGACGAGAAATAAGAGGGTTGTCCAGCATACCCAATGCAACATCCACTGCTCATCACCATCATGGGTGAGGCGGCCGATGAAGAAGCTGGGGTGGTCCTTGCTGAACTACTATCACCCCCGTTGTCAGAGACACTATCTTCTCTTCTATTGTTGTTGCTGTCATTGTCAAGTTTAGCGGAATCATCTCCTAATAGCCTACTGATACTAAAGGATAGTTTCGGTTTGTTGGATGAAGATATTTGGAGAACAGGCGATGAGGATGAATTGTTTTCTGAGGTTGGGGTCGAATTGGAATGGACAGCGTTAGGGATGTTGTCCAGGTAATCTCTGCTGTCCAGCATCCTTGAAGGACTGGAGATGTCGATGGCATTGGAGGCCACTGGAGGAGATCTGCCTTCTGATAAGCGAGAGGTCCTATCACAAAGCATGATAGAGGAAAATGATGAATTTATCTTACAGCCAGAAGAATCTTCAGTGGTTTTTAGTTTCACACAGATGCTTTTGTTGATGCATTGTCATTTCATGAAAACGAGAACTGAGGTGAGAGATTACGTGATAAATGTTTTTAAAACTTCCGTTGGGTGCCTCTTTCAAAGTTTTGTCATCTCCAGCAAACTGTATCACAAACGAATAAAAGAAGAATCTTTCACTATAAATGCTTCAAAAGTGCTGAATCTGTGTTGTCCAACTCCTTTGTCTGTCACACAAAGATGACAACTCGAAAACAAATTGATAGATGTTCACGCACGACAGATCAGACTGCTCAAACAACCAAAACAAACAACAGATAAGCTCAACACAACACGTTCGCGTCGCTCACAACCATGCTCTGGGGTTACTCGACGAACTGTGTCCGCTATATGAGGGAGGTAGTCAAGCCGGCAATCGTCCCGCCCAGTGCTTATTCCATCGCCCAGTCCCAATTGGTCGCCTGGGGTTTGGCGACGGTGGAATTGTCGGCGGTCGCCGCTTGGCGCCGCCCTCCTCCCTACTTACCAATTGATTATAGAAGGCGGTGCGGGATAATTGGTTGCCAAACTACCCTGCCAAATAGGTGATGTTACTCTTTCCTTTGATAGAGTCTGTCTTACCGCGCAGGGATAATTTGTGGTAAGGTCGGAGACAATAATATAGTCTCAGTTGGGGATACAGCTCCCTTTCAGACGTTTCCGGTCTTCTGCATATACGCAGCACCTGCTCTTATTTTGTATCTATAATTTAAAAATAAAGCACAAAGGAAAGAAAAGATCCCTATTGTTTCCCCTTCTTTTGGTAAAAGTACGTAAAAGCAAAAAGGAAAACTGTTAAAGAAGAGGCCATAATCCTTAGAGACCTTTCAAATAACCATTGGCAAAATACTTCTATCATACAAATTGTCCAACAAAGTCTACAAAAAGGTTTTCGAAACACGCGTTCAAAATGGGCCACATCTACTTTCCAAAAAACAAAAAAAATAAAGATTATTATTATCAGCAATATTTTGTTTACCCCATTTAACCTTAAAAAAAAAAGAGTTTTTAAATAAATTAAAGTAATGAGTTTTAAAAAAATTAAATATGTATTTAATTCTTCCAACTTAACTCCAAGTTAATTTGTTAACGTTTGTAAAAAAGATTTCAGTTATTTTGCGTTTCTAAAAAAATCATTGTGTGTTTTTTAATTAATAAGTTTCTGATAAGTTTGAATATCAAACAATTGTACAGATTTTCTATATGAAACTTAATGTTCTAAAATATTACCATTTATCTATTTAATGTGTCATTTTCAACTACTTGTACATTCTCGTATTTAAATTCTTACCAAAAAATGCGTAAGTTTAATTTGAGGAAAATGTGTTAACTAATTTAGATTCCGCTTGTTCAAATTAAGTAAAAAAAAAATCCAATTGGAACAAAGCGGCTTACACTATGGATGCTAAATGTGCTACTTCACAAAACATCTAATTTTTCTCAAATTAAATTTTTATTTTGAAGCGCATTATAAAATTTAAAAGAATTCTTTAGTATACCAAAAAAAAAAAAAAAAAGGAGTAATAATAATAATGATAGAAAATAAAGATATGGATATTAAGCTTTCTAAGAATCTCATCTTTCTTTATCTTCCTAAATCTTATTTTACCTTTCTTTAAAAAAAAAAAAAAGTAACGATAGAAAATAAAGATATAGATGTTAAACTTTCTAAGAATCTAAATATTATACATACAGCTGGATTTAAAACATTATAAATGACAAGTGGATTTTTATTTTAATTTCGAATTTATAAAATACTTATTATCAAAGCAGGATAAAACATAAAATTAATTACGTCACCATACACTTACTTTGTTTATTCACAATCAGATGGAGATGTGTTGAAATGTGAACACAAACTGTTCACAAAAGTAAAAACAGATCTTTCCAGCTTCTAATATCCGATATTTTAGAGATTGCATTTTTATAATGATAAAATGAAATTTATTAAAAATTCAAAGTTTAACAATAACGTTTATCCGTTGTTACTTATGATGTTACTATGCCTCTTCTCTATGCAACTTACAATTGTCTTCATGAAATATTGACAGCCTCTAGTGATTAGGTTAACTGAAGAATCGGTTTCATCGTCGGAAAGTCGAGGGATGAATCCAGTTAGCTGTCGTATCAGTTCAGTGACGTGTGGAATAATGGAGGCTCCTGCACATTAAGTCCATCGATGCATCGATATCCCCTAAATGGTATAGGTGTGGAAAGAGAGGTTTCACAGACAGCTTCCACTAATTCATGGTTGCTTGATTTTTTTTGGTGCAACGACTACACTAGGGCTATACATTACAGTAACATTGTAATAACAACAATATCTATAAGAACAGCTTACTATTTTGAACTATGTCAGATTGGAGGTTGCGACAATTGTTTTAAGTTCTCTCTCTTTCCACACCCACACACATGAGAGAAAATCGATGTCTCGATAGATTTAATGTGCTGGAGCCTCCATTATTCTACATTTCACTGATACTTCAGCTAGCTGGATACAACCCTCGACTTTCAGATTATGAAAAAGAAGTCATTGGTTTAAAATAGAACTTCTACAAATTTATCTATCTAAACTAGTGGCTTTATTTTAAATGCTAGATGAAGTGCCCAACGTTGCCTGTAAACAAACAGCTGCGGTCCATCGTTGGCTAGTTCAACCGGTACAACTCGGTTCAAAATTTTGTGGCAATTACAAGTTATGAACATTCGCGCATTAATCCCCTACCATCTTAGCAAAAGATTTGGAATATAATTTTGTTCCCGATAATCTGGATTAGTCAACCAACAGAAAAAAAAACCTGGTTTAATTTGATTCAGTATAATTCAGGTAATTATTATACACCTTTACAGGTAAAAAAGGGAGAATGGAGTTTTTGAAATTTCAAGCTGCCAGGAATTTACCCCGTGTTTTGAGGAACAAGTAAATTTTTTAATCATGACTTGAATAAAACTATAGCTTTTTATTTAAAAAAAAAAAAAAAAAAAAACACAGCACTCATACATAAGGACTATATTTTCTCGATATATAGATTACAAATATTTAGTATAAGTTACAGTCTAAAAACAAATTCACACCGTATTAAAAAAATGTCAAAATTATTTATATATGCAATTATTCTAGCTAAATTAAAAGCTTCCTCTTATAACAACCTCCAAAATTTATAGTAAAAAACTGAACTAGAATATAAAAACGTATCCAGTCACCTATAAAATCTATTGAGATCCATATTTCCTTCAAACTTATGTGTTCAATGTTTTTGAAGTGGTTATTTAGAAGTAGAACCAGGAGAGATGTTATTCAAAATGGCCCCAGAGGAATGCATTTCTATGGACCTATTACTGTAATGAAATTTGAAAGACTGTTCATATTCGTGAATCAAATTAATGAGTCTAACTAAATTAATATTAAAGATATAGAAGTAGTGATACCATTCAAGGATATTCATGGGTTAGGGATGCCATTGTAATAATAGGGTGGTTAAAAAAAAAAAAAAAAAAAAAAATTCAGCTACAGACCAAGACATCCCCTAATTTTTTTACATTTACCCATAGTATTACTCTCCTAAAATTTTGGCTTCCTACTCCTATAAAAAGGTGGCTCTCAATGACCATTCATTTTTGTACTTTTTTGCAATTTAGCATAATTTTCGAGTTTTATACTGATAGGAACGCATGTCTACATTAAATCTACATTCTTAGAGTCTCAAAGTTGAGTGGTGGAAGAACAGCGTAAAAGATTTCAAAAAACTGTTTTTATGCTAGACAATGACAAGTTGAGAATTAAATTTGGACAAAGTTTTGATACTACGAGTTGGTACGAGCACTATTGGTTGTGTAGAGGCATGCATTAATTTGGAGAAAAAATCGGACGTGAACTATTGTGCGTCACCTTCAGACACCATGTTATAGAATTAATATTGCAAGTTACTTAAGTTGTGCTATGCACCCTCATGTTTCACAGAAGTTTCTCTCTTTAACAGACTTAAAGCCGTTTGAAAAAGAATTGCACAAATAAACTTTTAGGATTTAGAACTGAAAAAAGAAGTTAAAAAGTTTAAAGTTTCAACTGTAGCCTTTCTTTCATCTGTGGGTAAATCTATGATCTTTCATCTGTGGATAAATCTATTAGAAATGATTATAAAGAAGTAATCGAGTTGACAGTAATCATTTTGGGAAATATACCAGAGAAAATCAATTGCAGAGCAGTTTCATCAATTCATCACCACAGTGGACAGTTAAACTCCTATACATTTTTAAATCCTTCCATTCAGAGACCAGCAAGAGGGTTTCCATATAACTAATAGAGAAAAGAAATGCAGCTCTAGCTATTTGTACAATTCAATTTTTTTTTTTTTTTTGTAGTGTAAAGACATGGATAGAAGCCCCACTTGCTTCTGGTGGTGACCTGAGCTTGGGGGAAAATGTTAAGAAGTATAAGATAATTGATTATAAAATTGGAATTGCCCCTGGAAAAGTTTTGAAAAAGCTTGTATGGTATCTCTCAAATGAATTGGTTGATTAGGCCATATTTTCACACAGAATTACAGCAAAAGAAAAATTAAAAAGTATTGCAGATATGAATAACTCAAAAGATTCCAGAAATATAAAAATGTGCGAGCTATTAAAAATGTTGAAAAATAATACCAGTCTTGGAGAATTTGTGACAAAAAGAACTCTTGATATTTATTTTTTATTTACAAAAAGAACTTTTGATATTTATTTTTTATTTACAAAAAGAACTCTTGATATTTATTTTTTATTTACAAAAAGAACTCTTGATATTTATTTTTTATTTACAAAAAGAACTCTTGATATGGTAATTTTTTAATATTACGTTATCGAACATGTATCTACAATGACAGTGGGTTTCGATAATCTGATGGCAACATCTACAGGATTTATGTTGTTTACAATTTCCATACCTAACTCATATTTTTTAGATGTTATTAACTATTCATTCGATTGATTTCAATTAGATGTTGTTCTTGGTAAGAGATTAAGTGTCGTTTGAAAATGTTCATTAAGTACAGCTGTACATTTAGAATCTTTGAATAAAGCTGAAACTTAGACACTATTTATACTCGCTAGTCTACTCTTTATTGAGTGAGAATTTTATGATTTGAAATGATATTTTGGTATTTAGATAATTTCCGATCGACCACGTTCGGCTTACAAAAAATGTAACCAAGTGGTAATGTAAATCTTAGTTAAATGATGAAATAAAAAACACTACTGATCTACGAAACACAACACTAATTATTCATTTCGTATTTAGGTGTAATAATAGCTTATTTTGAATGCTTTCAGGATTTTATACCTCCTAATTTATGGGGGCATTTTTATCAGAATTTCAAAAGATAATGAAGTAGCACGAGGGATTAACGAGCGTTTGTGAGCAGGGGTGGAGCCCTCTACTGTTTAAATTATTTCATAAACTTTTACTAACTTATTTAACATTTTTTAAGTATGGTATAAATAAAAACTTTCTTTAAGAAAATTGCTTTCAATTATACTTATTACCAAATCCACTACAAATACCCAAAAACGCACAAAATGTGAAATTTTACTGTTCATTGAGCGCCATCTTTTAATCGGAGTAGGATTCTGAAATTTTACTAGAACATTTGTGTGGGCAGATGTATAAAAATGAAGGGGAGTCCTGATCTCTAGGTAAAAAAAAAAATTTCCATATATTTTTGAACCATCCTATTGTAAAAGATTAATGACTCAGTTATTTTTCTGATTTTTAAACCTTAGATAGTTATTGTACGATATACTTTCCTTTTTATTTTCATTGTAATGTGATTTCCTCTCCCCCCCCCCCCCTTTTTTTTTTTTACTTTCTCTCTGTATAACATTTGTCAGATGGTTACTTTTTTGGTGAAAGTTTGACTTTCTTAAAATTCTTGTTAATGTATGGGTTGTATATTTTAACCTTGAGAAAACAATACAATTTTTTTACTTCGATGTTTGTCATCTTAAGCGAAAAATTGACTCTACTTGAAAGATGTCCTATGTTATTAATTTAATAATAACGCTTTTAACTGCATTTAATTCTAATATGTTACCATATCGCGTGAAGTCAAATGAAGCTTAATAAAATTACTAGATAAATTAGAAGGCCTTTAACTCAGTCAAATATACAACCTCGTTACTTTTTACAATAAACTAAACATATAGAAGCAAAAAATATGTTGCTCTTAAATTAAAAGTACCTAATTTTTTTTTTGGTTAGATTAAAATGTAAAAGTATTAGAATTCAAACGTAAAAAAATAATTATATAAAGTAGACATTATAAATTTATTTTTGTCTGTTATATCTTTTCTTTTAATTATAGTAATCTCTATTGTAATCTTTAACAAAATATCAGAGCTCTGTCTATTTAAATAGGAAGATAAAATAAAGCTTCTGAATCACTCGTATTAATAGCCACTATAAAAAAGAACTTTAAAAAATAATCAAAAGTTATTAAAAAGGGTACCATATTCTAAAATCTAAATAGAAGTAATTTGTCTTATTCTTAAAAGTATATATCAAAAGAAAAATTAATAAAACATCTAAACTTATTGTGGAAAGAGGATTTTTTTTGTTACACCACCTTCCCCCCCCCCCCCCCAATGCTATCATTTTCCCCACCGGACTCTATAGCACGGTTTCACTTACCATAACAGTTTTTAAGAACATAAATAATTTAGAACAAAGGTTTTGAAATAGAGGATAAAGAATTTGAATGAAATTTTGAATATGATGTAGACTAAATAACATGTAGACATGAACTGTCAGACATTTAAACAAATGGAATTGATTCAAGAAAAAAATAACGAGATTAATTAGTTTTACTGTTACCCATCAATCAAAATACTTAATGTTATGTTGATACTAAGTCGGACCAAAAAATATAAATTTGACTACTTTACTACAACCAATTGCGATGGAATTGAGCCACTTACTTTAATTAATTAATATCATTTCCTGATAATTAATAGACAGGGAAAAATAATAATTAAATAAATGTTTCGTTAGTTAAACCTAAAAATATACCAGGTAATTGTGTATGCTACTTTTGCAGTTACAGCACGAATTCTTTTGTGTAAGAAATGCTTGGTTGGTTATTTTAAATAGTAAGTATAAAGCTAAAAAAATAAAAGTAATTGATATTCCTATAATAAAAAGTATAACTAGACATATATTAATTAGACATTGCATCTAAATAATGAGCATCCCAGTACTATTCCCTTTATCCTCCTACCAGCATGCCATGTTCCTTTTATATGCCATATCTACATATCAAACAATTGTGTGAACATTTTATGATATCAGTTGTTGTAAACATAACTTCCAAATTTTTTTTTTCTACAAAACTCTTTATATTCTTTAAAAACTTTACATTTTTTTCTGTAAATAATTGAAAATGATTTTACGGCAATAAGCAAAATGAAATTAATATTGAAAAAAAATTAATTAAGGGGGGGGGGGGAGAACTAAAATGGTTACGAGCAGTGGTTGTTTCAAAGAAATAAATTAATCAAAATCGAATTATGAAAATATGAATTATGTAACAAGACGAATTCCCCACGAAGTACCCAATCTTAACAATGTTTTTCAAAATAGCCTTCAAATATTTTTGACGTCAAGCAATGTTTTATTATCTTTTATTTCCAACTCAAAACTCTTCTAGGCTATTAATTACAGCTTTTTTTAAATAAAGATGCAATAGCGTAATTTCAATCTGAATTAAGTTTTTTTTTTTGTTTCCTTTTTTTTTTTCCCCCTCTTGTTTTATTTCTTTCTTTCCCCCTGAGCTTTTGGGAATGGGACGTTTAAAAGAACGTCTACAGAAAAAGCTCTTGGCTTAAACGGTTTTCGAAATTTGGAACATTCCCCTGAAAAAGTTCGAAAGTTCTGCCGTTTTTAATTGCTTTTTGTTTTGTTTGTAATACTATTATTATATGCTACTTTTAACATAGCAGCTTATGCGCTGATAATTTGTTGTATTTCTTTTGTTTTTATGCTTTCACAGATAAAAATATTAATTGTTTTCATAGATAAAAATATTAATAAACGTTTAACAGTTGTTTTCTCATTTTTATTGGGTACCATTTTATATTGCGTTTCTTTTTATCAGTAAACTTTATTTCATTGTGTACAAGGAGACAAATTTCACCAAATTAGAGTTTTAAAAAATATTGTTAATATTAAATAGTGTTTCTAAAATGCGTCCAATCCTGTCCATTTTTTGGCAATGTCAATAAAACGCAATCATTAAGATAGAAACTCGAAATTAAATTTAATTGCATATGCATAGAATTTTTTTGTAATAGTTCTGTTCTGTTTTTAGAATATCAAATCTGGCATTTTGACCTCATATGAAAAAGCATTCCCATCTATATGGACCAGTATTAACTGCTTATGAGGATCCATATAGAACTTCTATCTAAATTTTCATCTAAGGGAATCCACATGGGCCGGTATGGGTCATCTATGTGGTCCCATATGAGAACATGTATGTGGTTCCGTATGAATTTCATGAGCCCCAATCTACATGGTTTCAATCGCTTGTGATATATCTTCTAAGTTATGATATTTATATCGTCACCAAGAGCAACTTTGGGGCAGCAACCATCACCAATAGAATATCCTCAAAGACATATTTTTTTCTTTGAATTAAAAATTTAATAAAATCGTTTATCTTTCTTCATACTTTTTGGAGTTGTTCAATCGTTCCTTAAAACATCTATTATTCTAGTGATTTAGTAAACTAAATTATTTTTATAAGGCTAATTATGAGTTATAAACTTCTAGTTACATAGAAAGGTCAATTATTATTTTTAACTACTTATATAATATAATTTTGTTATTAGTTGACTATGTCATGTTTTAAATTGTAAAGACCCATTTAAGATTCACCTTCGATTCACATGCTTCATGGGAGCGAGAATAATTTATTTATTTATTTATTTATTTATTTATTTATTTATTTATTTATTTATTTATTTATTTATTTATTTATTTATTTATTTATTTATTTATTTATTTATTTATTTATGTGTTTATTTATTTATTTATTTATTTATTTATTTATTTATTTATTTATTTATTTATTTATTTATTTATTTATTTATTTATTTATTTATTTATTTATTTATTTATTTATTTATTTATTTATTTATTTATTTATTTATTTATCCCAAAACTGTTTATAAAAAACCCAAAAACAAATAAAAATTTGACTATAAAGCTAATCCAAGTCACTACCCAGAAGAAATGCCTAGTTTAAATACCATATGAGAAATTGGAGAACCTCACTACGGCGAAACGTTAGAACAACACTTTCCTGGTTCTATTTTAGAATATTTAAATTTATTAGTTTATTTGACATTATTTCAATTAAGGCATAACTCTAACTATTAACTAGCCCATTCACGACCACAAAAAACGTCTGCCACTAATGATTCAGCAATTCAAAAGCAATTCATCTTTTCTTTCACGGCACATCATTTGTCTGCTACAGCTCTTCCATCCACCTCCATTTGACTTTACTCTCACATAACACTCAATCCTTCAATTAAATGAGCCATCACAATTAACCCTCTCAGACCGGTCTCGACAAATAAATCAACCCATTAGTAAGTAGCATACAAGAGAGAAAGTTCATAGTCATAATCACTTGCCTTGTCCTCAACAAGAGACAATCCTGTATTTGTTTCCCACACAAGTCAGGGTGCACGGAGGGTCGTTAAGGAAACGAAGCTGTTTAACTTTTGACGTGCCTGATGATATGTTGGGATTGAATGAAGAGTGAGCAAAGGATATTAAGAAGAGATATTCTTGTCTTTTGTCCTTGTGACTATTGTGGTGTATGTGTAACTATAGGGTGAAGAGTTTTTCTTGAAAAGATGGTCGTTATCATATTTTTAATGAATGGCTTTAAGAAGGAGATATGACTGTATACTGATTACATAAGTATGTGAATAAAAGATGCTAATGTGTTTTAACCGATATTTTAGAGGATGTGTGAGGAAAAGGAACGATCTGCAATGAAACCTCTTTTAAACATATTCATCAAATTAAAAACTTTCTTTTTATGTATTGTCTTTTTAATTTATTTATTAGTTATCTGATGAATAGATTATAATATAGCTAGGAAGAAGTATACGTTAGAGTAGAGGATTAACATCGTAAATATTCTTTCTTAAGTATATAAGTTAATAAATAATAATAACAACAGGTAGAACTACGGATAGAAAATACATATCTTAAGAAGATGTGCTTATAATTTTTTATGTAATAGTTCAGTATATTGCGACTTATTGGAAGTTAACATTTATAAGCAGTAGAGGAAATATGAGAGACCAGAGGCGCTGTGGTAGAGCATTGCGCTGCCAAGCCACAGGTCTTTGGTTCGATCCCAGCACTGGACAAGGTTGACTCAGTCTTTAATCCCTTAAGTGGGTCGATTAAATGAGAACCAATCATGTGTTTGGGAACTAAACACTGGGGATTTCGCGTCAGATAGACCATCTGACCGGAACATTGCTGCACAGCAGGATTAGGCTCTTCCAGGGTGTTGTTACGCCATTGAGCTTAGTTTAGTTTTAGTTTAGAGGAATTATAGGACTTTTTTTAGATGCAAAATTTAACAGTCTTTGTTGGCAATATTTTCATCAACTTTTTAAGATTTTAAAGATGGATTTAAATAGTTTAAAACTATTATTGTAAATAAAAAAAAAATTGTAAAGCAAATTCAAACAGGATGGATATTAACATTCTGTTTTGTATTATAAATTTGGTACTAACACAATCTACAGAAATGTATTCTTCAGCCAATTATTCAGGCAAAACCAACCTCTGATGTTACATTATTAGTAAAGAGGTTTTTATTTCCTTCTTGTCCATTAAAATGAACCATCATTTTAAGAGACTCACAATAGCATTTTTTAACTTTATTTCTATTACAAAAATAAGTTAGATGAATTACATTACATCCTTGAGATACAAAACTTACAAAATAATATTTTTGTTCAACTAATATACTCGCTTATACGCTCAAAATATTTTGAAAAATCTTTATTTACTTTATATATCTTATGCTTAAAACTCACTTAGAAATATAATTTTATTCAAGTAAAATTCTCTTCTAAATTTCGTTCATAATCTACAAAGTAGGAGATTTACTTTTTTATTTTATAATGAATGACGAAAAGAAAACTACGATTTTGCGTTTTTTATTTTTTCTTTCTTTAATTTTTTTTTAATTTATTCAATGCAAAATTCTGTCATTTTTTAAATCTAGTACTAATCTAAATGAAAACGTTTTATAACAAGTGATACTTAAGTTTGATTTAAAGAAATTTACTTTAAAAACAAAAATGCTTATTTCTTTTTCTTCCCTCCGGGAAGAAGCTAAACTTATAATTTAAAGTGTTTAGCAACTGATCAGAATTGAAAAAAAAGGTAAACAAGTTTAACACGACAGAATACTATTTTTTATTTCTTCTTCAGAGATCGTTCGATTGTTAAACCTTAAAGTCTTGCTTTGAAATTAAACAATATTTTTGGTATTTTAATGTCAGACTTGTTAGGCTTCAAATACGTATAATTCTTAAGCAAAACAAACAGGTTTGTGCATGGTCAATGCTTTTTAAGAGGCGTATGTGACATTGAAAGCAACGTGAAAGATTTTTATCTGAGTAATGTAAATGTTTGATTGGTATGCTATGAAGGCACTTATATAATGTTAATTGTATAATGGCAAATTTAATTATCTTCAATAGTAAACTTCAGAATGTGTTTATTTGATTGATGGGAGAGATTTACAGTGATATATAATTACGTTCAAAAGGGGAAAAAAAGATATCAGTAAATACTATTACATATGCATGATTCAGTGAAAAGTTTTGTGCAATTGTTATATATTTATGTGCATAGTTATTGTTTAACAGACAGTAACATGTAACTAATATTTTTTAAGACCTACACCTTATCTGTCGGATTCAAACTCAATTTCCATCGCAACTATTAAGAGGTTAAGCTCTTCTCAGTTATATACAGTTTTTCACATTCCAATGAAAAACCAAGGTAGAAGAGTTTTAATTGCAGCAAATCTAACAAATAGTGTACTAAATTTTATAATCAATCAATTAGGAAAGACCAATCATATTTAACATACATTGATGAAAAGATCCTCAGAAAGTTTATTATGATTAAGAAGATGAATTTAAGTAAATATTATAAATACTTTTTTAAGTCAGTACTTTCCTTTTACATTCCAGTTACAATTTTTATGGTAAAATTGAAAAGAAACTCTATATATACAATAATTGATCTCTCTACCTACCCCGCTAAACGTAAATACACAAGTCCCCTGACATAAATTGCTATGATATGATTTTATAAATAATGGAGAGAAAGACATAAATTGTTAAAGTGGTTATTTTAAACAAAATGAAAAATGCATCATTTTGGTAATATTGTATATACATTCTTTCAAGTGTTACGAATTAGCATTCGGTGTACGTTATTTTAAAATTAGAATGTGCAATTGTGAAACTAAGTTAGATCTTGACGGTTATCAAAAAGGGCTATTTTAATATACTCTTCTATTGAAGTACATCAGATCCAGATAACAAACATGTACAATTTGAAAAATTTAAGTACTGAAAATTTAAATACTGATTGGCCTGTTAATGTTATTGACAACACACGATAAGAAAAAATAAACCAATTTGGAGATTTTTATAGCTAAAAATTTCTACAAGTTTAGTCAATTGTCAACAACTTTGGTGAAAAAACTAATCACAATCCAAGCTTTAATTTAATTTCTCAACTGTGCTAAAATAATGTTCCCCTCTTAAGTGGGAAAACAGTGGGTACCTTGCATTGCATTCAATAAGCCAACACGCTCAATCAATTCCTTTTCTTTTTACCTGTTCATTTTAAATTATTCTATAAATATTTAAACAGTCTGGAGGAATGAAAATATTGTCCCAAAAGCAAATCACAAATATAAAGTAAATTGGATCTTTATTGGTTCGAACTACCTTTAAATTATTGTTTTTTAAGTAAAAGTTTTGAAATAAACTTCATTTGAAATTCATTCAAATTATTAAATATACTTAATAAATGTTCTGCTGATATTGGAAGAGGAATTTCATTAAAAAAAAAAAAACGATACTTGGAAAGAAATTAAAAAGTTAGAGGGAAACTGTAGTAACGAAACGCTATAAAAATCAATGTAAAAAAAATTATAGAAAAAAAAATCCATCCCCACCCTCATGAAAATTACACCATTATCTAACCGCACACTTTCACAAAGGATAGCTTCACTCAAATCAGATGATCTGTGTTTCTAATTTAAACATAACGTATCGCGTAATACCTTACTAAGATGATGATATAAAGAAAAGTCTTTAAATATATCCCTACAATAACTCTAATCGTTTCACCTTATCAGAAAAACGCCTCTCAAACCGCTCATTTCCACCCTATTTAAAAAAATTAAAATGTTTGAAGCGGATGGTAAAATGAAAAAATTACCACACTTAAGTCCTGATGGCTCGAAAAATCATTTTTTCCTGCTTCGCTTCTATCTGTTTTTTCTCTTTTCCAAGTCGTTAAAGAAAACCCCTATCCGGAGAGAAACAATAAGCGGAAAAAATAAACGCGGGAATCCATTAAATTAAGCTTTATTGTTTTTTATCATCTTCAATGGTCAAAGAAGGGCCATAAATTTTTATTTGCCGTCACTAGGGGCGTTGTCGTCCTTTCTTAGTTGCTGCCTGGAGGAGTTATAGCGGGCTAATGAAAACGCACGATATGAGGCAGTTAACGAGATTAAAAACTTCGCCACTGCCATCAGTGTAGTCGATCGGATCCTTGTGAGTTTTTTCATCTTTAATCTAGAACTTAGAGAGAGGGGGAAGGGGGGCGGGGGGGGGGGGGTAATGGAGAAAAAAAATTGAGCGAAAAAACTGATTGCCGCGTTGAAGAAAAACTGTAATAACACTCATAAAAAGGGGCTATTAGTGTCACACAGTTAAAAAGATATTCGTATAAAAACGGTTGTGTGGGGGTTGGGAACTGCCTGGAGAGTGTGGTCGAAATAAGCGGTGGCTAATTGAGGCAGTGAGATAAGTAGAATCAGTTGGATGAGACGTGGTTTAAGTCGAGACTACACTGCTGAGAAAAAGTCCTTGAAGAAACCCAAATTATTCTGGTAACTCAGGTGCTAGTATAATTTTTTTTTTTTTAATAAAATTTTTACTTAGCGTTTGTGATATAAGAGTGCACTATTTTTACAATTGTTTACATAAAAAATATTCCAGGGTTGACCTAAAATGAATGAAACTATTGATCTGAACTTGCTTAAATATTTGTTATGGTAGGTTAGTCCTCAGGCTTTAGATAGATAATATGGGAAATTATGTTTCTTCAAACTGGTCTCATAGAGTGGGTAGATTATTGATAGAAGCAAATAAATTGTGCTCATGTCACCCTAGTTTCTATTTATTTTAATTGAGTGAAGTGAAGCTTTCTCTCGAAACTTCCTAGGAAATATTCTATAATAATTTAGAAAAAAATAGTTGTATATTTTTCACTGATGGTCATCGAGATAAAATAAAATGCTACAAAGTTTATAATCAGAAATAATCTAACATCAGTTTTTATTTGAAATAGTGTTTTACTAAAATCCAATAGTTGAAAAGTTAAAAACTTAAGAAAGTCACTTTTAAGTTATTGATATAAGATTAAAAAACTTTGGTAAGACAGAGAAAACTTGAAAAAGTGTTTATTTTTTTTATAATCCTTTACTGGTTGAAAAACACCAATTTTAAGAATTTTATTTATGAAAAAGAAGTTATTGCAAACTTAAAAAAGTTTTCTTTCTAAATTAAAATATTTTAATGTGTCTGTGTGTTTTTTTCTTTCTTTTTTTTTTTTTTTTTTCTTTCTTTCTTCTTTTCTATTAAGGGCATTGTTTCTAACTGAGTCGAGGTATTTAATTAAAGTTTTATACCTCAACTCAGTACCTTACTCAATACCTTAGAAACAGTGCTTCCATTGGAAAAAATCCGTTCTAACATTATAATTTAGAATGAAGAATATTTTTAAATTTGTCAGTATTTCTTTTTATGCAAAACTTTTAATGTACGTGCTGTCTTGCCTACATTTTTCTTCTTAAAATATGTAATTTCTTATATTTAAAAAACATATTAATACAAAAATATTTCGTTACTGAATGGTTATTAAGCTACAAAAGTTTTTATTTATTTATTTATTTATTTATTTATTTATTTATTTATTTATTTATTTATTTATTTATTTATTTATTTATTTATTTATTTATTTATTTATTTATTTATTTATTTATTTATTTATTTATTTATTTATTTATTTATTTATTTATTTATTTATTTATTTATTTATTTATTTATTTATTTATTTATTTATTTATTTATTTATTTATTTATTTATTTATTTATTTATTTATTTATTTATTTATTTATTTATTTATTTATTTAATTATCCAGCTTTGCAAATATAAAATGTAGGGGAAATATTCAAAGCAAAAATAAAAACTAGTCATCACTTCACTTTAAAAAAAATTTTTTTTTTACTTGGAAATTATAATTTTTAAATATGTAGATATATATCAAAAATTAAAGATATTAAATGAAATCCTTCATATTTAAACTAACAAAATTCAAAAGCATAAGCTTCAAATTGAAAATACCAGACGTCCTCATGCCATTGAAAGCCCTTAGAACACTACTGCTGAGTTTAAATAAGCACCCAATATCTTTAAATAACAAAGTATCTACAAAACTCCACCTCTTCTACAAGAAACATCTTTTTTCATTGCATCACTTTCACTCCGAATTCCCCGCCACCACTTAATATCCCCCCCCCCTCTCCCCCAAAAAAGAACAACAGAAACCCCAGGGTAGGGCCTAGAAAAGCAGTCGCGCGCCCAACATCGCTAATAAGCAAGGTTGAAGGGGCACCCAAGTAACCAAGTAGAAAGAGCGAAAAGAAAAAGATCGAGCATAAAGGAGAGGAACGGAGCTAAACGAGCAATATCCATTAAGTCCTAGAACTTAGTTCTCTTGACCGGGATCCCTCGTAGGAGCCCGAGTAATGGATGTTGATGACTGTAAATCAGATTAGGGGCCTTTTTGGATTCTACATCATCGTTCAATTACCGGAGAGTCCCCGGCCTAGTCCAGGGACCCGCCATCCCCGCGCCCAAACCAAATTAAGACCAACAGCTCTTCGGCTCCAAAACGATTTGCCATCAAATATTCAGGCGTGAATTAATGTGCGGTGCGCGTTTCATTGGACGGGAGGATGGGGATGCTCTGGCTTCATTTAATTATCCTGGAGGATGCTTGAAAGGAAGCCCGAGAGCAGCATCCCTGTGATGGGACGTCGATAAGATGCTGTTGTTTGTTCCTCCGCTCCCGAAGGAGATGCTAAGTAGATGCGGTTTTATTAAAGGAGGAAACTTGGCATGTCTTGTATGTCTTCCTTGGTGGAGGGGATGGAAGGGGGGATTTCCAGATGTCCCTGACTGCTGGGTAGATGTGGTGAAGAGGATAATACAGCAAAAGAGAGAGTGCAGATTTTTTTTTTAAGTTGAAGACATCACGTAAAAATTGACCGAGATATTAATTTCTGCTATTATTTTATTATTTTTTTAAATTTTAACTGCATGTATCTTTAACATCATTTGTTTCATCAAGAGAGCTGCGATAAAATGACCGACGATGAGATGCTAATAGTTTCTAATTTCTTTTGTTTCTTCTTATTCTCTGATAGAGAAGTTAATTCGACGCTATGCAGACATTTTATTAAAACAATAAACTTAGCTTTTCTTTCTAGATGATCAGGTTGATTTACAGATGTAAATGTTCATGCATCTAGTCTGATAAAGAAAATTACTAAGGAAAAATAGAAGGGAATATGTATTTTTAAGTTCATCCTCCCACTAAAGTGGAGAGTTAAATATTTGTTCCTCCTTTATTTCTCATCAATGATGGTAAGTAATAATGTTAAGTAATAATCTCAAAGATGTTAAGTAATAATGGACAGAGTATCTGTTGATATGTTGTTGGAGTTGACATGTGTCAGAGAATGCGGAATTAATAGTATTATGAACAAGGGGGGATGTCTTTAATATCAACAAATCTCCTCATGTGTCTTAAGATACAACTTTGCTTTGTACCTTTAGGTTAGGAATAATATGCCATATAAGTTTTCAAAGTTATTAGAAAGAAGGGTAGGAACATGTCAACCCACGAGTAATTTACTCAATTTTTTTTTTTTTTTTTGCATTTTTAATACTGTAGAAAAAGGGAAATTGCTCACAGAAAAAAAAGGGAAAATATACCTAAAAACCGAAGATTTTCACTCCTGACAAATGATTGATGAACTAGCTATAACATTGAGATTTTTTTTTAAATGAAGGTAAATTCATCTAATGTTGCACGCTTTTTTACAAGGTGAAATATTCCTTTCGGCGTGTTGTCCTGATAAAATAAAAATTCTGTTTTATAGTATAAATTTGGTACTAACGAACCAATAATACAATCTACAGAAATGAATTCTTCCACCTAGTGAAATTCACTTTTGGGAGAGTTTTTTATTTTAATATCATTAGTTAAAACTCAAATAGTTCCGGCAAAACCAACCTCTCAACCTGTTACATTATTAGTAAAAATGTGTATATTTCCTTCTTATCCATTAAAATGAACCATCATTTTAGGAGACTCACAATAGCTTTTTTTAACTCTATTTCTATTACAAAAATAAGATAGATGAATAATAATACATTCTTGAGATACAAAGCTATTTTGTTCAGTTAATATACTCGCTTATATTTTCAAATTATTTTGAAAAATCTTAATTTACCCTATATATCTTATGCTTAAAACTCACATCGAAACATAATTTTATTCAAGTAAAATCCTCTTCTAAATTTCGTTCATAATTTATAAAGTAGGAGATTTCCTACTTTATTTTATAATGAATAACGTAAAGAAAACTATTATTTTGCGTTTTTTTATTTTTTTTTTATTTTATTATTATTTATTATTATTTTATGTAAATTTGTGCCATTTTTCAAATCTAATAACATTTAAAATGAAAACGTTTTATAACAAGCGATACTTAAGTTTGATTTAAAGAAATTTACTTTAAAAACAAAAATGTTTATTTCTTTTTCTTCCCTCCGGGAAGAAGCTAAGCTTATAATTTAAAGTGTTTATCAATTGATCAGAATTGAAAAAAAGGTAAACAAGTCTAAGACGAAAGAATACTATTTTTTATTTGTTCTACAGAGATCGTTCGATTGTAAAAACCCTTAAAGTTTTGCTTTGAAATTAAACAAAACTTTTTGTATTTTATTTTAATGTCAGACTTGTTAGGCTTCAAATACGTATAATTCTTAAGCAAAACAAACAGGTTTGTGCATGGTCAATGCTTTTTAAGAGGCGTATGTGACATTGAAAGCAACGTGAAAGATTTTTATCTGAGTAATGTAAATGCATGATTGGTATTAGACCTTACTATGAAAGCACTTATATAATGTTAATTGTATAATGGCAAATTTAATTATCTTCAATAGTAAACTTCAGAATGTGTTTATTTGATTGATGGGAGAGATTTACAGTGATATATAATTACGACCAAAAGGGAAAAAAAGATATCAATTAAAACTTTCAGATAAGCTTATTTCAGTGCTTTCGTCTCTTGCAAAGGTGGTGCAAAGTATTATGGTTTAGTAAATGAGGATTAGAATGATCCAGCCAATCAGTATTAAGGAACACTTTAATCTAGGTTTGAATGAAGTGACATGGAAGAGAGGAGGGTGGATTTAAAGGAAGGAATATGTGACAACTGCGTACTGTTTGCGAAGAACGGCACTTGCATATATATTTAGTCCCAAAGTACACCAGTTGCAGGGAAATGGACGCTTGCGTTCATGAAAATTTTTCCGAACTTTTCACTTTATTAATCCACCTTACAACACTTTCCTCCCTTTCGCTAGCATTTTTACTTCCAACCAATGATTTGAAAAAGAGACTGATATGGGATTATAATAAAAAGATTGATATTGGATTATAATAGAAGTATGGTGATTGTAAATTATGATTATAATCAATCTCGATAGGCTTCAAATACTACTTACTATCGATTAAAACTCTTATCCTATACGGTTTTTGCTTTGAAACAATTTTTGCGTTGCTTAGTAAAAAAAAAAAAAAAAACTACATTTCTTAGCACTCTCTCTTAATAAGTAAGCTCACTCGAGTTTGTTTAATATTAATACTCTTAGACATTTAAAGTGGCGAGTAAAAAGTGTAGAAAGGTTAAACAGGAGTTAAATAAAATATGCAAATCTCCTCCAAGATTTTATTCACAACTTAAACGAATTTAAAAACACATTCTTTCGAATGCAACAATATTTCATAATAAACTCTCTCAAGATTTCTTCTTTTAAAACCCAGGGGGTGTGGGTGGGAAGTCTCTTAGACAGAGAAATCCTCCAGAGAAAACGGTCATGAACTGAAAATGGTTACTTTCAGGCTTCAATTGAGATAGATGCAACATTTCGGGAGAAGTAAAAAATAGCGCATGGTGTATTTTTACCACAACAAATATATATACGTTTCCATCTCTCCAAAGTTATTCTCCCTCTCGCAGAGCTTACGATAAAATGTAAGACAACATCCCACAAAGTATTCGTGTATTTCTTATCTCGGAGTAGAAAACCGGGAAAAACACAAATTCTTCGTGACTTAACAGGCGTTCCGCCATGTCAAAGATTAAGTACCCAACAAAACGGGAAGGTGGGCTGTTTTTCGTCCATTTTATTAAACTAAATGGTTTCTGCAGACCTGAAAAACTGCACGTTTTATAGAGCGGGAAACTGTACCATTACCGTACGCTATTTTATATGTGTCTGAGTTGAATGTGGAAGCTCTTTTCTGGCTCGATTGAAGTCCATTTTTCGTTTTCCCGTATCTTTCATTTACGATATTATTCGAGTGGCTATCTTTCAGCCCTTCAATCCCCTTTCTCTCTTTCAAAAAGATGCAGTAAATATAAAATAAGAAAGGTATATATCTTGTTTTAAAAAAAGAACAATGAATTCAATTCACTAGTGTTTCTGGGAGTTCATTTCTATTAGACTACATTCTTCCTAGAAATAGCAGTAAATTTCCTAGAAACTGAAAATAAAAATAAAAGTCTAAAGAGCAAATGGCTAACAAATTAACTACATAGTTACTATAGTACATTTGTAGAGTGTTTGAATTATTATACTTTTATATTTTTAAGTAACAAAATTAAATAAATTATTACAAAACTACAAAATATTTAATGTTATTTTCAGAATTTTAAATCAATTTTAAGAAATCAGTCCCTTTTAAAAACCTTCCCATTACTTTGAAAGAAGGCAAGATTGATAATTAAGTGGAAGTGAGTTTTTTCTGTCCATTGACGAAATAAAATATGTTACTCATAGTTCATTATTATTGGGTGCAGAAATATTGCTCAAAATAAATAAAATCTGTTTCAGACATAAAAAAAGTATTAATTCCATTTTTTACTAATTCAACTAATTTAATGGTAATGTAGAGTAAGTGCAACCATTTGGCAAGTACGGCCACGAAGAAACTTAAAGAGACCTATTTTAAAATGAAAAATATAACATATGTTTATAAGACACCTATTTTTTTTTTTCTTCTTTTTTTAACATTTCCACTTCATTGAGCAGTTTAATAACAGAAAATAATTGTAAATGCAATGCTAAAGCAGTGTCGGCAACGCTTGCCTCCAGAAACCATTTTGAACATTTTTAATTTTAATTTTTATCGATCTAGTTTGTGCATATAAAACTATTTTGCTTGTTTCGTAATGAATAAGTGAAAATTAATTATATTTTTTAAAGGTACAATATTAAACCTTCAATGAACATTCAGTAACATACTAGCAATATGAAAAATAATTTTATTTTTAAAGATTAAAGTTCAAGGGATAGTTATATGAAAGAAATCTTGATATTCGATGCAAAAAAATCTTTTTTAACAATTGTTTTTTCCATTTAGAAGTATAATTTAATTATGTATTTTTGAAAAGTTCAAAGATCAATGGTGCAATTTCTTTCAATAAAAGTAAAATTATCTAGTTTTATAAATAAAAAAAATCCCCCCCCCGCCCAAAAAAATACGTAAATAGCACGGCTAAAATTATTAATAGACACTTAATATTTCTGCTTTTGGACATTTTACAGTTTATACAAACTTTGTATTTATCAGCAATAACGATCACAACTTCTCACCGAATAACTTTTTTTAATATTCGGAAACTGCTAAAATATGCGAAACGTTGGCAATAAAAGAACTTTTCCACAAGTGTTTCATTAAGTGCTTTATAACATATAATTACAAGTCCTGGCTTCAATTACCACGATCTTTGTAGTAAATGTAGCCATACTACATGGTGTCAAAAAAAAAAAAAAAAAAAAGATGCACTTAGAAAAAATTAATCAGTGTGCCAAAAAAGGGTAATATATGCCAAGTTGCTTTTTTTTCTGCTTACTATAACAAATGTTAAAATTGAGTAAAACACCAACTATGTCATAACCTGGTTGCACTCGCCCAATTAATTCGAATTAAAATTTTAATAAGAAAATTAAATTTAAAAAATAAATAATTATCATTTCTTACTGGTATCACCAATGAAAACTTGAAAAAAAAATCTACTTTTGAAAAGCTAAAGGTTAAAATTATTAACTATATTATCCCTTAAGATCAGGAATTAGCCTTTGTTATTATTCCCATGTAACAGTAATAATTTTTCATTAGTTTTAATGCAATATTTTGACAAACATTGTATTTGGTAATATACATCGAATTTGATGTATGAATAGAAAATTGTTGACCGTACTTAATGGTGAGAAGAGAGGGAAGAGGAGATCTAGTGGCTCAGGGGTTAGTTGCACCAAGCTCATAAGCGACAGATCGTGTGTTCGGTTCTGGCCTCGCCGAATACTGGTGTATACGATAATGGGGACTGGTATACATTAAACAGGTCTGTACATCAATGTACTCTCGTTGGTGTGGCTGGGTTGGAGAGAGAGGTTTGCGTGACAAGGCTTCTACTTCGTTTTCTTATAATCAAAATTACTAGGCGTATTGGCTATGATAAGCACTTCATAGTGGCAGAAATAGAAAACGCACAAACTAAACCACTCCTATAACGACACATAATCTCTATATCATTACAATATCGACTACAGTTTTCTTCAGAGATAATTCTTTACATATGTTTAATTCGAAAATTACTACTCGTGATAGTTATTGATTTTTATTGTCTCATTTGTAACATCTAGTTGGAGTTTTTGAATTTTTGTACTGATCAAGTTGTAACTACAGGGAAGTTCCTTGTTGGAGTCATCTCAGAAGTCCCCAACCATCACCCGATTGAAATGAAACTACTTACATGGGGATGTCTACAAAATATTCTTCTCTTTTATTCAAGGTACTAAATGCTACACGTAATGACATTTTCAAACAAATATTACCAGTTTAAATGTGCGTGAAGAAATGTTTGTTCTTTTAGATGTATTAAGGTGGATTTTTTTAAACGGTCCAAAAGCTTCCGGCAGAACTTTAAACGTATTAAAATCATATTTTGTGAATATATTTTTCCATAAACACTTAAATGCCAAATTCTCTTTCATAATTTTGTTTCAAATAATATTTTTTTCTTCTTTTTTATTTTAAAAGCAGAAGTAGTGAAATTTCATTTGTGTGACGAGTCCCATATGAGAAAACTCATTTTTCAGCTACTTTTCCGGATAGTTTGATGTTATTTAGACTTAAGAAAATTACATTTTAACATCCTTATACATTTAAAAACTTTTTTTAGTATGTTTTGTAAAATTTTCAGTTAAAATGTTTTTTATTTATTTGGCCGCTTTATGTGTGTTGTCGAATTTTCTGTCATTTGAATGACGCCGATTGCCGAACGTCTGAAATACGAATCACTAAAATGCGTTGCAGATTATGTAAATCATAAGTAATTTTTTTACACTCTTGTACTGCTTATCTATGATTGAGAATTTTGTTGAAAAGTCCGAATCCGTTTTGCCGCATATTGGTATAGAAAGAGTCATAGTGAACAACTTCAAATAGGAACTGTCTATGAACAGACGTTTCCTTTTAAAAAATATGAATGAGGTAAATGTTCTTTATTTTTCATTCTTATTATCCTCATGTTACTTAAGCCAAATCCGAAGAAAAACATGCGCAATTCTTTGGTAATCTGCAATAAGCATTTGATTTCGTTTTATCTATTGGCCGACTGGCCGACATTGCATTTTTTTTTAATTAAAATTCGACGTGCTTCCCCTTCTCTCCCCCCCCCCCCCCCGTGTTTTCTCCTTCTCCGTGAGTGTTTTTTTTTTTTTTTTTTTTTTTTTTTTTATGTTGATTACTGACGAAAATGAAATTCATCATTTCTGTTGCACACTTGTTTTGTATGCACCTCTTATTAGATTTTTAGAGATAAAGTTTAATGTTAAAAAATTACTCAAAAAGAAGGAAAAGAAAAAACTTCAATTTCTAAAATATAGAAAAAACTTCATTCTTCATTTCATGTCTCCTAAATAAATAAATAAAAAAAAGAAGCTTCTCATTCATCAAATTAAAGCACAAAAGTTTTGGAAGAAAAACTGCAAACAATCAATAACAGATCAAAATAAAATAAAGAATTTTAGTGCTAGAAATCAAAAATATTTAGTCAAATGTCAACGTGGTTTTTTCTTAAAAAAGTGAAATTTGTGAAATTTAAATTTTTACAAATCTTTTATTACTATCTATAAATAATTTATTTTAATTCATAAAAATATATACATTTGATTATTGGGGAAGCATTTTTTGTTATTAAACTAACTTTATTGTCAATAGGGCAGTTATAGTTATTTATATTGTCCTTTCTCTCTCATTTCTTTTTCAGTATGGCGTTTTTCTATACATTTTGAAGTATCCCCCCTCCCCATCAAAATAAAGCTGATATATTTCATTTCTTTCACTATATACCTTTCATACTAACTGAAAAAACTAAATCTATGATGATTTGGATTTTAAACAATAAATCAAATTGTGTCACCCAAATGATATTTTCTTGCAATTGATACACATAAAAATTAAAGTAAAGAATGTAACTATAAAAATACAACTCCAAATCTGGTTAATTATTATTTAGATTTATTCTTGTTACAGATTTTAATATTAGATAATTAATAACTTTACTTTTTTTATTTTAGATGATAAAATCTCATTTTGGCTTATTTAAAAGAATTAACCTATTAACTCAAATTAACCTTGTTCATTTTAAATGCCAACTCCTCTTATCGCATTGTGAGTGAAAAAGTTATTCAAATGGGTTACTTTTCCAATCGGAGTGTAATATGGTGTTGCATATTAGAATTATGGTCACGGTATTGTTATTAATTAATCGAAAGTATTCCATAATCAAGGTCTGGAAGTGTTTATCAGAAATTTTTAATGCAAAAATTTGGTGTACAGATATTGTATTGAAAAATAATTATAACCATACTTGTTATTATTATTATTTCGAAAATAAGAAACCTTTTCATATTTATGAAAGTTTAAAAGTCAAATCGCTTGATATTGAAATTATAATATCAAAGTGAATACATACAGACACCTCAAATGCAAATCCAAATTAAGATATAAAAATAATTAGTTACAATGTAACTTTTTGTGTTAATTCAAAATGGGTCTTGATAAAAAAAAAATTATAATAATAATTTCTTTCCGTATTGCTATTTTTTAAATGTAAATACCTAAAGCTTTTATGTTTCTATATTATGAAACTATGAAAAACTTTATCTTTCCACCAAAATAAAAATATTCTTCATACTTATCCGTTAAAAAAATCACCAGACATATCTATAATAGTAAAACAAGCTGTGTGTCTGTCTGTCTATCTGTGGCTCTGTGGATCTATAGAAACCTACTTAAAATTGGAGTAGAGGTCTGAAAATTTTAATACAAGAAGTTTTGGCCTTCTAATTTTATGTATGTCAAACAGAATGTTAAAATTTTAATTAGTTCTTTTTTTAATTAATATTTTAATTAATTTTAATTTTTTTTTACAAAGTGACCTCAAATAGAGAAACAGCTCTGAAATTTTCAACATAAGTAGTTTTGGCCTTCTAATTGGTCTTTTGAAAAACAGAATTTTAAATTTTTATTTAATTCTTTTTTAATTATTTTTTTTAATTAATTTCTTTAATTAATTAATATTTTACAAAACGATTTCTAATTGGGTTACAGTTCTGAAATTTTCAACACAAATAGTTTTGGCCTTCTAATTGAACTTTTGACAAAAATAACGTTACAATTTTATTTTTGTTTTTAATTCAAATTTTCACTAAATGCGACTTTTAATAGGCCGAGAGTTCTGAAAGTTTGAACATAAGTAGTTTTGACCTTCTAATTTTGCTTTTTACAAACATCACGTGTTAAAATATTCTTAAAGGGGTGTTTATTGTAGTTATTAACGGGGAATTTTTTTATTGTTTTTCGACAAGGGAGGAGCTTCTAATATCAAGGCTTTATGTAGAAATTAGTTTTTAGTGTGTGAAGCGACCTTACGCTTACGCAGCAATGAACCTTTCATCGAGCAAAGCGAACTCATATTTGCATAGCAATGAACCTTTAAACGAGTTAAGTAAGCCTGTGCTTATTGGTCAATGAATTTACCAGCGAGTAAAGCGAGCTCGATTTGGCGTTGCGATGAACCTTCCTGCGATAGAAACGCCAAAAATTGGGAGTCTATACACCTATGACGGATTTCCGCAACGCGGGGCCTCACAGCTGTCTAAAATATTGCACATGGTAAAATTTCGTGGCGAAGCACGGGTATTCAGCTAGTTTCAAATAAATAGTTTGTTCAGATACGCAAAAAGTTGGCAATGGTGCCAACTTTAATAAAAAATTAACAATTAACTTTTAATAAAAAATTAACAATTAATTTTTAATAAAAAATTAACTTATTTATTAAAAATTAACAATTGGCGATCATTTCGTAGGTGATAAAATATCGCCAACAGTCAATATTATAATGTCAAGTACACTTTTTTTTATTATTATTATTTCTTGATTTTAGAGGCTTTGCGGAGTGGGGTGAGTTTGTCCTCTATTTATATATGATTAAAGCTACTAGTATTCTAACTTTTATAATTCTAACCCTAATAGAAATGTATTAGAATTGACATTCAAATTTTTCAAACATTGCCCTTTTTAGGGGATTCGGAGGGGGGAATCTCGATTTTTAGATTTTTTCCTTTGTATACATGTTAAACTTTACAAACATACCAAATTTCGTAGTTCTAGCTCTGCTAGAAGTACCTTAGTAATTTGATGATCAGTGAGTCAGTTTTGGGTGGAATTCAAAATATGTCTTTCTGCCTTGAAACTTAGGAGGTCTTACTAAAGCGGCTTACAGCTACCCATACAAAAATTTCAGCTCTCAAGCTTACTGTAATAAGCAGATATGAAAAATCTAAATACTGTTGAGTGATTTCTGGTAAAGATGTCCGGCAGTGAACTTGGCGGGTGCACCTAGATTTAATTTCCAGATAAAAAGTATTCAATTTCCAGAACTAAATTATTCAATTTCAGCAAATCCGAGTAGTCTCTTAACTAACAAGCACTTACTGCTAATCTAAACCTGCTTTCTATCCAGTGAATCTTTGAAAGCAAGCAAAAAATGGTTAGGCTAAAAAAAATTGCTTTTAATTTTGTATAACTACTAATTTCAGTAACTTAACATTACAACTACTAATTTCAGTGAAAAATAGCAATTACATTTTCTTAACACACATAATTTTCATCTAATAAATGTCACATTCCTTAGAAATATTTTTTTTTTTTTACTAGTTGCACATGTAGTTCCATTACTGGCCAGAAACAAGTTTTCACATGTATAAAATGTTTACATTATTTCGTACAACTTCTAAATAATAAACATCACATGGAGCAAAACAATTATAAATAATAAAGAAATAAAAACATTCTCGGCACATTTAAAATTTCATTATCTTTTTGGATGAAATTTATCCCGACACCAATTCACAAAAAAAAAACAAAAAAAAAAAAAACCAGCACCATTTCAGATTACACACGTGTAAAACCACACGGTAAATCCCAAACACTAACTCTCATATCCACATTGACAGACAAAAACCTGCTTTTTTACATCACTTCAATAAGGATATATGTATTGAGAAAAAACTCCCGTTAACCCCAACAATCCAGTGGAGTTAGGGAGGAGGGGGGAAACAGCCCCAATCACAATCGACAAAGCGATACCGGTAAAACGATGGAAGCGAATTACCCTTATCAATCGAGCCAATCACTCCCCCACCGTATTAAACCATATAACAACCCCCCCCCCCCCTCCCCTTGACTACACTTACAAAGCCAACGATATGTAGCCAAAAGCATTGATGAACACTCTCCAGATGGTTGCAAAGCCCCATGCATTCATCTTGATCAACGTCAGGGCGTAGTGGGGCTCTCGCGCCCTGGGATCAGCCACCGATGGCCCATTAATGGGTCAGGCGAGTCGGTTATTGGAACTATCAATTTCTCATAGAAGGGGGGGGCCTCATTCGGGTGACACGTGGCCGCACGCACCGGCCATGTGGACAGAGTGGAAGTGAATTAGTAATGGCGGAATGGCAACGCTCTTGATGGGACCGCTGGGTGCAACAGTTGCAGTTGGTCAAGTGTGGTGGTTTGCGCTCAATGGGAACATGTATGGGACGCACGCGCGTGCAAGGAGGATGGCGCGTGCTCGGACGCAGGTGGATTGTTGGCGGGAAATGGGCGGGAAAAAATCACTGGTTACAAGTCAATCAGTCCATCTGTCCTCTTATATGGCTTCTTGGATGTTCTTTTGGCTGTGTCGAATTCGTATGGATGTTAACCATGTACAGTGTAACCCTTCAGTAAAGCTTTATTTGAATTTTATGACTATTTATACTCGGCGGATGGTTTACATACATATTTAATATTGGTCTTGAAAGTGGCTCGAAAACTTATTTAACGATTATATATGCAAATGAATCCTTTATCATACAGTATAAGAAATTTGTTTAATTCTTTGCTAGCATTTTGCAAATGAAATTTCTTATACATGGTTATCCAATTTTTCTTCTCTCGATATTTAATTGAATGAGATTTTGTAAAAAATTGCTGCTTTTGCATTTGATGCGTCACTGTGAAACTTCAACAGTGTCTTGTCAATTAATGACCAGTCTTTGGCTTTGATACATTTGGCATAACAAGGATCGCTGAACTCCTTTGTTTTACTTTGATGCACCACAGTGATTGAGTTCACATTTAGTTCATATCCGTACACCCATAAAACATCCATACTTTGAAATGAAATTGATTTTGGGTCATTGGTTTAAAATACAACTTTTTAAAAGTAAACTTGATGAAAACTCATCATCTATGCTATGGTAACTATTTATACTTAAATTCTAAATTCATGTATTAGTGTTTGTAATATTAAGTATATATTAAGGTATTATCCTCAAGTTTATATATGTAAACCTGAGGATAATGTTGTTATTATTATTATTATTATTATTATTTTTGTGTGTGTGTGCATAGTACAGTTTTTTACTATAGTTTTTGCCGTAGAATATCATCTACTGGTATGTAAAATTATTGAATTTTTATATAAAGCTGATAAAATCCTTATCCTCAAATGACCCAACTGAAATAGAAAAGGTTCAAAATTGGAAACAGATTGACAATAAAAACTTCAATTGTTCGGGTATTGTTTATTGAAATGTAAGCAACAATAAGAAAAAGAAGCATAAGTAATGAAGTATAATTATTCAATAATTTAAATTTCTTAACTATTTTTTATTCAATGGTTGGTATTTTTGTTGATAATCTCACCTAGATATTCGCAACCTAAGAAAATTTGAACCCCCATTCTCGTCAGTCCAAAAGAGCCCTAACGCAAGTTCCTTTAATTGGAATGACTCAATATCCCTCCCACGATATCCTCTCATCATGAATCCCCTTCTTTCCATCTCCATCAACTAGACACGATGAGAGCATGAAAATTTTATTAAATGCCGTCAGAGTTTTCCGCTGAGAAACGGGACAGCAAACTCGGACCTCTTGAACCCCAACCTCCTTTAAGTAATGGGATTAATGAATGCGTTCGTAATAATCTTTGCTGATGAGCCAGTGACATCCTGTTCTTAACGACTTTGTTGAGACTCAGCAACGGAAGTGCTTGACTTTTAATTCTGCTTGACAGAGTACTTATTAGAAAGACATCCCTCATATTTAAAGAAAAGGGGACGTCAGTGTCAAATGCATGGTTTCTAGTTTGAGATGGTGGAGTTTTAAATAAATGATAGAGCCGTGAATCTGTGAATTAGTAATCGAAAGTCTGATGTTTGAGTAACGTAAAGGCATTGAATAAATACGGAAATAGCTACGAGCTGTTGTTGAGATGTTGTTAAGAGTATTTGTAATGTCTAGCAGTATCTAATATGAAATTTGAAGGCACATTTTTTAATTCACTTCACTTGTATGTGTTTTTATTGCGTTTTAAATGCGTTTCTAAATTTAAATGCCGATAAAAATTAATGTGTTCTTAAATATATAAAGATTTGTTGCGATGTATTTTCTATAGTCATCTTTTTTTCGTAGTCACATATACTTGGAAAATAATATTTAAAATTTATAATTTTCTTTGCTTTTATTTAAGTGCTATTAAATTTAGTGATAAAAGCTTTTTCTTTCAACATTTTTTAATTTTGACTGCAATAAATTCTATAATACCTAATTATTTAAAAATATCTGGAGTAGCTACAATACGTGTGTTTCATTGTTAAAACTCATTGAGAAAACCATACTAGTATATTTATTGGTCGAACTATAAACAACTAAGTAAGTAGAAGACATGGGTCTGTATTTCTAGTGTTTGGTATAAATTTCACAATTTTCAAAATTAAAATAGCTCCCATTTCCTAGGAAACTTAATTTCGTTCCCAATAAGAATCGATAGTGTGCACTACAGTGTTACAGTTTAGATTTCACCTCTGATTACAAAAAATATTATTTTAATTTCTCAAAACTCGAAAAATGGAGATTCTTATCCTTTGTTTAACCTTGATTTGAGTGTGATCCTTTGATTTCAACCAGATCACATACTGTAACTAAATCAATTTGATGATTTGTACTTGTATTCGTTACATTACTTATAAAAGATTATTAAAACAATATGAATCAGTGAAATGCTCTGCAGAATCAACAAAATTATCTCATTATCCGAGGCTGTATCCAGTATTGTGATATGAAGAGAGCAGACACTTTCAACCAAATTTTCTTTCCTCAAATCCTATCATATCTTGGGGCACTTGAAACTAATGAGAAAGAAAAATATGTATATCACTATTATTGAAATTCTTCAGTAACCAAGCAACTGAAGAAATATATAGTCATATAGTATCAAAATATAGTTAAATACTATTAACATAGTTTTATGAAACAATATTTCTTTTGGAGATACACATGTCATAGAGTGCTTATGTGTCTTCTGAAATCAATTCTAAGATTAACCAGTGGTATGCGTTTCTAAAAAGTTTACTAATATTCTTAAGAACAGTAACTCCCAATTTGCCCCGAAATATTTGATTTACTTAAGTACAAGTGGACAGCATGAGCTGGAACTATAACATCCCTCTCACGAATTTGCTCATCGTCCCTTCGACCTAACTGGCACGAGCAAAGAGCGATGGTGAACACCGGACACCATTAGTCATCCCCGCAATGATTCCGAGAGAGATAATCCATAAAGTATCCCACAATATCATCAAGGAAGGTCGATAGAACAGCCACAATCCCCGGAAAGCACTTCTCATAACCAGGTTATTAGTGTCAAACATCGTTACATATCGCCGCGACAGTTGCAGAGATTAACTTGGCTGTCTCCGGACATGACAGCGGGCTGCATTTGCTCTTTAAGAACTCATCAAGAATGCAGACCAACTGGACTGTCCGAATGTCCGAGGGTTTTGCTAATGGGAGATGGAGACCAATGTCCATTTGCGGACACGTATAGGGTGATTAGCATGGCTCTGGTTATCTAATCTTCCTTCCTTGAAATACCATCGAAGTGTATGTCTGACAGGTTGGCGTGGAGGATGGGATATGCTGTAGTAAAATGCTAAATGTTTGAATTTGAGAGGACTTATAGTTCATGTAGTATAATTATATGTATATAAGGGACACTTATCCATAGTAATCCAGAGGGATGTGTCGCATACAAATTGTTGTTGCGAAGCGCCTGTATCTTGAAATGGCAAAGGATGTGTACTCAACTTATGTATTATGATTAAAATAATTTTATGTATTAAAAATTATCTTTTTGCGTTGTCTTTCTGTTTGAAAATTTAGAGCACATTACAATATTAGAAGCCAATACTTTTGAATTAAAGCATTTTCTATAAGAAAATTCCAAACCGAAGCAAATAAAAAAATTATTTAAATTCAGTTTAATATTTATAAATAATTTATCATTTAACTAAAATCCGTTTGGTTGCGTGATATAATTTAAAAAAAAAACAACGTAAATACAATATATAGGAGAGAAGAGTAATTAGAAAGAAAGTGAGAGATGACATCTCTGCCCAAATTTAAACGCTAACTAATTATTTTCAATTTCACCCCAGATGGAATATTTATAAGTTTTTTTCTTTTTTCATAGTAGTTACAAATTTGAATGTTATTTATTTACACGACTATAAAATTTGAACTTATTTATATAATGAAACTTTTGAAGTATTTAAAACAAAAATAGTGTGTGTTACTATAACCTCATATATGATGTGCACACAAATCACTAATTTCACTACACTTAACATCAACATTGTTACTTCATGTATTTCATACAAAAAATATAACTCTGAAAGTTTGACTGAGATATTGTGATAGAAGGAGGTATGGGAAATATATTATCTCTCCTATTTTGTTCCTTAAAAGCTTACAAATATGTATCAAAAAGCAAAAATCCAGATCATAACTGATTCTCTGGAAAATAATTAAAATACAACAATTTGCATTAGAAGTGAAGAAAATGAAATTACAATTTAAAGATGAGTTCAGAATTTAAAAGATGTTCTGAAATATCATTAGATAACCTTAATGACGTTGATACTGAGTATATTGAAATCATACAACAGTTATATTACTTGAGTGATAAACTAAGAAAAGAGGAAATTATTCTGTGTTAGAAAAGAATTTTATAAAGAATAAAAAGTATGAAATGACTTGTAATCATGCGTAATTCATAAGGAAAGATGAAATAGAGAGCTTGTAACTACCCACAAATGGAGGATGATAATATGGTCGATATTATAACCCTCCTATAATAGATATTCAAATATTTATTAGTGCTAGTAGAGTCGAACTATTCTTTTTAGTATAGTTTTAATTAGCGTGCAGATTTTCATACTTGCTCATTGTCGTGTGTATATGTCTCACCTATTCCATCCATGAGTTAGGAGTTTCTTTAAATTTCGATTGGTAAATATTTTAAATATGAAATATAAACGCTAAATATAAAATTTTCACATATTTTTTATTCTTCTTATATATCTACACTGTTAAAAAATTCAGTTCAACGTTGAACCAAATTTTGGTGCAATTTCAAGGGAGGCATGCAGTTGCACCACTTTTTGGTTCAACTTCCATCAAGGAAAAACGACATCAATAAGGTTGCACCAAATAGTGGTGCAACCAAATGAGGTTGCACCAAATAGTGGTGTAACCTCAAGTCACTGCAACCATAACTGGAACCGGAACGATCGTCCTTCAAATTATCGAAATCGAACACAACCACAGCGAACAAGAATCAAGATATCTACTTCAAAACACCACAGGATTTAGCTTATTTATAGAATATCAAAGTAAGTAAAGTGTTTTATTATATATGTACTGTCAATATTTTTTGTTTACTGCAATTTAATTATGGCTACAGAAACTGATATGCTTAGGCTTAGTGATGTTGACAAAATTCGTAGCATTGCAGTGAAATATCTAAAATTCGCATACTTGTAGACATATATTATGTGTGCTGGAAGAACGCATAAGTCCGTTTCAACTTGGAATTCAATTTGTAAATAATCTCGTTCCGTTCAACCACTATACATGCAGTCTGGGATTTTGAACAGGCTTTTACTCGAAGTGAAAGATTTTGAGTAAATCCCTTTTGTAGGAAGAATGCGATGTATGTATGAATGAAAAATAATTTTATTCTAAAAAATCACCGGTGTTAGCCAAACAATTTTAAATCGTGAATAATAATCAAAAGTTAGTTTTTATCTAATTTCTGATACTTTTGAATGCCTTTTCAAACAGAATATATCTTCGAAGAACAATGTGTAAGGGACCTTTTATTCAAAGTATACATTTTAAATTAATATTATTTTACATTTGTAATAATTAAAACCATGTCAAAGGTGCCGGGTTCGAATCCTGGATTAGGCATGGATGTTCGTTGTTTCATAGTATTAGTTGCGCACATATTTATTTAGTAATCTCATGTTTATAAACCTAAAGTTTCATTTGGAACTAAACAAAAACAAGTACATTGTCATGTCCATGGACATTAATCCATCCTATGGATGATCTCGCTTTATTATACTACTTCTGCTAAAATAGTGCGTTATGTGAAGAATGACGCAAATATACCTAAGCCTTTGAATATGCTCATTAGTAGATGCTTATTTCAGAGTTTAATAAATTGATCAAATGTATTTGCAGGTTTATTTTTGCAAACACAGTTCCAAGGCGTACAAATGCTGATATTTTAATGAAGTTATTTTGCTGCTATTAAAGGTAATAACTCTCGCTTTATTATACTACTTCTGCTGAAATAGTGCGTTATGTGAAGAATGACCCAAATATACCTAAGCCTTTGAATATGCTCATTAGTAGATGCTTATTTCAGAGTTTAATAAATTGATCAAATGTATTTGCAGGTTTATTTTTGCAAACACAGTTCCAAGGCGTACAAATGCTGATATTTTAATGAAGTTATTTTGCTGCTATTAAAGGTAATAACTCTCGCTTTATTATACTACTTCTGCTGAAATAGTGCGTTATGTGAAGAATGACCCAAATATACCTAAGCCTTTGAATATGCTCATTAGTAGATGCTTATTTCAGAGTTTAATAAATTGATCAAATGTATTTGCAGGTTTATTTTTGCAAACTCAATTCCAAGGCGTACAAATGCTGATATTTTAATGAAGTTATTTTGCTGCTATTAAAGGTTATTTTGCTGCTATTAAAGGTTATTTTGCTGCTATTAAAGGTAATAACTTTCATATATTCGTTATGTACTTTTCAAATAAAGTATTATAATTACTCCAAATAGAATTTGGTACTTATGTATTAAACTAGCGACAACTTTTGTCGTAACGAAAATTTTGCCAATTGCTATCTGAATAGACTATTGAAAATAACTTTATATCATTGAATGCATAAACTGTAGCCTAGTAAATTGAACATTGTTAGAAAAGTTGCGGTCATTCAATATATTGTTGATAATGTTATTAAAATAAGATTTTGCTAATTTTTTATTTCTCGAAGTCAATCTCCAACAAAAAAAAAATTTCAATGGTTTAAGATGTCTTAATTCCATGTGATGATGCTTATTAAACTGTTAACCTTTCTGTTGTTACAAAAAGTTAGCCAAACATAGTCAACTAAATATAGTAATCAAAATATTATTTTCAATCTTCTAAACAAATCAACTTAGTCTACAGGATGGCTTAAGATTTTAGTTTAATTATTAAAATTAAAGGTATAATTTAAAAAATTATAGTCGTTTGCTAAATAAAACCTATGCACGATCAATTGAACATGTTGGCTAAGCCAGGGATCGATAGACTGCAGCTCTTTTCATGGATATTTGTGGCTTTTAAATTGTTAATTGCTATTGATGTAAAGATTTTTATAAAATCCTCATTTAAAACAACATAGTTTTCAAACTTTAACAATAAAAAATATTGCTTTCCGTTGTTTTTCTAATTAAAATTTTTCTAGTTTTACGTGTTTTGAATAGTTATATAGAAATTTTTGTGAACAAAAAATTCCTAGGATTTTTCAGTTCTTGTTAGTCAAGTCACGGTTTTTTAAATAAAAAAATATTTAATCTACTCTTTTGCAATTTCTCTTAATTTATTATTAAAAAAATTTCTAAACAGTGCCCTTTCCCTTTTTATTTCTGGAATGATCCCTGCACCAACCATTCACTATCTTATCACAACACTTTTTCTTTGCTCTTTATAGATGAAGGTGTTAATACAGTATTACGATAATAGTAAAGTTAGGGAAATAAACAACTTTCCAGAACTTCAACAGGAAATAAAGCAAACATTTCAATTGGAACCCACAACATATTTCCTCCAAAAGTTTGACAAGGAATTCAATGAATATGTAGATTTAGAGAATGAACAGGATTTGGCTGATAAAGATAAAGTTAAGGTGGTCTTAAGACAAGCTCAGGTTATTTCCATTTGCCCAGATAGTTTTGAGTCATCGTTAACTTTTTCCAGCCAGCCCATAAATGTCATTAATGAAATACCAGAAACGCCAGAGGTTGTTTCTCTGTCGTTGCGTACGAAACAATGGCCAGCCCATATAGTTTTACCTATAGAAAATTTCTCAAGTTTACTACGAGATGATCTAAATGAAAATAAATTGCTCTCATGGGATACATCAAGAGAGCTAGTTGGGCACTTAGCCAACTATGCATATTCCTTTAAGCCCTACCCAAATAAAGCTGAACGGCTTGAAGTATGCCAAGAGTTAATCAGAGTATATCCATACTTAAAAAATGACATAGACGTGGGAGTTGATGGTTGGGAAGTCAAACTATTAAATAAGCTAAAAAGAATTAGGCAAGGAGATACAAGTTTGGAAATAAAAATTAATCGATTAAATTCTAAAATTAGTGGAAGCAAAGTACCCAGGAATATAAGCATCAATCCTAAAAAAGGAGAATTAAATTGGGCCCCTGACCATGTTCCTGGGGAAAATGAAAGTTCTGTTTCTCTTCATAAAAAAAATTTAAAGAACGAAGCAGCAAAATCTGAAATTCACCAAGATGTAAACAAAATAACTGCTCTTATGTCGCTGACCTATTCTTACCGAAGAAAAAATATTAATGATAAAATTCTTGTCAAAAATCTCAAGGAAGAGTATCCTTTGTTTTTTCAAAGGAACCAACAACTAGAAGAATTTGAAAGATTGACTGCTGTTAAAATAAAAGAAATATTTTTTGAGGAATCAAAGAACCAAGGGCAGATCCTGTATAAACTGTTCAGGAAAAAGAAAAAAACAGTTGAGGAAACACTTCTTCTTACAAATTTTATTGACGAATGTAAAGATTTAGAAGTTATCAAAAAAGTAGAAGCGGAGGTATCTTTTGGGTTTTTCCTATTACCGTATCTTTTAAAAGATCAAGTTGATTATTTAATAAAGATAGTAAGTAAATAATTTTTTAATAAACTACAGCTCTTGCCCTTTTATGCACAAATTTTTACATTTTTACCCTTTCTGCTCTTTCCAGAAACTAACAATTTACCTGCCCATTTTTGAAATATCTGTTCTTTCAGTAAAATTTAAAAGTTATCCAGCTTATTAAAAGAAATGATTTTTTTTTAGTATTCCTGAATTTATATATGTTATACTTAATATATGTATGTTTTATAATGGCTATGGAAGTTAAAAGTTTTACAAAATTGCATTCTTAATGGAGTAGATTAACTTTTTTATTTAATGTGAAATAATTGATTCAATGTTTTGGAAGTTACTTCAGAAGAGTTGGATTTTTAGAAACAATTAAATCTGAATAATTTTAAATTGAAAAAATCTTTAAAAAAGTGTACTATAATATAGAAAATTTTTGAGAAAAAATGATGTTTATCATATAAATTTTCAAGTTTGATCCTAGGATTTTCACAACTTTCATGTATTTCTATAATGAACTCAGTTCTTAATCTTTTGTCTTTTTGTGTGTTCCAGGTTTCTGAACTTGACGATACTCCAGATTCTGGAGTCTTTGCGGAACCCTATCCAAAGATTTATGGTATAGGAACAGTTATTAATGGATCGTTCACAATTATTTGTGAAAATGTTGAATTGACAACGTGCAATAATTTCCTCGACAGCATCTGCCTCCTCATTTCGTATTACTACACCCTTAATATACAGTTTCCTATAAATGCCAAAAACGTGTTAGCCTTTCTACAGTTTGGTATATTAAAAATACGTAGTGGACCTATCCCCGCAAAGGTTAAAACTTTAGTGGGGAAGGTATGTTTCATCCAAGAAGAAAGTTAAGTTATTTTAAAAAGTAATAAGTTTATGTAAATTTTTCAAACAAATTCTTTTACATGTTTAATTTTAAATTTAGGTATACTTGTTATGTTTTGTAAAATATTAAATATAACACCCTTATAAGCTTATTTTGTAAAAAGTATAGGAATACTGTTTTAAAATGTTTTCGTGCGCCAAATGTGGTCAGGATTTTTTAAAGTTTCATTTGTACCTTGTTCATGTTAAAAATGTGCACAGTCACGAACCCTCTTTTCGATATGTTTGTGGAATTAATGGTTGTCCCATTGCTTGTTTTAGTTATTCTTCATTAAGAACTCACTTATTTCAACACAAAGAACTTAAATTTAATACAAATAACAGTAAAATGACTTGCACTGAATGTGGCTTTAAATCATATTTAAAAACAAAATTTATATCTCATTTTAAGCTACATGATGCCATAGTGTGTCCTATTAATAATTGTAAACAAACATATACTGTTTATTCTTCTTTTAGTTCTCATTTGAGTAGATACCACCCTTATTATACAACAAAAGATTTAAAAACAAATATTCAACCCTCATTAAGTTTATTAAATCCAGATATGTTAGATTCTGCCAATTCTGCCGATAATTTAATCTCCACTTTAGAGGCATCATCTGAGGAAAAAATCAATAACATCAATAGAAATGCTTCATTGTTTATTATAAAAATGCAAGAAAAATTTATTTTGTCACAGACTGTTGTTTCTGAACTTATTTCAGGTATGAACCAATTACAAGAAGACCAAATTGCACTTTTCAAGTGTAATGTAATCGATGCATTAAAAGAAAATAAGATAACGAATGATTCTGTACTACAGTCAATAAAAAATTTGCCTGTTTCTAATACATTGAGCAAAACATTTAAAATATTAAATTCTGGCCATTTAAAGACTAAGTATATGGTTTCAAACCTAGGGATGGTAAAACCTATTCAATATAAATATGGATTTCTATGTCGAAAAAAAACAAGTTTTCAATATATTCCACTGTTAGAAAACCTTCAATCTTTCATTAAAAATAATGATGTATTAGATTTCATTATGACAAACCACAACTCTAATAATTGTAATAATACTTATAGAGATATATATGATGGAACAACATTTCAGAACAATAAAATGTTTTCAGATATATTTCCAAACATTCAAATTTTATTATATTTTGATGAGTTTTGCGTCGCTAATCCATTACGAGGGAATCAGGCTAAACACAAAATAGCTGTTTTTTACTATACCATAGGCAATATACCTGTTAATTTCCGATCATCTATTGATGACATTCAAGTGGCCTTGATATGTAAATCCTCACAGCTTAAGCAAGTCGAAGGACTTAAGAAAGTTTTAGCTCCTCTTATTAAAGATTTAAAAATTTTGGAGACTGAAGGTGTAAAAATTGAAGGTGTCGCAAATAGGATAAAAGGAAGTGTAGCATTTATTGTTGGTGATAATCTTGGTTCACACCAAATCGGTGGCTATTCAACATGTTTCAAAAGCACTTCAGTGACTTGTAGATTTTGTTATGCAACTCCTTTAGAAATGCAAACTAACTTTAAAGATAGTTCATTTGTTCGCCGTAGCAAAGAAAGACATGATCAACAATTAAACATGATAAGCATGGATCCCAATTACAGCTCAGCTTATGGAATAAAATTTGATTCTCCTTTCAACGAATTATTGTATTTTCACACTAGTTACATGCTTCCACCAGATCCCATGCATGATCTGCTCGAAGGCATTGTACCTATGGAAATAAAATTGATCATTAAAAAATGTATATCTTGTAGATATTTCACTTTGCATCAGTTGAATTTTAAAATTGAGTCCTTTAAATTTGGATTGAATGATGTAGAAAATAAACCCAGTGCACTTCCTGATAACTATATGAAAGGATTAAAATTAAACTCTTCTCGTGTGTGGTGTTTGTTAAGACTTTTGCCTTTGATGATAGGGGATAAGGTTCCAGAGTCTGAACCTGTTTGGCATCTGCTATTACAATTAAAAGAAATTGTTGATATTATTCTATCACCTATTATTAATATGCGTTATATTTCTTATTTGTCGGATTTAATCGCTGATCATCATAGTCTTTTTAAAAGCTTATTTCCTGACATCTTGTTCAAACCAAAGCATCACTTTCTTGTGCATTACCCAAAATTAATTCTTGAATTTGGACCTTTAATTTGTTGTTGGTGCATGCGTTATGAATCTAAACATTTATATTTTAAGCGTGTTGCTCAAAGTATAAAAAACTCTATAAATTTACCTTTTTCAATGGCTAAAAAGCATCAACAGTTGCAATGTTATTATAATTGTACTTCTTCTAGATGTATTGGGAAAAGCAATAAGGTGACAAATGCTAAACCATTGAATAAAAATATTTATTCAGAAGATGTAAAACCTATATTAGCTATGTATTCTGACTATTATGTTGTTACAAAGGCACAAATCAATGGCATAACTTACAAGTCTGGCATGTGTATTTTAACCAATTTTGATAATGATGAGCCAATTTTTTCAAAAATTATTATTATTATAAGTAAAAATGAAGATGTTTGTTTTGTGTGTCGTACTTTTACTTCAAGTCAAATATTTCATATTGGTGGCTATCGATTGTTAAAAAATATTGATATTAATATTATATCCAACAAAGATTTTTATGATAAGTATCCTTTATCCATTTATAAATATAGTAATTATCAAGTTGTAATCCCTAAATACTTAATTTTTAGTCACTAAAATAGTAATAAAAAAAGTGTACATAATTGTATCAAAACTTTTTGATTTAATGTCATTTTATGTATTGAGTATTTTTTTGTCCAATATATTGAATTGTACCAAAGGTTGAGAGTTTCTCCAAGCAAAATTTCTTATATTAAATTGCTTTAGCTATATTGTGAGGAAGTATTAGTAAATGGGTTCATTTACATAGTAACTTTATTTTGAAAAGGTTTTTATATTATTTCTCATGTCTCTGATTGCATTTATTTAAAATGATTGTATATTTTCCCCAACAAGTCAAATTAATAAAATATTTTGTAATTTCATTTATAATGTGTTTTTATTTAAGTTTGAATATAAATACTTATTAAATTTGTACAATTTGTTAAGTATAAATAAAATTTAGGTCAATGAAACCAATTTTGATTGCATTTGAAAAAATAATGTTTTAATAAATAAAAAAAAATAGTCTGATTTTTCTTTGATCATTTTAATTTGAAAATACTATTTAAATTGTGTGGGAAATATTGAAATACACAGGGCTATAAAATTAGTTTGTTAAACAATGAAATCATTGATCTGATCATGATTTGATTATTTAAAAAGGAATTGATTTTAGGTTATAATTGGAAAAAGTAATTTATTTCTAAAAAGTAAATTAAGATATTCACTTTTTAAATCAATTTTAATGCTTTTAATTACAATTTTTTTCCGACTGTCTCTTATGTTTGGGAGTTTTATTTGTTGAACAATTACATAAAACATAATTTGAATTATTTAAAAGAGTTATTATTGGAAACAGTAAATTAAGATATTCAGTTTTTAAATAAATTGTAATGCTTATTACAAATAGCATCTTTCTTCTTTTTTTTTTGTTATATTGCTACTTATATGTGGATATTATTTTATTTGTTGAACAAAATAAATACTTAAATATTGGTTGTTCCAAATTATACTTCTTTGTCCTATCTGAAGAACCCATGCATTTATATCCTCATTGAATGCTCAACTATATAATCCAATATATATATATTAAAATAATTTATATAAAAAATAATATATAGGAAAGTAATAATTTAATATAAAAAAATTATTTAATATAAACTATTTATTTAATATAAAAATATTTATTCAATCCACAGCTATAACAAGCAGAAAAAACCCCGCATTATTCAACTTGTAATGCACCTTTAAGGACAGAAATCATAAATATTAATTCATCTTTAACTTTAAAATGAGGTACAAGAACATATAAAACGTGGTTTAAACTATCACCATAAAATGGTGTAACAAAAACGCGAATATTGGTTCAACGTTTCACCATAAAATGGTGTAGCAAAAACAGTAAATTTGGTGCAACCATGCACCAAAAAATGGAGTAGCGAAAACCGTAAATTTGGTGCAACCATGCACCAAAAAATGGCGTATCGAAAACGCGAATCTTGGTGCAACCTTTCACCATAAAGTGGTGCGGCGAAAACGCGAATTTTGGTGCAACCTATCACCATAATATGGTGTCCGAGGTAGCACCATTATTTCGTGAAACTAAGCACCAAATGTTGGTGGCAGCTAAATGGGCACCAAATTTTGGTGCAGGGTGGAACCAAATTTTTAACAGTGTATAATTTCTGATAACGCTACATATAAATAAAACACAATTTATCTCAAAGTGAGGAAGTCTGCAGGTGTGGATCCAGGTGAGTGTGTTTTTTCTGGCCAGTGGAAAGGAGGATGTCAGAGTTCGAAGAGAAATAAATGAAGCTGACATTCTTAAGTAAAAAATACAAAATATTGAAACCTTGGCCTTACCATACACAATAAAGTATTCCCTATTTAACTTATAAAAAATAAACTTGCAGGAGCGTTAGCTAAAATTTTTTGTATTTTTCCTCTATTTTACTATTTATCTCTATAACTCCTAAGATTTCGATGAACAGAGGAAACTAGGGATACTTGACCCAATTTTTGGTTTCGGGTGTTTAGTTTTTATTTTACATTACATATGGGTGTGTAAATAATGTCTATTTATACTTCATTAAGTATTACACAATATTTATGAATATCTTTCTGAAGTATTAACTGTAAAGGTGGTAAAATATTAAACATAAAAAACCTTCAACTTGGGTCAAGTATCCTAATGTATAAGGATACTTGATTCACCCCTTAGGGATACTTGTCCCAAGTCATATATTTAGGAGTATACAATTTAAAATTATAAATGCAACCCTCTTACATAATAATAACATAACTCCCATTAAGTCCAATGTTAATACTTTTCTATACTTGTTCAATGAGGACAATACTTTTTATTTTTATTAGCTACATAATAAAAATATGGTGTCTATTTTTAATTTTGATTGTAGAAAGCTAAAAATATTAGCAGTTTAAAAGCTATTTCCGTTCTTATACAAGTTCAAGAATAAGAAAATAACTATTTGTTTAACTGCAAATGTAAACTAAGATTAAAACCCAAAATTTGTAATTCTATCATTTTTCATTGGAAATTCAAGTGAATGAAGAATAACCTGAATTTTATCAGGTTTGTGTATTTTCAGATGTTTTGTGCATTGAACATTATAAAATCTTTTGAAATGTGAGTAAACTGATACACCTAATGGTCTGTGAAAACAATGTGGAGGGACCGTTAACTCATGTAACATCGATGGTAGGCAACGACATACAACTTTCAAGAATATTCATCAGTAAAAATATCTTTTTATCAATTGAACATCTTACATAGCAAAATGGTGTAAGAAGAATAAAAAAAAATCAATAAAACCTGCCAAATGCATTCGAATAGTATCCCTATCTTGAGTCAAGTATCCCTATATGTCTTGGGTCAAGTATCCCTAATTGTACATTCACTACATAACCCTAAAATGCAACCATTTGCAAGTAAGTGGATTAATTCTATTATAAATGTAATTGTACCTAAAATTATGCACAAAAAATAAACAACTTAAAAAAAGTCTTACTTTTAAACAAAAACCCTTTTCACATCAGCGTTTACAACACAAAGATATTACTTTTGGAGCATGAAAATTTAATTTGTCTTACAGTTTAAAAACGGATGCAAGGATTCACTTGTAATTTTCACCATGTAATCAGCTAACTGAAGGGCAAGAAGTAATACTACTTCCAACTTATAAAACCTACACAATTCTGAGAAAAAGGCATTGGATCAAATATCCCTAGTTCCCCCTATTCTGACAAAAAAGGCATTCAATCTTTGATTTCCTTTTTATCAACACATCATAGAAATATTTTAGAGGTGGTAAGGGTGTACTTTTCTAGAAACTTAAGTTTGATGACCTTCAACGTGAGTTTACCGAGTTAAAAATAATTATTTAAAAAAAATAAAGAAATCCGATTTCTTCAAATGATTATTTAAACATTTTGTTATAAATTTAAAAGGAGATATGCAGCATTTTAAATCTTAAAGTTTAAATGTGCGAATGATTCTCTAGCTCATCGTCTCATTCTTGAAAATTGTTATTTTATTGAATTTTTTTTCTATTATTACTTTCCGTTAAAATGTGTTTTTATTCGTTATTTTCTTCCATTTTATTACAATTTCTAAGTAACTGGAAACCCCTACCAACATCTCCCACCCTCTGGATCCAAGCTTGAAATCATTTAAAAATGGTTAGTTGCGTTTGAGATTTTCTGGATTAACAGATAAGGAAAGGGTTATGCTGCACTGGAAAATCGTTCTATAAAGATCTGAATGAAGGAATAATGCATTGTTAGAGACTTTTTAAGGAGAAACTAGCCCGCATTTACATCCCGAATGGGTAAAACCACGGATAATACCCAGCAAGCAGCCCGACAACTGACTCAAGTCTATCTTTCCAGGTCGTCCCTGTGTGTCTCACTTTATAACGAGGAACTGTAGAAACAGCAAATAAGTTCTATCCCAAGACCTCTCGGATACTAGAAGAAAATTCTGCTTCCCTACCATGAGTGGAGCCGCATTCTGATATTAGAAATGCTTTTTATAAAAATTGACTTTATAAACTTGAGAACAGAAGGTAAATGGTTCAAACGCGTATTTTTTAAGCTTTGGTAAGCATCCAATTTACGTAAAAAGTATTCAACTTTTACTTATTTCAAATTTCACTGGTTTTATAGTTCATTTTAGAGTATCTAAGCCACTTCTTTAGATTTAAAAAAAAAAATGTTCTAAATCGACGACCCGCTGTAATCAGTCATTGTCTTGACTAGTATTCCTAACTTTCGTGATCATTCCCCATAAATAGAAATCCTCCTACTTATTAAACTGTGCAAAAAGCCATTTCTCTAACTGAGATGAGATGAATAAAAAAAATATCAAAATTCTTCAAAACATTTCGGATGAATCTGGTTAAAGATTTAACAAAAAAAAAAAAAAAAAAAAAAAAAAGGTCTTTATTGGGGGTACCATTGGTTTTCAAAATAATTTGTCGCCCTTTTCCCTTATTCATTGTTAACAATTATGTTGTTAATTTTTGACTATTCAACCGGGAGAGCCCGATGTGAAAAAATATATATTTATTAAAGTTCTGACTGTAGTGGAAACTGAGCTCTCAAAGGTCGAACGCCTCTAAGCTAACGAATCCACATTACAGTTGCAAGTCCCGCCGTTTTAACATCGGACTTGACGATGACAATGCGGCATTCCTAAATATAAAAAAATAACACAGGCAAAAGAAAAACTGAAAAGAAGAACACGAACAAAACACGAGAAAGATCACTGATGGCAGGACATTTCGGAAAACCTTCCCCATCCTTCTTTTCCAGCCTTTAAGGGATATGATCCTAACTTGAAATCTAGAGTTTTTTTCTGATCTTGATTAAATATTGTTCACTTGATCTTTGAAACTAGTAGAAGGTCACTGACTAAAAGATTTTGAAAAATCACACTCATTTTCATTCTCCAACTGAAAGTTTTTGTAAGTGTTAAGGAATAATAATAAGATAATTAAATAACAGAGCAAAAGTAATTGAAATAAATATTTGTTCTGTATATTTAATGAAGTATTGTAAAATACAACGAAATTCCTGGTGAAATTATCAAGATTTTATTAGAAACACAATAATACAGATGTTTACAGAATTTAAGAGCTTGAAAAAAATTCATTCGACTTTAATTTCAAATTGTTCAAACAAACATTTCTAATAAAGTATTCTCTGCTTCAACAAAACAATTGAAATAAAAATGCAACCCATACGATGATAAAAAGAAAATAAAAAAATATGGAATTATATACATCAAATTGTCCATTGTTCATATCTTCATTATATTAGGGAACTTGAACTTTACATGAATTGTGACCAAACATTATCTACTGGTATATAATTTTTATTTCTTTATTATTCTAATATTCTACACTTGATGCATTAAATAATCATTAAAATAAAACTATTGGAATACCTCGTTCAATTCTAACGTCATACTAATACATTATAAATTTGTTTATATTTCACGAGTTTCTTAGGAAAGAAAAAACATAACTTGGTATATGACAAAATGTTTTCTACAAAACCATTTATCTAGACTATTAAAAATCATACCTTGACATAAATGCTTGTAAGTAGGAAGCAAAAAAAAAAAAAGTTATTTTATGCAGTTTATCAGTTCAGCAGAATGAGAAAAATGCAACCTGAATGCCAAAGTAGTTTGAGATTATGTTTCATGAGTAAAATGAATAATTCAAAAAACATTTCATAACTAGAAAAAATGAAGTTGCTATAGTTATTAAGGTAATTATTTTTATTATAATTTTTATTAATATTTTTATTGTTATTTTATTACTATTTTTATTATTTTATTACTATTTTTATTATTTTATTATTATTTTTATTATTGTTTGTATTATTATTATTGTTAGTATTATTATATTTATTATTATTTGCAGTATTATTTTTATTATTATTTGCAGTATTACTTTTATTATTATTTGCAGTATTATTTTTATTATTATTTGCAGTATTATTTTTGTTATTACTTGTAGTAGTATTTTTATTATTATTATTATCACGTTTGTTATCTTTCTTACAGTTGTAGTTAATGTAGTTGCTGTATTTGTAATTGTTGTTTTTGTAATTATCGTTGTAGTTGCAATTCTGTTGTTATAGCTGTAGTGGCTTTTATAGTTGTAGTTGTTTAAATAAATGTTAAGAAAAATGTATTAGTAGTAGTTTAGCTGTAATTGTTTTAGTAGCTGTAGTTGATGTTGTTGATATTACAGTTATTATTGTTATTGTGGATTTTTAGTTTATATATATATGAAAACGTAACTTCATTTATCATTTAATTTATACAAATTTTAAAACTAAGAAAAATTGTAAAACTTGATTTTATTGTTGTGTGGATTAGTTTGAATGTGAAACATTGTTGTGTGTGTCTTTGTTATATTGTATGATTAAGCGTAAGTTTACTTTATATTCTATATTTATCCATTTCTCCATCAAGGATTCTCTTCTTAATTCCCACAATTCAAAACATGTGCGGGTGACGTTTGATAATTGCTAATGAGGAGCGCATGCTTTCTAATAAACAGACATTAACAGAGTAACTTTCACCATTTCTAACCCGTATTCAGTTCTCGACAAAAGAAGGAAAAAAGCAATTCCCGCTAAAGCGACATTCAACCAACTTGTCACTTTTGACATCCAAATTGCATCTAATGAGTCCTCCGTTTAGTGGCAATTAATTCGGCAATTTCTATATCAACTTCGCGTTGCACAAACTTGGAAAGGAAAAAAAAATAAGTGGTAGATAAACGATTGTTTTGTCCTGCTACTTTTTTCACCATCCACATTTACTTAGAGTATTAATTACTAGCTAATTAAAGAAGCAAACCATTTTTTTTTTTGCGATATGATATCGTTAATTAAGAAACCCTTGTTACATTCTTATTCTGGTTTACGATCATCATTATCTGATCATATTGCTCCCAACAATTATGCTTGATAAAAAATAGTTAAATATAATTAAAGTAATATAAATATGATAAGTATCTTATTTTTCAATTATAGATTTTATATTTCAATAATAATTTTGTCACCATTGGTGTATATTGAAGGAAATGGAATTCATTCTGATTCTTTTCCAAGAGAAGAAAATGCTTTAAGTTTGAAATTATGTATACAGGAGCGTTCTGGCCATAGGTTTGTCCGGTATAATCATCGTCCGGTCAGTGTTTAAGAAATGGGTCGTTCCATACAGCAGAGATGTACTATAGGACAGGATGAGTTCAGCTTACTGAATATGCTATAGGAACCGGTTCCCCTATCGTTGTAGAGTATTGAGTGAGTTCAACTCATACTGTCCTCTAATATAGCGCATTTCGCTGCCTCGCTGCAGGTCCGCGGTTCAATCCTCGAACTGGGCAAGGTTGATTCCGTCTTTCATCCCTTAAGTGGGTTGATTAAATGAGATCCAAGCATGTTTGGGAACTAAACTGGGGGTTCTGCGTCAGACTGACCACCTGACCAGAACATTGCTGTATGGCACCCCGGGGTGCATGGTCAAGTAAGCTGGATTTTGCTCAGCAAGCCAAGCCACACTCCCCCCCCCCCCACGGAGCTGTTACGCCACTGAGTTTAATTGCCTTTCTTAATGTTTTTTGTTTAAGTTCCGATTCATATCCCCATCACTCCCACTGGAACTATTAATTATTATTAAACTATTATTTTAGTTTAAGAGATATAGTCTGCGTATATTAAAAAAGGTGCTTAACATTTCACATTACTTTAGATTTATAGATTATGTTGTATTTTGAAAATAAAGGCACTATGATTTACATATTATCACATTACGACTATTATTTAAATATTTATTACCATTTCGGATGTCATTTTTTAATGAATTTACTTATTTATATACCTTTCTTTGTTTTACGATTTAGATGTTTTATTTTAGTTTTTGCAACAAACTATCACCGGTGAATGCAAACCAAGTACCCTCAAAGGAGGTATAAATAGAAGACAATTTTATTCAATTAAACTAATTATTAAAACATTTCAGTTATGAAAATGGATGAAAAAATTAAACATATTAGTTATTAAATGTTATCAAATATAAATATCTAAATATTAAAATATATTAATTATTAAAATTGTTTAGTTATTGAAATTATTTTATTAACAATAATTATTATAATTTGATTAATGATTATATTGAAAATTTGGGCCCGGCATAAATTTATGCCCCTGTCAAATGCTAAAGCTCACAAATATTTCATTTATTTTTAAATATCCCATTTTGAAATTTGTTAAATATTCACACATTTTTATAAATCTACGTAAATCTGAAATGTACTCAATAATTACGTTCATAACAAAATAGTTTTGTAAAGAACATGTGTGTAAAATGAAGCCATTTACAAGTTATTTAGCCATGGATTTAAAAATTTTATAACATATTTATTCCTTCTTGAGCCAGAAAATATTTTAGAAAATTACAAAAATCTAACTTTGAAGTAATAATTATTTCATTCCAAAAATTAAATACTGCAAGATATATGCACTACTAAGCTTTTTGCCGCTGTTATGTTTAGCAATGCACTATAAAAATGTCTTTATAACGATTTTAATCAATGCAAATCATCCCTTTGATACCTTGCATACATTTGTGATAGTGTTTCCCCTATTTAATTACACAACCCAATAAATTAAAAAGAAGAAAAGAAAAAAGAAAAAAAAAGAAACCTTGCATGCAATGTGGAAATTCATTATTTTTTTTTAAACTACTTTTAAAAGCATATTTTCACAATATTTCACAATAACTTGCTTTTTCATTCGGCATCCTTAGATAAATACATATATATATATATATATATATATATATATATATATATATATATATATATATATATATATATATATATATATATATATATATATATATTTTTTTTTTTTTTGAGTCCATTTTTTCTCATCAAATTCCTCCTCATTTCAGTCATAAGCATTTCAAAAGCGAAAATCATTTACTGATGTATACGGACGCAAAATCCAATTCCTAATCATAACCGCGGTAGGTTATCTTCCACACTTGCGACACAAAATGAAATGCGAGTCTCCAGGAACAACAACAGAAAGAAAGAGATAGAGGAAAAGAGGACGATCGAAATATACAGACAAAAAAATCTATTTGCGATATGGTATTACATTAAAAGAAGTCTGTTGAAAATGCTGCAGACCGCGTGTGTGGTCCAAACTGACTGAGATAATCTTTCAAAATGGCTCTTTTAGCGGACTCGACGACTGACTTTTCAACTGGCAGGATGAAAGTTCCACTTCGGAGATCGAGAGTGTGTGAAGTCACCCTTTAACCGCTGCCTGTGAATCTTGAAAACTCTTTCAGTGGTGTTTATAGTAAATTGGTGATGTACGAGAGATAACCCGATGGTCGCAATTGACGTAACGTGGTGATGGACTTATGATCGTTGTCTTCTGATAGGGATATCGTGTGAAAAGATAATCTCCGGAGTGTATTGGGCTCGTTGATTGAAATAGATAGGTTGATTGGAAAAATGAGCTACAAAACTTAATTGTGATACTAAACTCGTACCCATAAATACACTCAGTCTTAAACTGTAAGAATACTAAGTTTTTACTAACAACTTTCCAGTGGAGTCACTTACGTACCAGTAGAGCCCCTATAAAAGGAAGGCCGGATCGAACGCCATTTTGTGTCGTAAGGGTTGCCGCAATTCATGTTTCGACGTGGTTTTGAGTTGGATGAATGTGCGCTTTCCTCGTTTGGTATTTGTAAAAAGTGATCGTTTTTCTATAATATTTTTTGTAAAATGGGTTGTTGTTTGTCCTCTAATTGCTCAAGTGCGACTAAATACAAAGATTTTGAAAAGAAAAGGAGGTTATTTCAATTTCCAACACAAGCAAACAGACGCCAATGATGGATTCAAAATTGTCGCCGAGACAAGTGAATCACATCACTAAGTGTTGATATGCAGCGGAAGTTATATTTTAATATTTATTACGATTAACTGTCTATGATTTTGCGTTGATTATTATTTTGAAGTAATTTTGATTTCCTTATACCACTTTCCTATTCCAATGTTCTTTGCAAACTTCTGCGTGTTACTGAACTATATTTTTATATTGTAAACACGAAAGCATTCCTTTTCCTTGTTTTCCAAATTAAACCATCATAGTTTTTGGAATGTTGCAGTTTACACTGATTATAAAAAAGTTTTTTATTCTTTTTTATTTTTATTAGTTTTGCAACAGTACTATCGTGCCAAATACTTTTGTTGCCAATTCGGAACGAGTCTGACATTTACGTTCTGAATGAAGGTTACCTTCTGTTTATTATTAAGGTTAGAAGAAAGTAATTTTTTCAAAAAGAATGGCAATTTAATATGCTAAAAATTTATAATTGTTTTTCAACTTAAATAATATATAAAATAATCCCATCCCCAATTAAGGTAGAGCTTTTTTTTCCCCTTCTGTTTCTTTATGATTGTATTTTAATATACCTTGTTAAATGTTGTTCTCCACCACAAGGAAGTTGTTGAAACATTTCTCTGAATTAGAAGTAACACTTTCTAATGAGATTTTTTTAATATTATTCATGGATAAAAATCACTTCATCCATTTTAAAAAGTGCAATGATATACAATGGTTTCACTGTAATACATCAGATAAAGCTATTAGGAAAATGGAATATATACTTGTATAAGTTAAGAAGCAGTAAAATTATTAAGTCATGAAGTTAGCAAATTGAGTAATCAGAACGTTTTCTAATGAATTGTCAGTGGATTGCCTCTCTGTTAAAGATGATTTGCATTTTATTTTCAATGTAGGAAATATGAATTTAAAAAACATCCTAAAACTTATTATTTTCATATATATACAACATTTTCATATAAAGGCTATATACAGCAAAATTATAGATAAGGAATTTTCCAAATTCTAAACATGATGAAGGGCCTATTTGAAGAAAAGGTCCTTATCTGAACCATATTTACTTTTTTCATAAAGAAACTGTGCTGGTTAAATTAAGAAATAAAATTTTGAAACATCTTTAAAATATTTAAAATATGGGTTTCATGAAATATAGTTTTGAAGTAATTAATATTTTTTGGTTTTCAAAACTGTATCAAATAAGATAAAAGCAAACACTATGAAGCAGTATTGGAAAATTTGATTTAAAAGAAACTGCTAAATAATTAAAAAGGTTTTCCTAATTTCTTGACAAAAAAATCGTGTTAATATAATTCATTTTTATGTCATATCCGGTAAAAAATAGTTTTTTTAAAAAAAAGCTGTGAATACAAGCAATAAAATTAACAAAAGAGAACGATATCGTCAACGCCGAAAATCCACTAACGATAGGGAAAATCAAAACATATTCATTTTTAAGTCGCCAAGTAGCGCTAACTCTCCAAAATTGAAACCCACTTCAGCAATATCTTGTTTAAATACGACATAATGAGTGTAAAATACAACTTCTCTGATTTTACACATTATAGGAAAGGGATATACAAGTATTCCAAGCAGTTTTTCTGAAAATTCTCAGCTTAATTTTAAATACCGTGCAATGGAAGTTGACGAAGTTTTATATTGCTTTCAATGGTACAGCGCCAAGCTGAGCCAACCTTTAGACACAAAATGGCGTTCGCGCCGGCTCGCCTAATATAGGGGCCTTACGTACCAGAAATTCATATCAAAGAGAAATCTTTAAGTATCATGATTCCAAATTATACAACACAATCACAAAAATTATGCAGTGTAAAAAAAAATGGAGTGTCTACGATCTTTTTTAAAAATCACACAACTTTAAGTGCTGAGTAAGAGATATGGTTTATAGTATCATACTTATTTGCCTTTTACTGCATTTTCATATTTAACATGAGGTTTCTTACAAGTTCTTTTGGCCAAATTGTCCCTCCCACAATTGGAGTTTTTTTCAAGTGACAGAAATCTTCCCAAAAGGCTTGTCTAACATATAGTTTAAGAAATTTGGAACAGAGGAGTGATCTGGCGTACAGGTGTGATCTTAAGATTTTTAATTTTTTATCCAAAGCAATCGTAATGTTAAATATGTCATAAAGGTAAAAATAATACGAATTTGAAACCAATATTTAATCCTTACAGACTTGCATTGAGCTAGAAAACATAATTACAATAAAAGTTTCAAGTTTAATTATCTTTTGAACGAGCGAAGGGCTCGATGCTGCAATCCAGCATATTTCAACCCCATTACCAAAGCTCTTTTACCACCAAATATTTTTCATTAACTGATATTTATAACGTGAAATCATGTTCCCACCTTTCTTCAGGTCATTAAACTTTTTATTCTTCTCATGTGACTGAATATATCCTTTTCAGCAAGGAGTATTTGGTGACATTACTATATAATGATATTTATAGAACATTTTATTACGATGCTGTTTTGAATAAATGATTAAAAATGTGAACATCTCCTCTATACATACACCATATAATTTCATAAATCATGCGTGAGAGATTTTGAGAAATTTCTAAAATAAATTTCTAAAAATAAATAACATGGTAAGGAAAACTATTATTTCAGGCGGAAGCATTTCTTATTATTGTTTGAGGTGTGTGTCTGTGTGATTTCCAAAATGGATGCAAACTGCACATTATTGGCTATTGGTTCTTCATTCTTTTGTATGTTCTCCGCTTTTACTCGTAGAATTTATTTTGGTAATTGTGTTGTCTCATTTATCATTGAAAGTTACTAGTAAAAAATTTATTATCATTAAATTTTAAGCACGATTCAATTATCTCCTTGTTTAAGCTTTTTTAATTTTATTATTTTATCAAGCAATTAATTTTGAGCTATTATTTCCAAATGTTTGATAATTAACTCATTCATATGTGACAATTCTTTACTGAGAAATACATCAGAAGCTGTTTTATTAGATTTCAAGTTCATAAATATTACCAAATAAATCATACTACAAGGTGAGACGGAAAAGTAAGGTGACTGATGTCATAATAATCACTGAATTAGATAATTGCAGATAAATACATCACTGTCCTTCAAAGAAGTTCCCGTCGTCTACAATACACTTCTGACAACGTTCATACAAGTTCTTGAAACTTCTGAAAAAGTCCTCCTTTGAGACTATCTTGAGTTCCTTGGTAACAGCAGCTTGAATGTCTGAGATGCTTGAAAATCGGTTTCCCTTCAATGCCATTCTCAGTCGTGGAAAGAGGAAAAATCTGCTGGTGCTAGATCAGGGGAATAAGGAGGATTTTATTACAGTATTACACCCTCCTTATTCCTCTGATCTAGCGCCAGAAATTTTTTTCCTCTTTCCACAACTGAAATTGGCACTGAAGGGAAACCGATTTTCAAGCATCTCAGACATTCAAGCTGCTGTTACCACGGAACTTAAGGCAGTCTCAAATGAGGACTTTTTCAGAAGTTTCAAGAACTTGTATGAACGTTGTCAGAAGTGTATTGTAGACGGCGGGAACTACTTTGAAGGACTGTGATGTATTTATCTGCAATACAGTGATTATTATGACATCAGTCACCTTACTTTTCGGTCTCACCTTGTATGTATTATATAACATTAAAACATTTCGAAGGAATTGTTGTTGGAATACTGCGGTTGGTCTTTTTAGACTAAAGGGCGAATAGAACTACTAGGGCGAAAAAATAAAAACTTAATTTTTCTAAAAGTAATATGTAACGCAATCGCTTAAGACTATCGGCTGATACAGTAAATTAGAAACAATCATTACAAAAAAATCTGTACTTCTGCAGTATTAATATATATAACCTTATTTTGTTAATTAATTTAATATCCAAACTTATACGACTCGAAATATAGATGAATTAATTCCAGGATCTTGAGAGTGACGACTCAGTACGTTGGAACTTCAACTTGGCTTAGATGCTCGAGGTGACTTTATATTATTTATGCGCGAACAAATCCAGCCAACCAACTAATCACTTATTCTTGCTTTTTATATGTCATTAAACATTATTTGTCTATTTGTATAGAATAGTTGATATCTTTCATGAAATCTAGATTTTCTGCGAAGCAAACTGGTGAAACCTGATGCTCTCCGCCACCTTCCCCGATGCCGACTGATTAAGATCACCATCTCAACCACCGTCAAGGCACGTCTGTCTGTCAGTCCTCATTGTGCGAATCTTGTTGAGTCACCCTCTATCAAAGTGACAATCACTACCTCCATATGAGCACCCTTCCCGTTCGCTCAATTTCGTCGAGTTACTTAAAACTGCCAACCATAAAATCGAATTTCACAGGGATCGGGACACGCGTTGGCTAATGGAAACATCACTGGGAATGGACATCGCCCAAAAATATCTCACTGACATTTCCCACCAAACCCGAAACTCGCCCTGGGGAATTCGGAGGTATGGAAATCATTCACCTGATGGTATGGGACTATGGAACAGATTGGATGAAGGATTTTTCCCCCCCTCTTCATCAGATGCATCTGTCCCATTCAGGCCATCCCTTTCTACTGGCACGTGATCTTGCACGCGTTTCATTTTATGCCATCGGTTTCCCCATGCCCTGAATAATAAAAACATCTCAATTTAGAGTGAGGAAGACATCAATTGACGTTGTTGCTGACGGAAAATCCAAAAGTTTACTATTTGAGGAATATGTATTTATACTGGTTGTGGTGGTTGAATTAGGATTATTGATAAATTGTTGCTGTTAATTGGAAATAAAAGAGTTTTAATGACTGAATAAGGGATTTTATAATAGTTTGACAAAAGTTTAAATTTATTTGAATGTCAAACTAAATTGCTTTCACACAAGATAAATGTAGTTAAAAACTTAAAAAATTACTTCTGGACTTTTAAATGAAACATAAATTAACGTTGTGATGCGAAGCAAGTATTTTGTTTAAATAATACATATAAATATACATTTTTTTCGGCAAATAGTTTTATTATACTTTGTCCAAACACTTTCAGTCGAAGTTATTTATTTATTTATTTATTTATTTATTTATTTATTTATTTATTTATTTATTTATTTATTTATTTATTTATTTATTTATTTATTTATTTATTTATTTATTTATTTATTTATTTATTTATTTATTTATTTATTTATTTATTTATTTATTTATTTATTTATTTATTTATTTATTTATTTATTTATTTATTTATTTATTTAAAAATAAGAACTCAAAAAGCTAACATGAACAAGAACTATATCAAATACTTTAACTGTTTGATCTTAATCTTAATAATCTTAAAGTAAAATCACTGAAATTTGAACCTTTTCCAACTATCTAAGAAAATAACTTAGGCATGACGTTTTTAGCCAATCATTATCTTTTATAAGGACAAAATTATTCATACAAAAATAATGTATACATTATTTTTCAAGTGCTCTTTCCTAAGTACTATGGTAATTAATCACCTTCAAATTTGATAAACGCATTTTTATTCCATTTATGTTATGTATTTTAATTTTATTACGATTTGTGTTATGTTAGTTCATTTATTGGTTTCCAGTTATAAAGATAGATTTGTTTTCCTATTCATCCAGAAAATATTGCTTGGATATAATCTTATGATTGAATTATTTTTTATCAATTAATTACTTATTATTTACTTCAAATCAATTCTTATATTTTTATAACTTTATTTATAATCAGTAGAACTTATTTCAACCACACACACCTAGTCGAAATTGCAATGCTCCAAAGTTTGTCAAACACTCAATTTTCTCGATCCATCTCAAGAAGTGCTACCTAATTTTTTAGAAAGAGTTCATTTCTCTTAAAACCCACTGGAAGAACCCACTCAAATTCCATGTCTTCCTTCCATTTAACCCCACTTAAAGACCCTCCAATTCCGAACATGCCGACGCGAGGGGCAAAAGAGACAAGCACAAACCACCATCAAAAAACCGTAAAACCCACCTCTTCTACGACAAGAACTTTATTGCCCCTTCCAAAACACGAGATTAAAAGATGAACTGAACAAAGAAAAATAAAGTTTTCCCATGCCTCTATCGTATCCAACATACGGAGCGGGGGCCCTTCTGTATAATCCAGTTACATCGGCAAAGTCACCGCGACCCTGGGTGTCTCTAGGGGACAATATGGAGCTCCTACCTACTTCATGAGAGCAAAGAGGGGGAGTTTTCCAAAAGGCAAAAGGTCCCACTTCTCCTAATTGATATCCAAAAGCTGAACTATGCGTTCCTCAGGGGATGAGCTAGAGAGCAGGTTATTGCTGTAGAAAACAAGCGACGCTGTAAGTATATTAAATAACCTCACGTAACATCTGATGCGTTGAGTTTAGAGTTTTAAAATAAGGGGAGGGTATTACTCCTCATCCCAATCCTCTCCCCAAATTTAACGGTCCTTGGTCCCGGAGAGTGGCACAGCTGGGACTTGAATCTTAAGGATGAAGAGGCTAGAGAGGGACAGTGGAATAAATCCGAGAAAACTCATGAGAAGTACAGAGATGAGATGATATTTAACAAAAATATATATATTATTAAACATAAGCAAAAATATGCCCTTGATTTGTATTCTAAGTATCTGTTTCATTCTGGGGACACTGGCTTTCATATTTTATCATTAAATCCAGGAAATTCCTCTTCTTAAGTGGAGTATTAATATGCAGTACAGAAGACCTTACTTGCGTGTGCCTCCAAGAACACTGTTAGAACAACAATGATTATGACAGATAATCTCGATTCGGTTATCGAGTTGTTTATGAGAATTTTCTGTTTTATTCGTAAAATTAATGCAGATTTAGGATATTTTCTTCTTGGGAGAATTCATGGTTCTCTGATTGAAATGTGATTTACCCTCTGCTTTACATTTCTATAAGTTGTTACAATAATTCGCTTCAGAATAGCTCAAATGTAGATATAGTGTAATGAAAATTCCAATACAATCAACCAAAAAGACTGCTTGAAGAATTTAAGCAGTATTTGTATAGAGTGCAAGATAAATCCCCCAAAGCTTTAAAAAGTATAATGTTGTTCGACGTGAAAATTTAATTAGTGTAATAAACCTCATCAAATCAACATATTTAAGCTTATGGATCTCGTTTTGAGCAAAACGTGAATAAGCACTACGCTTGCAATATGTTGATAAACGAGATTGCTTTGTATTTTCCCTTGTTGATGTTTGTTTTTTCAACTTTTCTCAGCCATTCTCATGCATATAATTTTCAAGTTAATATTTCCAACTAACATTCGAAATTTATACTTGTTGTGTTTTGAAATCAAATAGATTTTTGGAACCAACTTCAAGGAAAGTGAAATGATTGGAAGGTAAATTCATACTAAAATTAAATAACTAAGTAAATTCCGGGAGATGGCCGAAAATTCCTCGCATTCATTTGTCATCTTCTCATAGTAACGGACAATTCCTTACGCATCTGTACTCATTTCTACATAGTATGGCGACATGCACTGACGCATCTGTACTCATTTCTACATAGTATGGCGACATGCACTGACGCATACCACTTCATCCCTCAACAGGACTACAGCAACAAAATAAATTGTTAAAAGATCACGCACCTCTGAGTCGGGGAGCGTCTTTTCAACTCCATCTCCGTAAATCTGAAAAGAGCTCACCGTGGGGCGAGGGCGGATGTTTTAAGGTATTGCTGGTTTTACGCGGGGATGCCCGGGGAAAAGAGTCTATTAGATTGGCTCCGAGGAGGAGTTTTAAAGTGATTGTTCGTCATCCAGAGTTGAAGGTTGGTCGCTCACTTAACGGGGTTTGCTGGGGATGGGTCTTTTTAATAAGGAGATGTGTCAGAGTGAAGCCCTTTTGGTCTTGAGAAGGTAGAGTGGTATCGATGGGAATTAGGTTTCATTATAAAAGGAATTCCGTGACCTCGTGTTGGTGGGCTCTTTAGATGTGGCGGTTTGTAGGAGTGGTGTGTGGAGGATATTGAAGTAGTTTATTGTTTATATAGTTGATTATTCTCTGTTTTGTTTCGTTTTTCAGTTGTACTTTGTCAATAATTCGTCGTCATTTAAACTAAATATGAGTTTTGTACGATGCTTGTAAAACATATAAATATAAAAATGTATTTAATATGCTTAAAAAATAACAATTTTACTCTAGAAGGGTTTCTGTATTACTGTATATCAAAAGGAGAAATAGTGTATTTATTTAATATTATGAAAATAAATTACTTCTTTGATGCATTTTTTTTTAATTTAAACTTTGGGGTCATCTTCTGCTTTGTTGTACGTAAAGAGATTCAATTATTATTTTGTTGTTTCCTTTAGTTTATTCATTTGTGATAGCGCTTCAATTTTTGTTTTTGAAATTATTTCTAAATGGGTTTGCTAAATAATTTACCTAACAAGATTTAAATTAAAAATTTTTATGACTACTCAATTAAATTAATTATATTTGAATAAAAATTTAAGGAAGTAGTTATGTAGTCCCAACTGAAAAAATATGGACAACTCAACCAAATTATTAGCTTTAGACAAAAAATGAATTTTGCAGTTATACTAATTACAGTTTTCAAATACGTTTGATAAGTCATCAATTTCTTTTATTTTAAAACAAATAATAGTATTTGATATTTTCGATAAATGTCACTGATAAACTGACCAGTTAGGATGTCCCCTAATATAGTAATATTACTAAGTCGTACCAAGGCAGGTGCCAGGAAACAAGAGTCAATCAACAGAGCACATTGTCTTTAATTCATTTTTTTTCTCCCCAAGGAGTTTCTATGCTGGCACGAATATAATATCATACTTCAAATCTAAATCAAATTAAGACGGAATTCCACTCGTTTCTACTATACGTTCCACTTTTCAGTGCACTTGATAACCAGCAATTCCTTCGAGCACAGCAATTCCATGTCCGTGACCATCCCAACCCGATCCGGCAATCCGTGGACAGAGCATGGCTGATTCCAATCTCCTAGGTTAAATTTAACAAACTTTCGGCGGAAGAAAATTACAGGTTTTGAGTTGTTCTACGGGAGAAAACCGGTATTTGAAACTTGAAAGTAAAAAAAAAATCTATCTTGATTGTTCTGTAGACAATGCAATTGTTATTTAATTCAATCCTGGGGTTCGCCATTAATGGTATAACAAGTACGTGGTGTTTGTTGTTTTAAAGGCAGATGTTGGGATAACAGCTTTATGAAAACTGGCATTGGGTAGTAGTTGATAGCCGTGCCCACCGAATTACACGAATGCGTTTGATGACGATAAGTAATCATTAGATGAAATGATTATTAAATATTATAAGTCCTGATATCGCCCGCCCTTTCTCTTAATGGTGATGACTATTAGTCAAAACTTTTCCATTAATTCAAGTAGCATTTTATTTGCTTGATGCTGTAATTTTAGGTTTCTCAGAGCCCATTGTTTGATCTTGAAAAATATATCATATTTGGGTGTGTCTTTCGTTTCATGGTTATATTTCTTCAAAACAATTTAAAGAATACTTATTTTTAACGAATTTAGCTCAAGTAGATTAAATATAGAAAAATGAATAAAAATGTTTAAGACTTATACCTAAAATGAACTAATTGAAATAGTAATGTTGATAACTTAATTATTTTTAATTTATATTTATAAATATTAGTTATAAATTATGTTTCGTTCCTGAAATTAAAACAATTAGTATTTTATTAACCTAATCAATAAATCATTACGAATTTGCTTTAAAAAAATATATCTACAAAAAAATTTTGAATCATGCAAGGATCCCTAATGGTTATGTGAAAGCTATTATTCGCCAAAACACAGAAGTGTTATAATATGGTATTATTAATAGTTTTAGAAATAAAATCATTTTCTTTGCTTATGCTATACTTATTCTGAGTTTTTATTTATTGTGATACATTATCATAACAAAATTTTAAAAAATTCACTTCGGAGTTGTTTTAATTTAAAACACAGAAGTGTTATAATATGGTATTATTAATAGTTTTAGAAATAAAATCATTTTCTTTACTTATGCTATACTTATTCTGAGTTTTTATTTATTGTGATACATTATCATAATAAAATTTAAAAAAATTCACTTCGGAGTTGTTTAATTTAAAATCTCACCTTTTCTAAAAAGCTGGGGAGTTGTTTACTTCATCGAGGCATTTATTAATACTTATAATCAAAATTAAAAACAATTTATTCTTAATCCAAGCAAAACTAAATGCTCATTATTTTTTCAGGTGTTTAGCAAACTGAATTGTAACTTTTCTATTTGTTTAACTTTTTTGTTATTAACTGCTTATTTAATAGAAAAACTACAATTTTTCTTCTGTTGGTTACTTTTAAAATAGTGAGTTACAGGTTTCCAGGTTGGTTTGGTGCAAAAGACGTAAGATAATACTAAATTTACGGAATTAGAGAACCTTTCATGCGAAATGATGAATTTGCTTCCAGGAGAAGAAATATTTTACCTTGGAATTTGGGATAAATGTTTAATGATAAGTTTTTGGCAAAAAAATTAATACTGGATTGTTCAGATGCAAAATGCTGTGCACTTTGCTGTATTCTAAATAATAATTATATTCAATCTTTTTACTGGTCAAGAAACTTTTCCTGAATATCTTCATCATACTCAGCCCTCTTATGTATATTATCAAACATTTTTGCAGTTATTACTCTCATTAAAATATACTTAGGATTATTTTTTCTATTAGGACTGGTTTTTTTTATCAACATCGTTGTACTCTACAATGAATCAAGAATCGACAAACGAGAGGACATGAATTCAAATAAAAATGCAAGTCGACTCAAAGTCTCTGTATTTAAAATTTTTAAATCTTTTTAATAGGGCTAGAAAATAAAAAGCACTTTTTCATATCTGTCGTTGAATTATCGTATTCCTTATAAATTCTCACTGTCATATAAAACTACTCTAATTCCCGGCTCAGTAAAGGGATTATCGAAGATGTCTTATTTCACCATGTGTTTCAATCTCTCACCAATTGCTATATTTTAACTAGCTTCAGGATGTCCATTTCCCACTTCACGATACAAGAGAGTTCGTGAAGGGTCCACCCCCTTGCTGTATCGTCAACATGAAACTCTACCATCAATGTTCCTTCCTAATATCTTAGAAGGAACCCTCCTAAAACCATCGTATCATTCCAAGAATACATAATCGTGAACGAAAACGGTCGGGACACAACCAACACTCATTGGAACGCCTTTCAATCGCGTGCATTGCCACTTTTCGGGCTCTTAACTAGAGTCTGACGTGAGCAAAAAGCCATTTAAGACGGCCAGCTCAGCAAGAGCAGTGATAAAAGAAGCACAATAAAAGCCAGGATAGAGAGCAGGGAAACCATCTTTAAAACGATAATTACATAAAAGGGAGCAGGCATAAAAAGAATTGGTGATGCCATTAGTGGTACCAGAGTAGAATCTTTAGGTGGTTAACCTACAATCAGCGGTGGAAATGGTGGTCGGGTTTCGTGATTCGTTCAGTGTTGGGAGGATGGTTCAGATCTGTTTAAAGTTCGCGATTTCCCACTTTGGACCTTAATTGAATGTCTAATCGGAGGTCGTGTTGGAGCCTTGAATAATATTTACATGGTTCTCCGGTTAGAGGATGTTAAAGTTGGATTACTTTTTGGACATCTGCTTGTGTACCCTTTCATTGAGTACAATGGAACTTCGTGGCTTGCAAGATAATTGTTGTCACGCTGCCAATGTTAAAGAGTTAAGAAAAGAAGACTTAAGGGGTATTAAGTGTTAAAATGGAAGCTGGATTGAGTTAAGTTAATGTGGCATTTTCTTTCTTGTCATAATTGGAAGTCTTAAGAATTCAGGAAGCAAGGAAATATAATAATTGAAATGCCTTTTTTTGAATTACTCTTTTTCGCTGATTGTTAAATTAAACGTCAAATTAAAGAGACAAAGAAGATTTTTAACGTACCTAAGTAAATTGTGGTTACCTAAGACCAATAAAAACAATTATTATTTATTTCTGGTAGGTAGTAAGAAAAGGTAAGAGTACCCGATCGCATAGAGCATGTATTCTTTCAAAAAAATAGACACAGTAACTACAGTACACTAAAAACATGTCTTTCCTTGAACCAAACCTATATAATATGACATTTTATTAAAGTTACTAGGTGGAAACATCATTTTCAATGTGATAAAATCACAGACTTAACAGCATTTTAAAGAAACAATAATAATAAACTATTTACTCCTGAGTGTCCTGTGTCCCACGAGCAATACTATGAAATAAAAAATATACTATGAAATAAATAAAAAATTGCAAGAGTATCTAATCAACCATAATTAACATTGTGTTAAAACAAAGCTATAAAATTTTAATTTTAGCTTCTGTGCTACTGATTAAAATTACCCAGACCCTACGTCTCTCTGCCTGTCTATATGGTTTCGAAAAGCCAGACTAGAAAAATTAACAAACTTGTCACCAAAAATGTCATCAAATTCGGCAACTTGGCGATGTTTTTAAAAATAGTTGTCAAAAATGTAGTTATACCCTCCCATCTAAAGAGGTTTTTAAAAGAAATTTTAATGAAAATATGTAAAGGAAATCTATAAGCTTGATAAATCCATTTCAAATTTCATGGTACTTACAGTGATTAATATTAATGAATAATTTAATGCTTCGCGATGTTTTACACCCATAGTTCATAGTGTTATCACAACGTTATTTATTTAACACACAATTAAATATCACGGAGAAGTGTGACATCAACTTTATTAATTCAGCAATTAGAGTAATTACTTACATAAGTAAAACTAATAATTAAAAATATTTATAGATAGGATAAACCCATTAAAAAGATTTGGAGCATTATTTCTCTGAAACATCATAGCAAATATTAGTGTAAAGTTTAAAAATTTAAATAATGAAATCAATTAAGTACAGAAGCATTCATCAAAGCCTCTCCACATAATTGACACGCCCAATATTAATCCTCGACATTAAGAAAGAAACACTTTACGGACTAATCGACCAGCTACGCGAACAGTAACTCTTTTGTGCAGATTCCTCTTTAACCACCAATGTTACATTAATAGTGTGCTACTGATTGAGACCCTTTTGTTATCCCGGATGTTAGAGTCCCCAAAGGTCAACAAAATAAACCACTATTCACTGAGAAGGGAGACTACGGAAAGGGGCAAGAAATCCAGCCCGCCCCATTTCACAATTCAACATCAAATTGCAACCTGTCAGCTGAGCGTTGGCGGTTTTTTGAGTTGTTAACAGATTGTTTTGGCATAGAAATCTAAAAAGCGGCCTGCTAAAAGGTAACGGCGAGGCAGCCACAATTTGAAGAAGCGTTTTTGACGGACGATGATTTAACAATAGAGAAAGAAGTAGCGAAATGGCTTTTAATGTCGCTTTTTTCTTCCTTTTCTTCCTAAAGAGGTTGTTAAGGTATTATAAAAACAAACTTCTTTTGTGATTGGATTAGGTAGCTTTTTTTTATACAATGTACTTTATATGAAGAATTAGACTGTCAATTGGCGTCGGGGTGTTTTAGAAGGAGTCAGGTTAGAGCGTTTGAGGAACGGTATTGGGGATTAATATTACGGGCTTTTTATAAGACTTTGTGGTAATTTTCATTTTAGTTCTTGTTCTAGCTTGTTTTGTGGTTGAGAGTGATTGAAAAGTGGTCAGACGTCAAGTTTAAAAGCTTTGTCGGAGTTGAAGTATTTTATTATCCTGTTTCCTGTTGTATAACTATTTCGTCCTTTAACGAAAAAAAAACTCTTTGAAAGGAGGAAATAGTTATATTACTTAAGTATACATTACTTCTTTTTCACTACTAATTATATGCGATTGTTACGATAGTTATTTGACTTATCATTGAATTGCTGTTAAATATTCAGTAAAATGAATCTTCATTCAGTTGCTGGAAAAAGTTTAGTTGATATTCATGTGAATAATTTATTATATCACCACTATAAACTTGAATATTCTATTCAGTTTCTATATTTTATTATTGAATAGGAATCTTTTTTGTTTATTATTTGTGCAAGGGCTAGATTGTCTGACAGAAGAATAGCCACCACTAGCTTGTCTAGCGTTATCTGCTGCTGTTGAAACAAGACTAGCCCCATTTTCCACTCAATTCGAGAGAATATTATCTAATACTCTTTATAGGCTTTGGATGTCAATTTCTCACATGCATACCGTATTCCAAATCGAAAAGTCTTGTCTCTATAACAACCATCATCAATCAGACTAACTGGGAGGAGGTATTTTCCCGATCGACTGGCAGTACGAGGTAACAGACATACTACACTATAATGTTGTAACAATAACATGCACATCATAATTTTGTAACTTTGTCAGTGGACAAGGTGGCTACATCTGATATAGAACCTTTTTCCCTACATACCCGTCAAGAAGACTCTGCAGCGTTGCCTGATTTAACGAACAGATGTCATCATTAATTCTATATTGCTCTGGCTCGATCCCGAGATTTTCGGATCATGTGATCGACGCTTTAGCTATTCGAGCCACTGAAAGTTCGATTAAACTAATTGGATAATTAAATAAAACATAATATAAATAAATATGATAAATTAAAAATTAAATTTAAAATTTTTTTTTAGCAAATAATTTATATTTTATAGATTACTAAATAAAGGATCTTTTTAACATTACTCATTAATTGTTATAATATAAAATATTGTTGCACAAATTGTCTGTATATATTGTAAATAGTGACGTATTATTTCAAAATTCTATTGTAATTTATTTTTATCTTATTTTATTTATTAATTAATAGCGATTATACAAGTTAGAAAAAGGTGGCAACACCTAAAGCAATCGAGAAGTTTCGAGATATTTCTTTTCCGATGAATTGGCTGGAAATTTCGAGAATGTCTCACGCGCTTGTATATAAAAGACTGGAGAACGGGAAAGTTTTCAGATTGACTTCGGACTTCGTTGAAAGCTGATCGCTTTGTTTACCTACTGGAGTGAGCTTGTATAATCGCTGAATTCGAAGTTATTTTTGTTGAAGCTTGTGTTGAAGCTTGAGAGTAATTAAACTGTTGCCTGTGAATAAATTTTGTGAGTTTTCTGAAGAGAGAATAAATATTTTTATACCGTGAAAACTGTGCCATCATTGCCTCAGTGGAAAAATTCGTAACAGTGGTGTCAGAAGTGGGATCTCGTAATTTTGAATGCCGACAACTAGAGGAATGATGGAAGACCAAATGAAGCAGTTGATGGAAATGATTTCCGGAATGAAGGCCGAAATAAAATCCGAAATAAAAGCCGGACAAGCCCGTCAAGAAACGACTAACGGCGAACTCGCCGCCGCAATGGCCGCCAGTCAAGAAGCAACGTCGTCGGACATTAAAATTTTAGCCTCCAAACAGGAATCGACTGCTGCGTCCGTTGACGGATTTATAGAGCACACGGAAAATGTGCTTCAGTCAATGAAGGCTGATATTTCGGAAGTCAAAGAAGATCTTGTGACTGTGAGGAATGAAATCGAAGAAAAAGTTTCCACCTTAAAGGAAGAGCAAGCCAAATTCATTGACGTTGTAGAAGAAAGGCTGCGAAAAATGGAAACTCGCGAAGGTGTGACCATTGCAACGCCTAATTGGGATAATGTTTCCACTCCTTTTATTGCGCCACGTTCCAACATCAAAGTGGCCACTTTTGATGGGAGGTCGTCTTGGCGCGTTTATCAAACGCAGTTTGAAATTATTGCTTCTGCGAATGGTTGGGACGATACTTCGAAGGCATTCCATCTCGCAGCATCTCTTCGAGGTGAAGCTGCTGACATTTTACAGACACTACCTGAAGAGAAGCGGGGAGAATTCGTGGCGCTGGCAAGTGCGTTGGAGTTAAGGTTTGGGGAGCAGCATCTAAAGGATTACAACAGACTGCAATTGAAAGTGAGACAGCAGAAGGCCAATGAAACTCTTCAAGAATTGGCATCGGATATAGAAAGACTGTCGCTCCTCGCTTTCCCAGACTGTCCCTCGGACGTACGAGATAACCTGTCTCTTCAATATTTCGTGGATGCCATCAAAGATCCCGACATACAGCAAGCTACCAGGATGTCAGACAGCAAAGATCTGAAGTCCACCCTCGTCTATGCCATGAGAGTAGAAGCCGCACAGCAAGCTTCTAGAAAAGATCGGCGTTTCGTACGTGGAACATTGGCAGACGATAACTCTTAACTTTTCACGAAGAAGTTTCAAGAATTGGAAAACAAGATGGAGCGAATTATGAGAAATATTCCTGGCTCGAGGGATCGAAAAACTAGAGTGGTTTGTTGGCTCTGCAACCGGGAAGGACATTTCAGACGTGATTGCCCTGAATTGGACAGGAGAGGGGACAGACCCTCGTCCGAGCCTCAGCAGTTAAACTAAAGAGCGGCTATCTCGCGAGGCGGATGTCGCCGTGTAGAGCAGGTGGTGCCCCACTCAGCCTCTATCACATCTCATCCCTTCAAGGAGGAAACCATGGTTTATTCGTGGAGGGCAAGATCAATGGAACTCCCTGTCGTCTAATAGTTGATTCAGGGGCAAATGTAACCATCTTACGGACGGATGTAGCCCGACGCCTGGACAGCCAACCTCTTTACACGGCGCCTTCAGTTTCACTGCAAACTGTGACTGGTGACAAAATTTCTGTGCATGGGAAATCAAATGTCAGCATCTCTTTTGGATTTCACACTTACAATCACACCGTTTACGTCGCTGAAACTATTGACCCAATTATTCTGGGATTGGACTTTTTAAAGAAAAATGGAATTACTTTGAATTTCGAGAAAGGCGAGCTTCAAACAGGGAAAGAAGAAATTCCATTGTTCGGTTTGGACTCGGAAGAGCCGTGTGCATATCGAATAGTAGCTCTTGAAGACATCGCCATCCCCTCCATGACAGATTTAGTTGTAAAGGGTTCAGCAGAGCTCCCGAAGGCCTTCCGATTTGGAGTAACGGACTTCCCATCATCGAATAGCGTCCCGAAAGGAGTGGTAGTAGGAGCGACGCTTGTGGATCTCTCTCAGGAGGTGGTGCATGTGAGAATGGCCAACATCGGTGATTCTACAAGAGTTATCAAGAAGGGGGAAGAAATTGCCACTTGCACACCTGTTACAAGCATTGAAAGAGGATCGAAGGAGCTTCCGACCGCACCATCCGCGGATTTAGAGGACCAGCTTCTCGAGGATGCTCGGTTGGAAAGAAGTCAAGAGAAGGTTGTTGGAAAACTTATAAAAGAATTTCAGGACGTTTTCTCCATGTCATCGAAAGATGTAGGAAGAACGAAGCTTACACAACATCGAATTGACACTGGGACCCATGTACCGATTAAACAACATCCTCGAAGACTTCCATTTGCAAAACAAGAGGAGGTCGGGAGATTGTTACAAGAAATGGAAGATAATAGAGTTATTGAACCCTCCTCAAGCCCATGGGCCTCTCCGATCGTACTCGTTCGAAAGAAGGATGGTTCCACTAGATTTTGTGTGGATTACCGGAAGCTGAATGAAATTACGAAAAAGGACAGCTACCCTCTGCCAAGAATTGATGACACTTTGGACACTCTATCGGGGAACCAGTGGTTTTCAACTTTGGATTTGAAGAGTGGATACTGGCAAGTAGAGATACATCCCGACGATCGTGAGAAGACGGCCTTCACTACCGGACAAGGATTATGGCAGTTTCAAGTTATGCCGTTTGGCTTGTGTAATGCACCGGCTACGTTCGAGCGACAAATGGAGACTGTGCTTAGAGGACTTTCCTACGAGACCTGTCTGGTATATTTGGACGATATCATTATCACCGGGCGGAGTTTTGATCAACACTTGCAAAACGTAAAGAACGTGTTCTTGAAGCTTAGGGAAGCCCACTTGAAACTTAGCCCATCAAAATGTAAGCTCTTTAGGCGGAAAGTCAGTTATCTTGGACACATCATCTCATCCGAGGGAGTGAGCACAGATCCAGCCAAAATCCATGCTGTGCAAATTTGGTCTCGACCGCAAGACGTTCATCAATTGCGAAGCTTCCTAGGCCTGTGCACGTATTACCGTAGATTCGTGAAAGGTTTCTCCAAGATCGCCAGACCCCCGCATCGACTAACAAAGAGCAAGCAGAAGTTCCTGTGGACTGCCGACTGTGACGACTCCTTCAATCAACTGAAGAGCGCTTTAACATCCGCGCCTTTTTTGGCTTTTCCCGATGTTAACAAGGACTTTATTTTGGATACAGATGCCAGCAACGAGGGAGTGGGAGCCGTTCTTTCCCAGGAAATTGAAGGACAGGAGAAAGTCATCGCTTATTTTATTAAGAGCCTGTCAAAATCCGAGCGGAACTACTGCGTCACAAGAAAGGAGTTACTGGCAATAGTAAAAGCCGTTGAGCACTTTCATCATTACTTGTACGGGCGAAAATTCCTTCTAAGAACTGATCATGCGTCTCTGACTTGGTTGCTGAATTTAAAGAATACAGAGGGACAAATAGCAAGGTGGATTCAGTGCCTACAGGAATACGACATGGATATCCATCACAGAAAAGGAACGTCCCATGGGAATGCAGACGCTCTTTCCAGAAGACCATGCCCGGAGAACTGTCGATTTTGTTCCAATGCCGAGTCTAAGTTTGGGGTTAACACATTGGCCGTTCGGAAAATAACTACCAAGTCAACTACTTCAGACGTGGACCCTTGGAGTGACCAGAATGTCCGGAAAAGTCAAGTCGAAGATCAGGACTTGAAACCTCTAATTGAATTCATGGAAGCAGCTACCGGAAAACCCAGTTGGCAGGAAATTGCATGCTATAGCCCAATAATGAAGAGATATTGGGCTATGTGGGACTCTTTGCACTTGAAGAATGGAGTACTCTACCGTCGATGGGAGTCCGATGATGGCAAAAGCTTCCGGTGGCAATTAATCCTTCCAAGTTCTAGAGTTACCAACGTTCTAGAAGAACTTCACAGCAGTTCTACTGGAGGACATTTTGGTGTCACGAAAACTCTTCAGAAAGTCAGGGAGAGATTCTTCTGGGACAAAGCAAAATCCGACGTGGAGAAGTGGTGCAAGTCCTGTGATGCATGCAATTCACGAAAGGGACCGAAGACCCGAACTCGTGGAAAGTTGCAACGTTACAACGTAGGAGCACCATTCGAAAGAATTGCTTTAGACGTCTTAGGCCCCCTACCTCACACAACTAATGGCAACAAATACATCCTAGTTGTCATGGACTACTTTAGCAAGTGGCCAGAAGCATACGCGATTCCGGATCAGGAAGCCACAACCGTAGCAGAAGTCCTCGTACGGAATTGGATCTCCCGATTTGGCGTATACCCCTGCTGATACATTCCGATCAGGGGACGAACTTCAACTCTGCCGTCTTCACTGGGCTGTGTGACTTGCTCGACATGGATAAGACTCGTACAACTCCCCTGCACCCACAATCCGATGGAATGGTTGAACGATTTAATAGAACGATTCTGAATCATCTCTCCTTGTTTGTTTCCAAGAACCAGCAAGATTGGGATCAGAAACTTCCATTGTTCCTTTTGGCCTACAGAAGTGCTACTCACGAGATCACCGGATATACACCATCTCAAATGATTTTCTGAAGAGACCTTAGACTACCCTGCGACCTCCTCTTTGGACGACCACCGGACACCCCTTCCTCGCCTGTCCAGTATCTAGATGATCTCCAGGCACGTTTGGAAGCCGTACATCGGTTCGCCAGAGAAAGAATCAACATCATGACAGAGCGCATGAAGGTCCGCTACGATGCCAAGGCCACGGAACGTTCATTCCAGGAAGGTGACAAGGTGTGGTTATGGAATCCTAAACGTCGAAAAGGACTCTCCCCTAAGCTCCAGACGAACTGGGAAGGGCCGTATGTGGTCCTTAAGAAGATCAACGACGTCGTGGTAAGGATTCAACGGACACCCTCCTGTAAACCTAGAGTTGTACATAACAATAGACTAGCCCCATATTATAGTAGCAGTGATTGAATTGCCTTTCCTCTTAAGGACTTCACTGCCCGGGACGTGCAGTCTTTAAGAAGGGAGAAATGTTGCACAAATTGTCTGTATATATTGTAAATAGTGACATATTATTTCAAAATTCTATTGTAATTTATTTTTATCTTATTTTATTTATTAATTAATAGCGATTATACAAGTTAGAAAAAGGTGGCAACACCTAAAGCAATCGAGAAGTTTCGAGATATTTCTTTTCCGATGAATTGGCTGGAAATTTCGAGAATGTCTCACGCGCTTGTATATAAAAGACTGGAGAACGGGAAAGTTTTCAGATTGACTTCGGATTTCGTTGAAAGCTGATCGCTTTGTTTACCTATTGGAGTGAGCTTGTATAATCGCTGAATTCGAAGTTATTTTTGTTGAAGCTTGTGTTGAAGCTTGAGAGTAATTAAACTGTTGCCTGTGAATAAATTTTGTGAGTTTTCTGAAGAGAGAATAAATATTTTTATACCGTGAAAACTGTGCCATCATTGCCTCAGTGGAAAAATTCGTAACAATATATAATCTATATATGTTATAAAATATATAATCTCTTTTATTAAAATTGTGAATCCAGTAATTATAATTTGTAAAATGAACGCAGACGATTCATAATTTAAATTGATAGTCTTCTGAATAAATCTTTTAAATAAAGTTACAATTTTCGAAAGAAACTATTTTAGAGACTCTTTTTTACTTTAGAATACTTTTTAAAGGTTCTTAGATATATTTGAGATACATGTGTTGACATAAACAATAAAAGTTATGCAATTTTAACTGCATTAAAGTAAAGATATTTCAAAAAATCTTTTTAAGAGTATCCCTATACATTAAAAACATACATTAACTTTATTACCTTTATCTTAATAGCAAAATTAAATAATACGAATATATAAGACCATTACATACTTATTAACAAGGAAAGAAAGTGAATATTAGTTGTTCATCAGAAAAAAAAAATCTGTAATAAAATAAGCCTTTCTAACCAAATGCAAACAATTTTCAAGAAATGATTAATTAACCTGTAATATTCTTTACAAGATACACATATTTCCTATTTAATTATAAAAGATAAAGTTTCACTGAACGGTACAAAAATAATTCTTCAGATTGTAATTCTCAATGTTGTTGATATGAAACACAACTTCACAGCCATGAAATGTAAAACGAGCACTTATATGACAACAACAAAAATACGTTCCCCTATTTATGAAAACAAATTACAAAGATTTTCTTCTGATAAGACCCAAAGGCTAGACAAATAAGTTTTACAACAACAATTAAGATTCTGGAATTATTATACCAACTTTATCGCCTTTTATCAAAGAAGATTTTAAGTCGGTACAGCCAATTCCAGCGATACTGATTGGCTGGCTAAGTGATGATGTCATCCCAAGTTCTTGTGATTAGTGGACGTAATTAAGGCAAATCCAATTAAAACGTTCTTCGCAAGCCCAATTTCAAGGGTTATAACTCCTTTCCCCCTAATTAAAGCGGGGCTACTGAATATATTAATTACGCAAACTAGCTGCTTAATTTACGTTAATTGAGTTTCTGCACAGACTGAATTTGAGCAAAGCACAATGGAGCGCTTAAGAGCTCTGAACCCGTTTAGATGAACTTGTGAGCAACTGTTTTTGGTACTGGTTTCTATAGTTCTTGAAGCGTTTTGTTGGAGAGGCTTCGAGATCTTGAAGCAGTGTTCTGTCAGACGGCATTGTTCTGGGTTGTGTTATGCGGGAGTCAAAAAGCCAATTAAAGACGTTGGCTCTGTGTCATGTCCGTTTGCGTTGTAAGTGATATTGAAGAGGCTTATGTTAAGAATGTAGTAATTAACAGTAGTTATAAATGGTGTCCAAAAAAGATTATGGCGCGGTTTGTTTCTTAACTATTAGAGATAGGGAAGCAGTGAATGTTGCAAAAAATGCCAAAAGTAAGATAAGTAATCCTAAACAATTGAGTGATCCACATGTAATTAAAGAGGTTTTTTCCGATTAATGTGACCTGATGAACACTTATGTAAATTATCTTTTTCACTTGCCTGCTGAATAAAAATTAGTTTTTTGTATAACTTTTTAAATACATTATCCATAAAAGCCACAATATCCTTTTAAGATTTCTGGCCTTATTTTGAACTTCTTGGTAATTATACTGAGTAATCTCTAACAACTAGAGAAATGTACTCCGTATCAATCTTTTTAAGGCACTCTGACACGAGTTTTATCTTTATTTTATTATTTTGTTTTTTTTTAATGGTGGTTATTTTAATATAAAATTTTAATACATATATAATAACACTTTTTAGTATGAATAAATAGAAAGTTAGGATAATGTAAATTTAAAATGTAATGTTTACTATGTATCAAATTTGAAGGAGGAAACTATTTTTAAAATTTTAAAAATGATAGAGTTATGTTAAACACTAAAACTAGAGTGCTTTAAAAACTAGAGAGTGATTTTTGAATCGTAAATTACATGCTATCATGAACAACTCGAAGGGTAAAAATAAAATGGTAAACAAACTTAATTGTTAGATATATTTAACAGAAGAATTTGTTTTTAGCAATTCGTAACTCCTGTTTCCCGATTCTTTCATTGAAATAATTAAAAGTTAATGTTTTATATTCATATTATATGTCATGATTTTGTAACACTTTTCACTTAGAGAAGCATGAATCCCCTTCGACTACCTGACCCATACCTAAAGCAAATATAACAGACCATTCTCACATAATCCCTTCTTTTGTACGATCATAGTTTGAAAATATGCTTAAGTATGGGGTTTTCCCTTACACAAGTCGAAACATTTTTCAAACTTTAACAATTCATTCACAATACTTAAGATCATCGGCTATTGTCTTTCATAAATTATGAGACTGTACTTATTAAAATTATGTAAGTACATTTTATGTCGAAGTACTTATTTTTATTTTATATCATTTCATAAAATTGAGTACAGTTTAGTTTTAAAGTATCCTTTCCATCTTAAATATACATTTGAAAATTGGTTTTATAACTAGCTGGCAGGAATTATTTTCCTAAAGACAGTTTGCTTTAAAAAGCCTTCTTGGATGAGATTCAATTTTGGCGAATAACTGATTGCGTCAGTTTTCAATGATTTTGTACCACTTCTATCTAATGAACCCTCTTTAAAAATTAAGATGTTCTAAAAATAAATTAATCAATTTGTTGTTTTGAAACATATAAATAGTGAAAATACTTAGCAAAGCACGGGTATGAATTTAAAACACGTATTTTTATTAAGTATATTTGAGTTTGAATTACTTGTCATTGAGGTAAGTTCAGTAAATGTGATCTAGGAGTCTTGAGAATTTTTAATTTTGAAAATACTCAATTTTATCTGTTCCATATTTGCCGTGAAAAGTAATCGTGGATCATTAAACGACATGAATCCCAAATTATTTTACCACACATATTCAATCCAGGATTTTTAAAATCCAATTTTTCAAATATCTCGCACATTGATATTTTTAGGGACACCCTGTAAGTCTAATAGTATAAATTCTAATTAAAAAAGAATAATTAAAAAAAAAACTATTTACGCCTTACAGTTATGGATATTAAAATAATAATTTTTTCTTTGTTATCAAACTCTTCATATAGGTCATAGACATCATAAAACAAGAGATTCACGATCTGAAAGCACCAGAAAAAGCTTTAAAAAAATGAGTTTTCTTTAATAGTAAACTATAACATTGATAAAACTGTAAAACAAGATATAAATAAAAATCGTAAATCATAAAGAAATCTCTTATACATTTTGAAACTAAGGAATAAAAATTCTTCAAGAATAATAAATTCATCGATTCATTTTATTGAATCACAAGCAAAACAAGTTGCAGAAGTCTGAATCTTAGGAAAAACCAATTCTAAATGTTTTGCATTTTTAACGACTTCATTCTTTTTGCATTTTATTACAAGATTGCCTAGCCTTAACTCATAAATTCTGACAATCAGAGGGAATGTTATTGGAATGTATAACTTTGCTTGGTGCACTTACTTTACATAGAGTTAGTACAATTACTTCATTAACAATTTACAAATGCGTCAATTAAAACTATGTATGCGAATTAAATCAATTGGTAAGTTTTTTTGTCCACCCCCCCCCCATCCCTTTTCATAATTTAGAAGGCAAGCAAATTATATACGTGTGTCTTGTATTAATGCTATACAATTATAGAGGGACAAGTGCTAACTCGCCTGTCCATTGTAGCATGTCTTTGAACAAGACTCCATTTTTTAATTTAAGTATTATAAACCCATTTAAAGAGAAATGGAACGTTTAAAAGAATCAACGTTTCTTAACAAATATTTACCTTTTTACTAAACTTTTTTAAATAAGAAAAACCCAAGAACTGAAAGCAGCCTTTAAAGTTTGCTTCATTCATATTATATCAAAGCAATTATTACTTTGTAATATTATCAGTGGTCCACTTCTATTTTTCTAAAGGTGGAAGAAAGCTCTTTATATGATGTAATAATAACAAAATAGCAAACAATAACAATGGCTTTCATTATTTTTGTTACATAATATCATTTTAAATATCTTAGCAAAATATAGCGTGAAATTTCATGCTCTTTGTACATCAGGTGCATTAAAGCAACTACTCTTACATGCTTCCTTGCATCCAGAGGCACACCAGTCCAGGTGTACCATGAAACACGAAAATGTGGCATTGCTGACGTTAGGAAGATGGCGATTGTTCTGCTGGACTTGATAGAAGTGATGTTCGATACGCAACAACTTGTGTTCTCGTGCTCTTTGGCTTTTAGCGTTTTTCTTCTTAATCAGAAAGTTATATCATTCTTTAATCATCTAATGGGTGTCTTCAAATAAATAATCTTATCAGAATTACACATGTGCTTTTCCCGTGACTTTTGGATGAAAACGTTGAGTTACGACCCCGGAACGACACCAGAACCCATCACTGTTGAGACTACCACAACTTTGTCTACCAATGTCTGAGCCTTCTCGGTGACAAATGAGGAAACCAGAGAATAATTAGCCGGGTATTACGTCCGTTAATTGAAAATGCTGTATCAAACCCTTTGTGGTTGACACATTAGATGCTCCGTGAAGCTTGTATATTTTCGGTTGCTATATGAATGACGAACTACAAAGGTAGAAAAGGAACTTCGTAAGTACCTCGATAAAAACTAATTACTTGGTTCGCCTTGCCAACTTTTACTTCTACCTTAACGGAACGGCAAGGAAGTGGTTTGAAAACATTGAGGACGTCTTTAGAAACTGGACTGATTTTGAAGGCCTATTTGGTAAGGCAATTGGCTTGGATGACGATACGAAGAGACGAACAGAGGAAACGCTATAAATAACAGTTCAACAACAGAGTGATACGTCAGAATTACATTCAGAATGTTTTGTCATTATGTCGAGAATGTATAACTGATGAAGGAAAAATCAATCATTTAATGAAGGGTGTTGCCGAAGTTTTATATCAAGACCTTTTTATTAAAACTATTCAACGGTGGCTGAGTTTATCAATAACTGTTTCAACATTGAATCTATGACGAGTAAACGAATCGTATGACCTCTATTTGAAAGATTACCTAATATGGCTTTATTATTGTCGGAAACACCAGAAAATGGCATTCCTACATTGACTCGGAAGATGCTTCAGGTAAAAAGACAAAATATACTACTTCAAGTTTCGTCACTTCAGCATCCTTCTTTTCAAGAAGAAAATAATTCACAATCAATTATCAGTTCAGGACAGTTTAATAAACTTCTCCAATGACGAAAGTAAGGTTGGTGTGCGTAGACTTTATCGGAGGTGGCCAATCCAGGTATATAAAACTGTCTATCCTTGAGATAAAGAGCATCCAAATCGTTTTCACTAACGCTAAGAAAAACATATCTTTGGCGCACTGCCGGTAACATGCAGATTTGTTTCCATTGTGGGCGACCACACGTGAGCAGATACCGTTAGGATAGAAGACGAGCTTTTTCGGATACCTGGTTGAGGGGGAACTTGATCGATCTCATGATGTCGATGATGACTCCACGACAAATGGTGACAAAAAGTACCGTAGCTTTCCTGGAGTGAACCGATGCAGTGGTTCTCACCTTGGAATATAAAAAAAAATTAAATAAAGCAATAAATTAAGGCAATTTTTTTGGACAATTGCAGCATTTTCAACATTTGATGGGTAAGAAAGTTAATAAAATTTACACATACTTAACTAGTTTCATATTATTAACACTTTCTCATCCAAATAAGTGTATTAATATGTACATAACAATGTAGAATGGAAAAAACTATTAACATAGTAAGTCAGTTAACATTCCACTACCATGTAGCATACATCCATGTAGCATACTTCCTATGGACTATCCTGGATGTGTGTTATATGAGCTTTATAAGAAGAACGTATTCATTAATGTATTTCTCTTCAAAAAGATAAAAATGTCATTGAAATTTATATTGCAACACTAGATAGAAGGAATTCATATTATTCTGCCTGAACAATAGATATCTTAAAATCTTTAGATATAATTTCATATATATTTATACTTAATAATTTTTTAATAAAAAAGTTTTATCAGTAGGGGATCGATTAAGTATTTTTTAATGGCTGCTTGTTTAACAAATTATTTGAAAAAAAAAACTAATACAATAACCAAAAAGTTTAATTTTATATTATACATTTTAACTTTATGTTAATTTAACTTTATATTATACTTTTTAAAAGTTAGTCTTTATATATTTAAATATTCACTAACAATGGTTTGAATGTAAGTTCGATGTGTAAGTAAAAATGTTTTTCTTAAATGCGTGGTTAATAAGCATTTCTTTCTGAACTATTAAAATAAAAACTTAAAGCTTTAAACATCGAACGGAGCAAAGAAACAGTTTTTACAAAAATAAAATGACTCAAAATGTACGAAAAAGAAGATTGACAACGTATTACTTTTTATGCAATAAGGTTAAATCACTTCCTTTCAAGTGATCTGCTTTTTTAACAATGAAACAACTCTAAAACACTTTCTATCCAAACGAAAAATGTAAATTCAGTTTAAAGGCAACGATATTTATAGTTAGGTCATAGATCCAAAACCCATCTTTCTTAATGCCCAGCCATATTTAAATTTATAGCCACCAAAACACCGCTAACGTTCTAAACTTAGTAATTGAGAAAGTGATAAACCATTTCACAGAATGTCGCTTTCCCCTGCCTCAAAAGTCATCATCACATAAAAAATTCAAAAAACGATGACTTAAAAAAACAAAAAACAAAAACCAACTTCTCAACTGACGCATTAAAAAATATTTCGTTTCAGGCCCATTTTTTTCTTCGAAGTTAAAAAACAAAATATATATGAGTCCATAAACCACATGACGAAAACGACGCAACAAATAATAACGGAGAAAAACATTCCTCTTCAACCCTTTTGAAAAATTAAGGTTGGGAGAGAAAAAAATAGTTTGCAAACCAAATTAAAACAGGAGACTTTTGAGTAAAACAACTCTCCTCTCCAGAAAAAAAAAAATGTCAGAAAAAAATTTAAAAGGCAGATTTTCTCTTAAAAGGGAGACGATTTTCGTTCTAGTAGAGAAAAAATTACTCTCAAACATACGCTTCGTTGGGGGTTGGGCACAGATATTTTTTTTGTGTGTGTATATTTTTTAATATTTGAAGAAGGCGTGTGAGTCAGTGTAGCGAGTCTAATACAGCTGAAAGGAAGACTTCATCTGGAGAAGAGCGGCAGAAGCGGAGAATAATTGATGAAGTCGGTGAATGGCTGAATTCCCATCCACGGGGAGTAAATTGAATTAAGAAGGGCTGTAAACTGCACGGAAGCATGCCGCTCTTCAGAGCCCCACCCCCAGCAAGAAACAAATCGGGAAGGAGTGCCACTTTTGGCAAGGCCTCCCACTTGCGAATACTTCACCTGAACGTCCTTTTATAGCTTAAAAATATATTTTTATACAAACTAGTTTTATTTTTTTGGTTAATGTTTTCCTTTTAGTTATTTATTGTCTGTTTAAATTTACTATATTTTTTATTTATTTATTTGCAGTTCATTTTGGTGTTGAGAGAAATCCTTTTATTTCTCGTTTTGCCACGAATCTAAATTTCTACGTATAGAGGTTATGAATAATTAATGTCTTATTTTTAGAGCCATGTGAAGAGATACACAATTTTTTTTTTAAATACATACGCAGTCATATACATACAATGAGATCACGGAAAATGCAAATGCAATACGAACAAAACAACATCAGTTATGCATATCTCTCTTAAAATAGTTGTTGTATCTATATTTATCATTTTCAAAAAGTTGTGCTACTTTCTATTTTAAAATATTATAAAAATCCCTTCATCGTGACCTTAGTAGTATGTAGAGATTATTTTACAAACATCTGAGCAGTACTACTGCCTCTATCGGGAGTTCTAAACAGGAATAGAGTTTTTTTGACTGCCAATCCTTATAACCAAACACAATTTACCTTCAAACTAAGATTCACAATTTAAATATTCATTAACCAATCACAAAAGTGAATCTTATTTTCTCCCATCAGATATTCCGAAGAACAGTTTCTTGAGACGTCACCATACTCAAGATGCAATATGAAGTCTGTTTGGATTATTCTTGAAAAAAATTTCAAAACACATCTTTTTGTTTTTTTGTGATTAGTGATACGAAAAGTCATACCATGTATGAAATTTTCTAAATATAATAATATAACCAGAAACAATTATAGCTTCACATAAAGTACACTTCTCGTCCAAAAAATATGCAAATATTTTTATTTCCTTCCTCAAAATGCATTTATGACCACAAGGTTCACAAGCATCTTCAAACCCGGACTTCACATGCACATGATAAATACCTCGGTTATTTAGATCCTGCCAAACCACGCCAAATTTGGCGAACTTCCCATCTTCTCCTATGACAACCCTCAAATCGATGGTAAATCTTGCATTCTTACCCAGTCTTAAGATCTGGCAAGACATCGAACACCTCAGAGCGAAAGAGTACTGAGGCTTTTGCACCCCCCCCCCCCCACACCCACTCGCACTCAGTTGTATTAGCTATTCCATTTGGTAGGACACTTACCTTTGAGTGACCATAAAACTAACGAAAGGACCCCCGTACCTATACTCAGGAAATAGCTGCATGCCCTTTCTCTATCTTTTTACAAGTTCATCTCAAGGATTCCTTTTTACATATAAAACAACTGAGCCAATGCCCAAATGCACCATCATTTGTCTGTTTGAAAAAAAGAGTATAAGATTATTTCTCGTATACATGATGTATTTTTTTCCTTCTTTTCAAGGGAACTAGTGTATAGTGAGAGCTCGTAAGACACTTTAGTGTCCTTTTACTCGATTACCCTTTTTTAAAATGGACGTATGTAGGAGGGAGTTATGACTAAAAGTCAAATGCTATTTCCTTTTTAAAAAGAAAGTGCAGCGATTTGGGATGAAAACCGTCAATCTTTGGAGAGGATTTTAACTTTAAAATTCCTATGTCCATTTGGGATGGGATGTGTAGTATTGAATGTTTATGATCCCTCTTTTTGTAGGTCTTTTTATTTGATACATTATTTGGAGCAAGGTCTTAAGTTTAAAGTTCGTATTTTAAAGTATGAATTTCGTAATAAGGGAATGAATTACATTTTTGTGATGAAAAGTAATGATAAATCGTATATACAAAGATATTTTCATTGGTGAGAGCACCATCCAATAGTTATCTTGTTATTCATAACATTTATATGCAACATTTTTGTTATTTGTTCTTGAAAGCGGTTTTCTTATGATTTGGTTTGCTTATAATTTTTTTAATATCTTAAATGACTTTTTTCCTTTAAAATTGGCATGCAAATCTGATAATTGTTACTTTTTTTTATCTTTACCTGGGAACTTTTTAATTACGTATCTTATGATACTTATATAATATCAAAATAGGGAAAACTTGAAGCAGTAAAGCTGAATAAAAGTTTATGCTTTCGCATAGTATAAATCCATTAATAAAAACATTGAACATAATAATCAAAAATCAAGTTACTTATATTTATTAAGTAGGCTTTTATTTACCAAGTTCAGTTAACAGATTTTAAACTAGCCTATTTTACATAACACGTAAGAAACCATATCCATATACATGAAAAGAAAATATTTAACATTTTCTCATAACACCAAAAAAACGTTTAACATAGCACTCATGGTAAATATACTGATGTAAACAATAAAATCACTAAAGTGATAAAAAAAATCTCCCAAAGTTGTCAGCATAAAAACAGGAGTGAAATCAAAACGAGTTCCCATCAAATTACATCCAGCTCATCTTCAACACTTTGCTTTTTTGTTCCATCAATTACTCTTGGCGTTGTAATATTTAACATTTTGAATATGCATGTGCACTTACATTGATATTGTATGAGCAATAAATAAATGGTTTCTATCCTTTGAACAAGTGGCGAAGACAGAAATTTGTTTTTATACCTTCACCGAAATGTTTAAACTACGAATGAGAACATTTTGGTTTGAACACTACCTTCACTCCAACAAATAAAAATAAAAAGCAAAACAGCATAATGTTGATTAAGAGTCAGGTGCAATTTGCTGAATCTATTTCAGTTTTCGCTACTCTCTGGGTTGACAACTTGGCAGGGTTCTTTTGTCGTAGCTTTTTGCTTAGATAAAAAAAAAATGAGGCATTTGTTTGCAAGCGATTCTGAAACTAAAGGGAATTTGAGGAGATAAAAAAAAACCTAAAAATAAAAAATAGATGACAAAATTTAAATTTTACTCTTAGAATTTTATTAACAAAACTAATACATTTACCACTTCTAAAAAAGGCAAAGAAAAAATATCTTCTAAAAAAAATCAGTTTTCTAATTTTACTTATAACTTCCATTGTTAACACAATCCATAGATGTTATAAATAAGTAGAAATAAGTAGATTCCCACATGCTTAAAATCTAATCTAAAAGATTAAAGATACACTGGCTTTGCTTTTAGAGAAAAAATTGGCTATTTGATAAGTTAAAAGTAGGCTTAACACTATAAGGAATAACATTACTGAACATGGAGGATACAAGAACAAAAGAACTCACCTGATTTTGGAGGATTGGACAGCTTTTTCACAAACAATATAAAATTATGCACATCCAATAACATCACAAGACAAAATGGTTGACTTGAGCTTCACTTCAGCTCTGATAAAGAAGACTATACTGCTATCTAGTAGAATTCTAATCATGTTAAAGAGATTCCATGGAGGTTACCTCAGCACCCAAGGGACAACTTATATGCTTAAAATAAAATGGTAAAATAAATTAAAACTTATATTTCCTTGTGATTAGTTAATTATTTATATTAAATGTTTAACCCATATTTTTCCACAAATATATTATTAACTAGGTTTATTTCTTCAGTTAACACTAAAAAACAGGGGTGGAGACACATTTTGGATTTAAAAAAATTTATAAATATGTAAAATAAAGACTGAAAATATTAAATGTAAACTTTTTTCTACTTAATACCGATTTCCTCACTTAAAGGAATAAACATTAAGTCAGTAAAAGTACAGGGACTGAAATTTCTCCTTAATTTAAGAATAACTCTGATTTTATGTTAGATTCTAAATCAAAATTAATAAGCGGAAACTTCCATACGACATTCTAGAATCCACTATCATAACCATTTTACTTGTTGGTACTTATTAAAACTTCTTAACAAAAACTAATGCAATTTAAAAAGAAAGTTAATTTTTAGTTGTTTATATAGCAATCAATTACTAAAAAAATTAAACTATTTTAATTAATTAACTTCAAGCAAACGAATAAATAAATTTGTTTTGACATTTATGTTTATTTTATATCAAATCAATTTCTTAAAAATTTAGCCTTTTGTTATATATAAATGCATTATTGAATACTTTTGAATGTTTAAGTTTGACACATTTTCGTAAAGTTATACGCTAGTAAAATAAAAAAGAAACGCTGAAGTAAGGCGAATAATTAGTTGTGTGAAGTCACTGACCGTTTACTTACTACTTGGTTACATACTGGAGGAGTATAAGGAATTCTTCCCAGTCCGAATTTGTTAATTTCTTAAATTATAAAGCAAATAAAGTCACGCTTTCTACACTGTTTTTCCTAATAATGAAATTAATTAATAAAACGGTCTTATTGAATACCTCAGAGAGTCTTTGATGAAAAAAAAAATCAAAAAAATCAGACATCAAAATTGAATTGGTCCATGAAATGTTATCTCGACCATAACAGATTTTGGACAACTTCTCTGTTAAAATGACTAACTCTGTCGAAGCTCAGCTAAGCGTTTCTACTGACTATTTTAATTTGATGGTTGATGGTTTTATCCTTCTCAGTTAGTCATACAAATAGTTTAGAAAGTTAAAAATGTATGTTTTTTATTTTTTATAACCCAGAATCAAATCAGCGTAAGTCGAACATTTAAAAAAAAAAATTATCGCAGATTATGACTAAAAAGATCATTTCTATCAAATCATAAATCATTCAGAAAATTTCTGAAGCATTCAGGGTGAGTAACTTCAGAGTGTTACATAGAGAGGCCATTTAGAGTTGATTGCAGCTTTTTCACACTGTAAAATTGCATAATTATGATTTATGCACATTTTGTTTTGAAGTAAAATTATTTGAATGACATTTTTTATTTACTTTGGATATTTAAACAAGGTAGCTATCTAAAAGACAAAGAAATTATTACAACTGGATCCATAAAATAGCTATTCTAAACTCTGTTTGTGATTAACATAAATATTGGTAGCAATGCAATCCAAATTGAATTTTAAAAATAAGTGTAACTATCTAATTACAGTTTACAAGCTGATTTTGAATTAGATTAAGTGACTTATATGACCGCCATGTACACTATTTAGACATACTAGATATTCGAGAAACCCACACACAAGTGATAAATCTCAATTGATATTAAACACCCAGTGTCACTCAAGAAATCCTCATGTCTCTTCATTTCTTTATCTAACTACTATTAAATACTTTGAAAAATCCTTATGATCAACAATGAATCTCGCACCCTTTTTAGAAAGCATAGATGGCGTAGCAGTATAGCTTTTATTGACTTAGCCACCTTACATTACTAAAATATCGAGTTTTCGTCAACTCATTTGCACGACGGAGCATTTCTTATTTTTGCCGGATATCACTTCGGATGCTAGAAAATCCCAAGAGACGTAAATCAGTCAGAGATCGCAGCAGACCCATTAAAAGTATCCATTAAAGGCCTTAATTCATTACATAATGGCAGTGGCATATAGCGGTTTTTCATTTGCTTTATAGCGTGATAAAATGGTCGTTACTTTCAAGGCACCTCCGCATCAAGGCACCTCGGATTGAGTGGCGCGGTTTTGCTGAGCAGAAAATGCCGAACTTGTGGATTCTGTGATTCGAAAAGATAACCCGGAATCAAAAATTATAAAAAAACGTCGATTATGGGATTTCCATTGTTTCGAATAGTGGCTCTTCATGATGTTTACAGTGATATATATAAAACTTTGCAATACATAAATTGGAAGTACCAGTAACAAACAGACATATGGTGCAGGTATATCATGAATTAAGGAGGACTGTTTACTTTAAACTTGATTTATTCAGAACTATGTTTTCGATGTTTGATGTACCTTTTCTCGGGAACTATTACAGGCTGAAACAAAACTGTAAACCGAAATATTCACTGGTCTTTTAGGAATACTTACCCATCAAACAAAAGTTATTGAACTTTAGACATTAATTTTTTTTTTTTTTTTTTTTTTTAAAGAAACTAAGCAAAATTTAAAAAAAAAAAAAAAAAAAAAAAAAAAAAACATGTAAAAGTCAATGTTTGATTTATCACTACAAAATAATTCGATTCAATATATCTTATAGTTACTTAGAAAAGGTACATCAAACATCAAATAAATATTTCTGAGTAAATCAAGTTTAGAGTAAACAATCCCCCTTATTCATGATGTACCTGCATCATATGTCTGTTTGTAACTGGTACTTCCAATTAAGGTATTGCGAAGTGTTATAAATCACAGTTAACATCATAAAAGCCACTATTTAAAACAATAATAAACTCAAAATCGATATTTTTCTTGATATTCGTTCCCGGGTTATCTGGAAGCATTGTCAGGAATTGAGAGAACGGAAGAATGCAAAAATACAGGTCATTAATGTCGCCCAGTAAAAGAATAGACAATGGTGACTCTCCTGATTTTCTGGATTAAAAGTTTGTGATAGCAGATTCCAGATGGTGGCAACATGGTAGACTAGACACTCAATAAAGAGACGCTGAAAAAATGTGGAGTAAAATACAGTTTCTGTCTTCATTATGACTGAAAATGGCTTGAAATGTTGAACTTGATGTGAGGCATGTCTATGTTCCAGGAGATCCTTCTGAATTGTCTGTCTTCTGCTCAAAATCACTACACTGTTAAAAATTTGGTTCCAACCTGCACCAAAATTTGGTGCCCATTTAGCTGCCACCAACATTTGGTGCTTAGTTTCACGAAATAATGGTGCTACCTCGGACATCATATTATGGTGATAGGTTGCACCAAAATTCGCGTTTTCGCCGCACCATTTTGGAGTGAAAGGTTGCACCAATATTCACGTTTTCGCTACCCCATTTTATGGTGCATGGTTGCACCAAAATTAGTGTTTTCGCTACTCCATTTTATGGTGAAACGTTGTACCAATATTTGCATTTTTGTTATACCATTTTATAGTGATAGTTTAAACCCCCATTTATATTTTTTGTACCGCATTTTAAAGTTAAGGATGAATCAATATTTATGATTTCTGTCCTCAACTTAAAGGTGCATAAAATGTTGAATAATGCGTTTTTTCCCCCTGCTTGTTATAGCTGTGGATAGAATATATATTTTTAAATTAAATATTGTTTGTATTCAATATTTTTTTTTAATTATTACTTTTTCATATACTATATAGTTTTATAAATAATATTTTGTATATAAATTATTTTAATGTATATTGTATTATAAATAAAAAATAGTTATCATTTAAACATTCAATGAGGATATAACTGCAGAGGTTCTTCAGCTAGGACAATGAAGTATAATCATGCATTAATTAAAAAGTATATCCATTTGGAAACAACCAATATTAAAGTATTTTTTTTTTTTTCAAAAAATAAAATATCCACATATAAGTAGAAATATTAAAAAAAAAAAAATCTATTTCTAATAAGCATTACTGTTTATTTAAAAACTGAATATCTTTATTTGTTGTTACCAACAATAACCCTTTTAAATAATTAAAATTATGATCAAATCAACAATTCTCATATTTTAGCAAACTATTTTTATAGCCCTGTATATTTCATTATTTCACACAGAATACTGGAACAGGAAAACATTGTTTACTTATTCAATCAGATCTCAAATGCAATCAAAATGAGTCACATGACACCCTCCAATTTCATATATATATATATATATATATATATATATATATATATATATATATATATATATATATATATATATATATATATATATATATATATATATATATATATATATATATATATATATATATATATATATATATATATATATATTCAAATTTAAAAGCAGCTTCACATTATAAATACAAAATCAAAATATTTTATTAGTTGCTCATTACAAAATCAAACTGAACAGATGTAATTACAAAACATTTTATGAATAACAATACGGTTGATAAAATTAGCATCCCATTTTCTAAACTCCAACTAATCGAAACTTGTGTTACGGCAACCACAGCTTTAGAATATCATTATATTTTGCCCTGTTGGACATGTGTTTCTAAATTATACTATCAAACAAATTCTGTTTAAATATATTTGTAAAAAAGTAATATATTATAAACATACATTTTTAATACAGAACAGACAGTACTTTTCCCTTAAAGGGTGCTATTGGCAAAAAATATCCAAGTACAGTACGGATTCTGCGTTAAGAATTGTTTACGTAAAACCAAGCCAAATCATGGCAACCATAGGCAGTTCACTTGATATTAAAAAATGGTGGCTGCTGCCATTTATTGGCAAAAATTATCTTGGCGCAGAATCCGTACCACACTTGAATTTTTCCAACGGCCTCCTTTAACGGAAAAGTACTGAAGAGGATTTTTAAAACATTTAATTGATTTAAACTCTGTAACTAAACACTAAATCGACTTATTACTTTGCAGGTTATATTTTTTATCATATTACAGCAATCTTTCATTATGCAATGGTATCATGTAGCTTAAAACAGGATATATTTTTAAAAAATTATTTAAAGTCACCTTCAGAGCAAGTAATTTTACTGTTATTTGTACTAAATGCAAGTTTTTCATGTTGAAATAGGTGAATTCTTAATGAAGAATAATTAAAAGAAGCTAAGGGACAACCAATAATACCACAAACATACCGAAAAAGATAGCTCATGTTTATGTATAATGTTTATTATGGAGCAGGGTAGAAATGAAACTTTAAAATTCTTTACTTTTAGCACACAAAAACATTGTTTTAAATTGGGGTTCCCACACTTTTCATACAATAAGAAGCTATTAAACACCTTTAATATATTTCATAAGAACTAATCTTAACTCGCATACATGAATTAAAAATCAAACCTGTACAAGATTTTGTGTGATAATTAGCATAAACTATCTTAACAACACATTACTATGACACAAACTATGACAACAACACATCACTTAAATAAACAACACATTTGAAACCATTAATAGCACAAACATATCGAAAATGAGTCAAATCTAGTTAGCTCTTGTAAATAAGCTGGAATTTTAAATTACTATTAGAGAAAAATAAGAATTATTAAAGGTTTTTATAAATGAAAACTAAAAATAAGGATTTCTTAAAGAAAAAGACCTAGTAGAAACTTTGTTTATATATAAATTAAATACAAAACATATACTAGATTATTTAAGGTTTTTTTAGAATAAAACTTGTAATAAGTTCTAGTCTTCTTGAACGGAGCATCAAGTTACTTATCCAGATCATATCCGAACCACGTTCTGGTGAAGCATAGTCTTCAATTGTGAAGTCATTTATTTTAGATCGATTCCTGCTGCTACAATGGCAGGTTATCAAGATGTAAGGGACTTTGAACGTGGCATTATAGTCGGCGCTTGAGAGATGGGACATAGTATCTCCGAGGTGGTAAATAAATTTGGATTTTCACTTTGAACCATTTCACTACTATACCGTGTGTATCAATTACCCGGTAAAACATCAAATCTCAGACATTGATGCGGCTAGGAAAATACCTTGAAAGACAGGGACCATCGACAATTAAGAAGAATCATTAAACAAGATGGAAGTGCAACACTTCTACAAATTGCCACAAATTTCAATGCTGGGGCATCAACAAGTGACAATGTGCAAACAGTTCAAAGAACCATCAATGATGTGAGGCGGAATCCCACACGACGTTGTTGACTACATGACACAAGGATTTACGACTCGCCTGGGCCCACCAATATCGCTATTGAACTGTTGATGACTAGAAAACGTAGCCTGGTCTGATGAGTCTCGTTTATAATTGTATGGGCAGATGGACAAGTGGGGTTAGGAGACAACCTTATGAATCCATGGATCCAACACGTCTACAAGGAACTGTTCAACTTAGAGGAGCCTCTGCGATGATCTGTGGCATTTGTAGTTGGAGCGATATGTGACCCCCGATTAGTCTAGAGACGACTCTGACAGGTATGTAAGCATCTTCTCCCATCACCTGCACTTATTCATGTCCATGGTGCATTCGGCTGGACTTGGGCAATTCTAGCAGGACAATGGGACAGTCCACATGCCACCAGTTGCTACAAACTGGCTCCAGTGACACTCTTTTGACTTTGGACATCTTCGTTGACCACCTAAACCCCCAGACAGGAATATTAGTATATCTGGGATGCCTTGCAATGTGATGATCAGAAGAGATCTCCACCACCTCGCACTCCTATGGATTTGTGAGCTGAGCTAAGCATCATCATCGGGAAACTGAAATATACAAAAGAGCATGATTAAGCCCCGAGTTTATTATTATTTTTATTACGTATAAAATTGTGTTTACTTTACTGCAATTTCATTGAAATATCACTGGTCGCTCTACACAGAATAATTTTTTTTTGTTATTTAAACGATAACTATCCGAGACGATTTATTATTTATGCAATTTATTTCTCAATTAAACTCTTATAGTCCGAAGGAGGGCTGCATGTTAAGGTACTCCATCGGACATCATTATAATTTTTTTTACAGAATGTGGAGAAAAGTTAGATTATGAGTCCACTGGTCTGCCGTGGCAAAAATGGCCGAAACTGGTCAAAAATCGACGTGGAATTAGTTGAACTAAGTCCGATTGCCAAATAATGAGCATTCTTTTTTTTATTTTATAACCCTTAGTTCTTTAATTTTCAACTAAAGGCTGCAGACGGTTCAGATACCAGGCGACGGCTTATTCTTATCTTTTAAAAATGAGTCAAGTACACAATATATATTATGTCCCTAATGACGTAACTGATGTTGCCAATTAAGCTCACTTTTGAAATATGCAAGTTTTCTGACCCAGAAATCATTTGCGTCCTTCTTCATTGAAAATCAAAGTGCGTTGGCTGACCAGAAGAAAAAGTGGGTTAATATACTAGCAAGTTATGACATATTTGGCAGTCGGATTTAGTTCAAGTCATTAAATGTCAAATTTTGACCAGTTTCGGCCATTTGCCACAGCAGACGAGGGGATTTGCATTCTTCTTACTTTTCTTCGCATTTTATAAAAAATACAGAATGATGTTCTATGATGTACCTCAACATGCAGTCGTCTCTCGGTAAATTCCTACTTCACGTTTATGGGTTGGCGAGCTTTTAAAAAGTTGGCGACAAAGCCAAAATGTCGCCAAATCGGAAAGTGAAAAATTGATAATCGAACCTGCAGGAAAAACAGAGGGGTTGCCAAATTTAGAACTGTATTGCCTACTAAATAGCGCCAAATTGGCTTGGCGATATTTTAACGTCAACTAGGAATAGACCAACATGGGTTGGTTGTTTTCAGATTATCTGGCGCCGTCAGCAACACGAGGGCTATAATGCGCCGAAACATTCGTCATTAGACAAGCCAACATACATTTACAAACACCCATGCCAAACACGTGACTCGAACACGCAACCTCGCGGTTTAGAAGCTAGCACGCTAACCACTATACCGTTTGGTCGGCAGACTAACATGGGTAAACATGTTTAGATGAAAATGCATTGAATTGTTCGAGAAATTGATTAAATTGAACTTTTGAATATTTTGTATGATTAAACTTTCAACTGCAGTGGTATAAACTGTTACATATTTCATATGAGCGGCCTATCAAACCATTCTTCCATAAGCGTGATTAAAAGTTGACGGAAAATTAATAAAATATTATTTAAGTACTATTATTTATTTGAAAAGAGGAGGGGCCATTGTTCACTTTCAAGGGTGGAAACATTTCATGAAAAATGACTCGGGTCTGAAACTGCACACAACAGTTAAAGCTTATAAACTTTAGGATAATGCTGATAATTATTGAATAAAATAATTTTTTATTTATACATATATTGCACCCTTTCTACAAAAATGACATAATTAAAAATTCATTATTTTGAGTAAAAAATCCGAGACTGCATGTACTTAAAGCTAGTTGAATGGCACAAGATTGTTTTCATATTAAATTCAAGTTGAAACAGACTTAAGCGTTCTTCCAGCCCATATAATCTATGATTATGTATACACTTTAACTTTAAAAAAAAAAAATTGGGGTTGTGTCACTTTTGTAGCAAGAGTGCGATAAAACATCGCGAAATCAGAAATGTTAAGGTAATTTCACTGGTAATGCATTGCTGCGAATTTGTCAACATCACTGAAGCCTAACTGAACACAGGGCAAATCAGTTTCTTCATCGATCAATAATTTACAGTAAGAAAAAAACATTTACCATATATGTAAAATAAAGCATTTTACTTACCTTGATATTCGATTAATGATTAAAAATACTCTGTGCTAGACACTGCTTTCGGTCTTGATGCGGTTGTTGTCGATTTCAATCGAAGCTTCGTTGCGGTTGCGGTGATCCGAGGTTGCACCATATTTTCGTGAAACCTCCTCATCAGTATTTTTCGTTGTTAGAAGTTGCACCAAAAAGTGGTGCAACTGCCTGCCACACTTGAAATTGCACCAAAATTTGGTTCAACGTTGAACTGAATTTTTTAACTGTGTATGATATGGATCAGTTAAAAAGTAGTTTTAAAAGAAATTAGATACCGGAAGATCACTTGCCAATTGTTCATGTTTGGAGACGAGAGAGGTATATTCAGTTCTGTAAAAAGGGTGTTGCAACATATTTCCAGAGGTTTTAATTTTTTTTTTTTTTTTTTTTTTAGCTATAAGAATTTCTTTTAAACAGAATGTTATGTAAATTATATATATATATATATATATATATATATATAGTTACGAATTTTTGTATATTTGTAAATATTTCGTAGTGTTAATTTTGTAAATAGGAAAATTTATGTACATTTTGCATAAGGCAGTGCAATAGTTCGTCTTTAGTTTGTTTCCCTGCAATGAGTCTCTTGATGCTTGATAACAAGTTTTACAGAGGTAAAGCTAGGAAGCGAGTTTTACATGGGTCAGGGCATTTAACATTATGGTAATGGCAATCTCGCCAAATTGGCGAAATAGAGCCAAGTTGGCGACGGTTTTGGCGACTAATTTTTTTCATCAAATTTGTCGAGAAATCGCCAAATGTCGCCAAACTTGGTGACCATTTGGAGACATTTTCGGTCCCCATGTACATGTATAGGACTTTTCGACTACAATCTGGAAAGTTCTCCAAATATCTACCTCTACAAATTTCAAGAAAGTTCCCTTCCCCTATATAAGACCGGCCAAGTGAGCGGGGAGTAGTAGTTGATTTTGAATCACTGAGTTAGTTGTTAGCTGAGTCCGTTAGTTGACTGGAATTACTGAATCTCAGTGAGCATTCCTAGTAGTTCTAAAGCGAACTGTATTGCATTGTCTTTTGCGGCGATTTAGCGTTATTGTCAGTTTTTAACTGCTGTTTTGTGCTCTATTGAGGTGAAAAGAGCTGTATTGTGTCTACTAGAACGAGAAGTTCTGGAGCTGTAAGAGAACTGTGAAGAGTTATTTTGGAATAAATTTCTGCAAGTTTTGATCTGCTTTGGCTTCAAATCTTTCGAACCCGTCCACGCAACAATATATATATATATATATATATATATATATATATATATATATATATATTATCCTAAAAAAATTGTTTTCTTTAAAATTACCGAATATGTCTAAAGAGTCCAGGGGAAAACAACTTTAATCCATTTTTTATGAAATTGAACTGTGACTTTCCTCTTGCTGTTCATGAGGGAAGTTTCGTCGGTGTGCTATCCTTTTCTGAGTAAAACAATGTAAGTCAACTTAAAATTAGTAACAAGTGAAGCATTATCATAACCTTTCTATAAGATAAACTTCATTTGCGTTTTCTGTAATTTGATTATCATGGGCCAAAGTTGTTTTCCCCTAAAAACAGCATATGCCATATATACAAATGACATAAAAAACTTACTGTGAGGAAAATTAAAGTCGTTTGGGACATGAAATTACGTCTCTGCACCAATCCACAAATGTATAATGCCTGATTTGATTATGTCCACAAAATGTACGATGCTGATTGCTGAAGACGGCTCAGTTTGTGAATAGTTTAGGACAACTATTTTCAATATTGCAAAGATATTTTATGAGATGATATATTTAAATTCCTAACAGTATTTCAATTTTGTAAAGAAAAAAAATAGTTGCATGGAGACATATCCCTAAGTAACTCGTTTTAAAAAGCGCATATGCTCGAAAAGATTAGGTACCTAAACTCATAAAAAAATGGCCATTTTGCAATCAAAGGATACCTTGATGGATAGATTATATGATGATAACACATTTTCTAACAAAAACGAACAGTTTAGTGGTTAAAAAACAGAGACAATAAAAGGGGACATTCTAAAATAAGGGAAACAGAAAAATTGTATGATTTGACCGTTAATTTATAGAATAATATTTAAATGCAAATACAGGGCATCATATTAAATTTTGATGACGAGTTTAGTTTTGAACACTTCGAGATTAGGTAAAAAATAAATTGGACGAATCGTAACTGGTAATTCCTTCAAAATCAATTGAAAATGACATAACCTATTTCGTATCAGATTCAACGTTCATTTTACATTTAAAAACACATCAAGTACTTACTGAAGCAGGAAGACTCTATAACAATCACATCCCCCAAAGTAGTTACCCCAAAGCCCACAACGAAAGCATTACTAGTGAAACCAATCCCAAATCCAATGTATGTATTAAAAACCACTTCAATACACAGCTTAAAGCCGTAATGTCTCCAAAAGGTGATAAGCTCTTTAGATAGGACGTGACAACCTCTCTCCAGCAAACTGGACGCCCAGTAATTGTAATGGCTCACCACGTAATCAAAGTTATAAATCTCAGATGCGGAGAGTGCGTTGTTAAAAGCTTGGACGTTATCTCTTACCGAATGGATGAGCGATAGATGGAATGATGTAATGCCTGTTTCACATCCCATAAAGGCGGCATTCCGCACTGCAGTGGATTCTTAGAATGTGTCTTCTCTTGTAGATAGGGATTGAGAGGAATGGCCACTGAAGGATAAGATTGATTTAAGAGCATGATTTTTGGCTAATGAGCCACCTGTAAGGTGAAGGTGTTATGGACCTTCCTTTGTGAATCGTCCTGATGCACACTTAGCTGGATTTTTCAAGTCTTAGTCGTTAGAACATATCGTCATTCAGTACCTTTTTCGTTAACTCAATGCAGCATTTTTCCGAGCAAAAGATGGGTCCTAATATTGTTTCAAAACGCGTGAATTTTTCGAAGTTTATGCATTATGTGTGCAACAATATTAAAAACTAATTAACTAAACTTGAAGAGAAAATTTAACTAAGGTTTCTTAGCTTGTAAACTACACTTAGTGAGAAGATTGAACAAAGGTTTTTTTAGTACATTTGTCTGAGATCGACTATCCCAGGTTAAACTAGAAATGTTACAGGCACACCTGCGCTATTTCAAATGAACGATGGCGACAAGATGTGTTTTCATACTAGAATTCTACTTCAGATTATGAGTATAAAAAAATGTATCCTTAGTAACTCTAAAGAAAATCACATTTTGGCTGCAAATGGGGATATGGGATTAAAACTTGGATTGTTAGTGAAACATTTTCTCATAAACATATTTAACGACAAGTTTACTAATAAATAATAATAAAAAAAATTCATAGTTTTTGTTATTAATGTCTTTAATTTTAACAGGGGATAATTTAAACTATGTAATATCCTTATATTTAAGTATTTAAGATGTATTGTATCTTAACCTAATTTACCATAATAGAGTGTAGAATTAGTCTTTTATTTATTTATTTATTTATTTATTTATTTATTTATTTATTTATTTATTTATTTATTTATTTATTTATTTATTTATTTATTTATTTATTTATTTATTTATTTATTTATTTATTTATTTATTTATTTATTTATTTATTTATTTATTTATTTATTTATTCTATTCTATTCTATTCTATTCTATGCTATTCTATTCTATTCTATTTTATTTTATTTTATTTTATTATGTTTTGTTTTGCTTTGTTTTGCTTTGTTTTATTTTATTTTATTTTATTAGCAAAACGAATTCATCGAAAGGAAAATGGGGGTATCATAAAATCCTATCATTCTTAATATTCGCAACAAAATTTATGTTCACCGACAAATCAATTTATGTTACAATTAATAAAATAGAAAGAAACAGAAATTAATTTTTAAATAAAGGATTCATTCATTTAAAAAACTCGTGCTCTATTAAATGCAAGTGCTATTTAAGTTCAAATAATGTAAGCATTGCATGCACGAAATAGCAAAATTTTTTGTATAAAGCAATAGACGTTTTGAAAAATAACAATAACTTCTGCTCAGGCAACTAAAATATCTTGTTACATTTTATTAAAAAATAAAATAAATTTTTATAACTTTAAATTCGTATAATATAAACCAAAATTAAATTTAAATTAATACTTAAAAACTAGTTTGAAATAATTTTAACCTTTTATATTGTAGTTTGAAAGATGATATTAATTGGGTTATTTATTCACATTTTTAACATTAGATAGTTTTATAGCAAATTCAATATAATTGGAAATTATTCTAATAATTTTATACAAATACACACAATTTGGTTTTCTTGTTTTCGTGCTGCCATCTGAACTAATATTTTGCTACTAAATTCAAGAGAATGCTATACTTTAGTTGTTTGATTTATCAAAGAAAGATGGCAGCACGACACAATTTACATAAAAATTAATAAATTTGGAATGAATCTTCATTCAGTGAAAATTAAAAATTACGTAGCGTAATTGAAGATGTTATTTTTGACAGTGTTAAGGATGTCACCATGTGCAAAGTACTAGAAGGAAATCAAAAGCGTCCACTTGGTGGCAACCATTTGATTTCAAATATTTTTGGTTAACTATTTTACTTAGAGTGTTCATTTACAGTACCTAGATGTTTAGGAGATTATCTTTATAGTAGGTATAAAAAATAAAAAAACAAAAGCATAGGAAAAAAATTCTGTAAAGATTACACATAAAAAATGACTTTCTTATTATTACTATATACATTTAATAACAATGACAACAATTCATGAAGGTTAGGGTTTTATACATTGCATTAACGTAATTTTGAGCACGAAATATAAACTTTTTTTAATTAACATACATTTTAATATCACTTTATACGCTTGTAATAGAATTTTTTTATTTTTTTATTTTTTTAAATTGCTATCCTAGATTCCTAGAGTCAATCTTACTTACTGAACACTAGAACACTAATGATATTACGTATTTAGCGCACCTGCTATAACCTTTACTAACTTATTTATTTTCAAATATAGAATATCTTAAGACACAATGCAAAAAAAAAAAAATCTATTTATATTTACAAGAAAATTATAACCACAATAATTGAAAAAGAAAGAGGAAAAGGTTTAGCTCAAAAAGTTCCTTCTACAATTCAGAAAAGATAATCATGAAATCCGTTCGAATATTTTACGCCTCCTTCATTTTAGTACTTATTCTTTTTCAACCAAAAAGCGCAACTATTTAAATATCAAAACAAAACTATTAAAGGATTTAATCTTATTCATTTTCATGCTGTTAAACTTATCACTGACTTACTTTGTAAATTGTAATTGTGGAGGATTTATTACTAGAGCAAGGTTTAACCCTGCAATTTTACCTTAGTGGACAGTAAGTAAATGGTGTTTGGTACGTGAATAATAATTACACATAGATGTAATTTATTTATACAAATACAAAATACACTTTTCAAATATATTTTTCAGTTATAAGTTTTATTAATATAATATTGCTTTTAAGTGTATTTAAACATAAATTAGTAACATGAATACTGACATTAATATTATTAAATTTGTTTACAATGAAAAAAAAAGATTAATAAATTTTGAATCACGTTTTTTTCCATTCGACCATTAAAAATTACATTTATCTATTAATGTGACTCGGCATTTTAATATTTATTTTCTAACGCGAATATAATAGTATTTTGGTGGACAAAAAAATTTAAATATTCTCTAAATTATTTATTAAAATTATATTTTTTATTAGATTTAGATTTTGTTAAATTAAATTAATTACTTGAAATATAATTATAAATTAAATAAGAAATAAAATTACAATTTCTTAGTTCGAATTTAAATAAGAAATAAAATTACAATTTCTTAGTTCGAATTTAAATAAGAAATAAAATTACAATTTCTTAGTTCGAATTTAAATAAGAAGTATAATAATTATTTAAAATAAAATTAGAATTAAAATTAGAATTTAAATTAGAATAATGATTTTAATTTGAATTTAAATTAACACTATGATTTTAATCTTAAGTTTAATTAACATTATGATTTTAATATGATTTTAAATAAAAATAATGATTTTAATAATAATTAAAAATAGGAAATATTTTAAATTATAACTGGAATTTAAATTGAGAACAGAATTACAATTTTGAAATCATAGTTATACGTAATATTTTAGAATTTGAATTTAAATATGAAAAAGAATTACAATTTTAGTCTTACAATTTAAATTAGAAATTTATTTATAGTATAAAAATTAGATATTTTTTATTACAACAACATTTTAAATTACAATTATAACTTTAATAAATAACTTTAATAATATAACTCCACTCCACTGAATTTTTTAACTTTTCTCGTGAGTATAATTCCAGAAAAGTCAGGCGGATGAGGAAAGGGGGGGGAGTGACTGCAACCTTCCTAGCAAGATTATCCGCCAATGCTCACATGAGAAGGGATCCACTGAAAGTGGTCATTATGATTTAAAGAAATCTATTTAACTTTAAGCAGAATAGAGGTACTGATCTTGTCATACCAATATCCAATTATTAAAATGATGAAGAGAGTTGTGGCTATTATACAGGATCCATAATTCGTCCTAGTTGTTCTCGGAGAGAGAATGAGATACTAAATTAGAATTAGAATTTGTTCAATAAAAGTTAGAATTGCAATAAAATTTTATATTAGAATTTTATTATAATTTTAAATTAGAATTTTATTATAATTTTAAATTAGAATTTTAAATTAGAATTTTAAATTAGAATTTTATTAGAATTTTATATTAAAATTTTATTACAATTTTAAATTAGAAATTTATTGTAATTTTAAACTAGAATTTTATTATAATTTTAAATTATAATTATCATTAAAATTATTATTATTATTAATTAAATACTAATTATTATTATTATTATTATTATTATTATTATTATTATTATTATTATTATTATTATTATTATTATTATTATTATTATTATTATTATTATTATTATTATTATTATTATTATTATTATTATTACTATTATTATTATTATTATTATTATTATTATTATTATTATTATTATTATTATTATTATTATTAATAATAATAATAATAATAATAATTAAATACTTATTATTATAATAATTTAAATTATAGTTATTTTTAAAATTGTAATTACTATTTAAATCTACATTTTTAATGAGCAAAACGTATTTTTGTCACAGTCAGATTTCAATTAACTGTTGTTCTTGCTTGGAGATTAAGTGCCGTTTGAAAATGTTCATAAAGTACAGCTGTACATTTTGAAACTCTAAATAGAGCTGAAACTTTGACACTTTTTTTTTTTTTTTTTGCCGTCCACTCTTTACTTAGTAAAAATTGAACAATTTGAAATCATATTATGGTACTTAGTATTATTCCATCAGCCATTTTCATCGTAAAAAAATGACACCAATTTTAATTATAATGTTCGATTAAATTGCTAAATAAAAAACACTGTAGATATACAAAACGTCACACCACTTAGTAATTTCCTATTTAGGGTTACTAATCGCTTATTTTGAATACTTTTCCGACTATCTAATTTATTATCAGGATTTCAAAAGTTGATTGGAGTAGTACGGGGATCGACGAGCGTTAGCGAGCAAAGGACGGGCCCTCTAGTTATAATTATTACTTATACTATATTTATATTTCAAATTATAATTATTATTTAAATTATATTTATATTTCAAATTATAATTATTATTTAAATTATATTTATATTTCAAAATATTATTTAACATATATTTATATTTCAAAATATTATTTAACATATATTTATAATTCAAAGTATTATTAAAATATTATCTAAATTTCAAATTATTATTTACATTTAAAATTATTATTTAAATTTCAAATAATTATTTAAATTTCAAATAATTATTTAAATTTCAAATTATTATTTAAATTACTATTATTATTTAAATTTCAAATTATTATTTAAATTACTATTATTATTTAAATATAATTATATTTCAAATTATTATTTAAATATAATTATATTTCAAATTATTATTTAAATATAATTATATTTCAAATTATTATTTAAATATAATTATATTTCAAATTATTATTTAAATATAATTATATTTCAAATTATTATTTAAATATAATTATATTTCAAATTATCATATTATATTTAAATAATAATTTGAAATATAATTACATTTAATAATAATTTAAAATACAATTATATTTAATAATAATTTAAAATATAATTATATTTAAATAATAATTATAATTTAAATAATAATTTGAAATTTAAATAATTATTTGAATTTTAAATAATAATTTTAAATGTAAATAATAATTTGAAATTTAGATAATATTTTAATAATATTTTTAAATATAAATATATTTTAAATAATATTTCAAAATTTTAATTAATTTCAAATTATTATTTAAATATAATTATATTATTATTTAAATATAATTATCATAAAAATTATACTTCAAATTATAATTATATTTGAAATTTGAATTCAAATTTAAATTAGAATAAATTTAGATTTTAATTAAAATTAGAATTAAAATTAGAATAAATTTAGATTTTAATTAGAATTAGAATTAAAATTAAAATTATTATTTAAATTAAAATTATTATTTAAGTTCAAATTGAAATTGAAATTCAAATTAAAATTAAAATTGGAATTTAAATTTATAATTATAAATAAGAATTTAAATTAGAATTAAAATTAAAATTAGAATTGATATTAAAATTAGAATTTAAAATAAAATTAGAGTTTAAATTAAAATTAGAATTCAAATTAGAACTGTAAAATAGAAGTTTATACATTAAAATGTCATTAGAATTCAAATTAGAACTGTAAAATAGAAGTTTATACATTAAAATGTCATTAGAATAACAAATTAGAATTTTATAAATTAAATTATTATCAGAATTTTAATTATAATAATAATAATTTAAATTAGATTTATAATTTAAATTAGATTTATAATTTAAATTAGATTTAGAACAAAAACTAGAAATGAAATGTTTTTATTTCCAATTAAAAAGAAATTCAGCTTTTATAACATAAATTGTTGCTTTTTGTGATGATAAAATGACTAAAATTTGTTCAACATATATAACTTCGAATCACATAAATTTCCATTCATATTAATTAAAGTTTAAATCAAGGTAAAAAATTTCTAGATAAAACATCTGTAAAATAATTATAATTTTTTTATCACAATTTATTAAACATAAGTTATTAATCAATGTGAGAAATTTTGATAAGAACACAATTTAGAAATTATAAGGCGTATAATAAACCAGAATCCAAAAGCATGTAAATCTTTGGAATTAAAGAAAACATTAATATTACTGCTTATACCGATTTAATATTTTGCCTTTGTACTTTTAACAACTTAACACAAGTACACACATTTAAAATACATAATTTTTTTTTTTTAATTTTCATTTTTTTTTACTCTTTTTTCTATATAAAACATTTGCAATCATTTGGCAACAACAATTTAAAACCTTTTCTTGAACAAAATTCAGCTTGAAATCAACTGAAAATGATGTCATCAAATTGTTAATTCAATGACGGAATAGTTAGAAATAAATTTTAAACGTACCTTAAGTTCTATATCCAAAATTTTAAACCTATGTTACAATTTGGGTATTTTATGCAAAGTTTCGCACAAGTAAGCTATTCCAATTTCGAATAGTTAACTTTGAGAATTCGAAAAAGAGTCGAATGTTTCAAACGAAATATATCACAATGTAACACTTTCAATACAAGTCATAACTCTTAAATTTTGGTACAAAAGACAACAATGACAAGCATCGAAAAAGTAAGCTGTTCTCAATTAATTGATTCAGAATTTAAAAAAATGTTGGAATTGTCCCAAATGAGAAATATACCAATGTCTCACTTCCAATATAGACACAACTCTGAAATTTGGTATAAATGTCATCCTGGACAAGCATAAAAAAAGATAATTTGTCAAAATTTTGATAAACCAACTTTCAGGAGTCAAAACTGTCTCAAACTTTCCAAATGTGAAATGAAGAAACATCATTTGATTTCTAAAATGCACCTTTTACAATTTCATACTGAAGCACTGGTATGCTTATAAGTGAGATACAAAAGATACAACCCTCTAACGCTACCAATTCTTCAATGTGTAGCATAGTATGTATCTGTTAAAAAAAATATCTGGATATACAATATCCAAAGTCAGTTTTTATGTAATTATGAAGAAAAAAAAATACTCAATGCAATTTTTAAAGGAATTACTTATTTATATTGAGATTTGCTATTTAAACCATTTTCTAAAAATGACAAACCAATTGAAACAGAGAAACCATCCCTTTCATTCAGAACACGAAACGATCCCAACTCGCATCAAAAACCGATTTATTCACCTCAATAGCAAACGAGAATATCCCTGCGGCATACAAACAAACAAAAAAATCGAGCTATTATATCACCTCGTTATACAAAGCACTATTTGCTTTTCAATCCTCCATTACAGTGATATCACAAAAATCTATCCCAATTGGCCGTCTCTAATGGCAACAAACTCAAACAGTAGTTAACGTTAAGCAATGCGCATTTAGCGGCAACAATAATTCTAATAGAAAACAAAGTAACGTTCGCCACTGTATGTTTAGAGAGAGTAGGCCAGAAATCTTTTTTTTTTTTTTTTTTTTTTTTTTTTTTTAACTGGGAGGCGACACATTTTTACAAATAACACCTCTGGGCCGCTTTGGCTTTTTAACCGTCACAATGCGACGGGGTTTAGTGTCCATTTGGCGATTCGAAGACCCAATCCCGTTTATTAAAAGGGGTGTCAAACTGAAACTTTTTGGTGATACTCGGAAAAAGGAAAAGGATTTGCCAACAAAAGTGGTGTGAGTTGTGTTCTTGTTAAATATAAGAGTTGGGTAAATTGTGTTTGTTAGTCGAGGTGTGATTTTTTTGTGACTGATACTCTTTCTCTAATGAATCGGTATAGTGGTTAGCGTGATAGCTTCTAGACCACGAGGTTGCGGGTTCGAGTCCCGTGTTAGGCATGGGTGTTTGTAAATGTATGTTATCTTGTCTAATGACGAATGTTTGGGGGCATTGTAGCCCTCGTGTTGCTGACGGCGCCAGATAATCTGAAAACAACCAACCAACTTTCTCTAATGAAAAAACAAGATTTTAATTTTCAAATTAATATTATTATAATTTTAAAATACTGAACTACAATATACGCTTTTAATGATTAAAAAGGTACAAAAATGACTTTCGAATTTGAGAAAGATACAAAATAATGTTTAGGATCTAATTTTTTTATCTTCAAAGTTTTGAAAGTTATGAGAGAAAATAAAGTTTATTAATTTATTGAAGAAAAAAAAATGTTGAGACAGAATGCATGAAAAAGAAAAAACCGTTTTCTTACGTCTTTTTAAATTGAAGTATTTGACGTGCATTAAAAGAAAATTATGTTGCAAATTTGTAATTTTATTATTAATTTTATCAAAAATTAAGATTCATTAATGCTTACTAATTTATCAGTTTTTTTGTTCATTTTTAGTTTCAAAATCGTAGGTAGTCTTAAGTAATTCATTACAATTAATAAAATGTAAATATAGTTTAAATTAAACTACACTACTAAAACTGAAAATGCCCCACACAGTCCCAAACAAAAACCTTACCAAAGACAAACAGTTTGGGCAAAAAATACTTTGAACAGCTATAAATTATTACTTGGTTTTAAACAAATCTACGCATCCCCTAAAAGACAGTGGCATTTTGTCCCACAGTTATTGATTTCTCACACACAGAGTTTTCATTAACTACGAAGAACTTTATATTTTCATAACCTTTATTTTTTATTCCAATTTATCCAAATCCCGTGTAAAAAAATACATTTTGGCAAATAGTGCATACGGGAAGGTAGGAGAACACTGGTTTAAGTTAAAAGTAATTTTTTTTACTTACACCAGTGTTCATCCATCTCCATCTGTTTTCGGTTGATGGGTTTTCACGCAATCCTAACTGCTTATTTCGTAAACTTGATCGATAACAATCAGGCTTATTTGGTCCAGTGGCGGGGCGTCTTTCTTTGGTCGCATTCTATGCCGGGGCGCGTGTTGAGCTGCCGCCCTGCCATAGAAACGAGATCGGCTTAACCTCAGAGTAGTGGGCTTGAAATACTGAGGCTGACGTTCTTTCAAAAGGGACGGTCTGATGGAGAGGGAATAGAGTTGCAGGTTGTGAGATGGACTGCGCATTTTGTAATGCGGAATAGATAGCTGTGATTTTAATCCTGTAAAGGGAGCAATCACAAAACTCATAAAAAATAATTCTGGTTTGAACGTATTTGTAATGTTAACATAATAATGTTTCCTGAATAGACGTATTAAATACGTTTGAGCAAGTTAATATTTTTAGGTTTTATAATTAAAATGTTATAAAAGTATTGTTTTTCTAAGATTGAATTCAAAGAATGAGTTAATTATTCTTTAATTAAAGCTTTAACATTTTGAAAAGGGTATAGCGACTATTAATATCAAAAAATGAATAGCAAGCTTAGGATTTAATGCTTCAAATTAGTTAACGTTAATTAGAATTATGCGAGATTGTATGTAAAATAAGATTTTTGCTTGCTTTTATATTCTTTAAATTATGAAAGAAAGTTAAGCTTTTGCTTTATTTGTTAGGGTATTGCTTAATGCTTATGCATTTTTAATTTAATTTAAATATACTTTATTTGTGATTAGTTTGAAATTACAATTTTAAGGTAATGCCTATTACAATACCGATTACAAATCTTTTTCAACTTGGACAATTATTCATTACTGAATCATAATTTCTTATAAATCATTCTTTTGTAAATAACATACCTATAGAATATGGAAAGTTCAACAAAGTGCTGAAAGAAGGACTCTTATTTATAACTCACCATCATACAGGAAATCTCAAAATTGAGTCTATTTTAAACTAAACTTCTGAATGACAGAACCTAGTTAATAATACACATTTTATGTTTGATAAAAAATAAATCAAAGCAAAATTCATTCGTTTTTCAAAAAGTAGAATGTCACTTTTTAAAAATCAACCTTTCTTCATTTATGTGTCAAAAAAACGAGTATTTAAACGCGGTCCCCATTTCTCCCGAACTCATCCTGTGAAAACCACAGAAAGAAACACGCAAAAAAAAGAAAAAAAAGAATCAGACCACTTGTATACTGCCTGCCATTGACAGGTGATCCCGCTTTTGTAACCTCCAACACCCCCACCCCCCTCCCTCTCTCCGTAACAGTTGCCAAACAACGTTGGAAATATCATATCAGTTGGAAAACTAACTTTGATGGATCCCATAGAAAAACTATAAAATGAAGGGATGAGTTTCCGATGGTTTTATTTTCATTGGCAATGAAGTTTTTATTGGTAAACATTGCTTTTAAAAGGACTGATAAGAACTAGCAGTAACTGGAGGAAACTGGACGGAGAAGATTTTTAATTTGAATTACCGATTTTCATGGTGTGTGTGTATATTGAAAACAAAAGTTGTGTAGCTGTGGGTAATAATTGTGTAGTAATAAATTTCTGCGTATTTGTAGCAGGAACATTTTTTGGTTATTAATTGTGCAAAATGTCTGCGAATTTAGTAAAAAGGATCGTTATTTTATAATTTCTTCGTAATTTTGTAAAATTAAGGAATAATTTAAAGTATTTTTTAATTAATCTTTTACTTAAGTTTCTAAAATATCAATAAATACTTAACACAAGGTATCAGGTAACTTCAACTTTCAATTGAAATAAAAATCAATTTGAAAATTATTAGATGGATAAAAAAAAATGTAAATTTTAATTTTCAAAGTTGAATTATAGGAAAATATCAACATTTCCGTTTTCTTACCTCACTTAACTTTAAATGTTATTCTTAAAACTTCTGCGTAATAAAAAATGGATATCTCCCTTTTTGATTCGAACTAAGTAATATGGTTTGGTTATAGTTAAAAAGTATAAACACTCCTCTAATTATTGATACAGTGACATTTATACTTGTGTAGCTTTCCATAATCATTTAATAGTCATTTAAATAATGCTGTTTCTGCTCATATATTTCTGAAAATGAACACGAAACTATTTTTTTTATCTGTTTTAGATATAAGTTTTTGTTTTTTATTTTACTTCAACCATTTCACAAGATTTTTAGGTGTTAAAAAATAAAAATACCGCATTTTAAACAGAAGAAGAAAATTTAATTTCTCTCCTACATTAATCGTTAAAATCTTTTTCTCCACTTGACTAAGACTTTTGGAAATTATTTATTCAGTAGAAAACTACAATAATGGTAAACTTTCTGTATTTTTTAAAGTTCGATACAGATACCAGCTTCTGTAATCAGAAACAAACCAGAAATAAAATATATTTGGTTTTGAGAACCAAGCTAGAGAATAATATAACCCATAAAAACAAAGTGTTTAATATAAATCATTTATATGCATTCCCAATTTTTATATGCAGTTGCAAATTCTTGAGCTCAGATCGAATTTTCAGTGTTTGACAACAAAGAACAGAAGATCCATTGACATTTACTAACTTCGTTTTAGCCCCAAAACTTGATTGAATACATTGTCATCCACAAAAAAGTCTATTTGCTAAGATTCAAATCAATTGGATGACGGAAAGGGAATTTAATAGCTCTTCAAAGATTTCGCCTCGTCAATATTAATAAGGGAATGTTTCAGTCATTAAATATCACCAAACTGAACATGTTTGAATCAAACTTGGTATCTGAAAATAGAATGTGAGTAAAAGTTGATAAGTGAGACGTAAGGCAATAGAAACGTTTGTAAAAGTGCTCTTCTCGTGACAATCCCAAACCTTGATAAAAAGCATTGTCAGCGACAATGAAAGTATCAGCCAAGTTTTGAAGTTTATGTTCGATTGAACGACGGATAGTTGGTTTATTAGTAATCCCAAGCACCAATTGTAGAGTCTATAAAAGCAGCCTTTTAGCAAGGTCTGATCATCGCCTAGGCCCACAAGGCCCGGTTCTTGGGCCCCAAGATTTTAGGGAGCCTCGATATTAGCTAAACTTGTATAAAATAATTTTTATGTAAAAATCATTTCGTATTGATCTTGAACCGTCTTTAGTATCCCAAAGTGTATTTTTTCAAATAAACCGTTTAAAAGCGTGAAACACAAGCTTTTTTGAAAGATAGAGAGGAAAAAATTTGAAACGAAGTCTCGTCGAATTTATTGTGAGATCAGCAAATGTTGACTCTGAAGTTGTGACTAATGCTGCAGATGTTGTCGCCCCGGATATACACATTGTTATAGTGAAATATAATGTTATTCGCAACAAAGTTTTTCCTCTTTTGATTTATAAATTTGATTGTTTGAAATTTGTTTATTTGTGATAAAAAAAAATAACTTTTAGAAAAAAGTATTAACATTAATTTGTCAATTTTTTCAATATTGCAAGTTAATTCATTTCACTTTGAGTCGTTTCTATTTCCAATAAATCACCCATTTGAAAAAAGGGCCCCCGAATGTGTCCGGACCTTGGGCTCCAACTGCCTTTATGTAACAGTGACAGCCCCCAAAACTTGATAATATGCAATCTTATAGACAAGGAATCTATCTGTCAATGATTTAAAAGGTTTATTAGAATTACCACAGCCAATTGAAGCATGTGTAAAAGCAGACGTTTTGTGATATTGACAGCCTCCCAAACTGGATAATATGCAATCTTATCGACAACGAATCTATCTGTCAAATTTCAGCTTTGACGGCAAGTTGGTTTATTCGTATTCCAAAGAGATGAGTTGTTATTGTTATCGGGTAGTTCTCTATAATTTGTTCTACTTGATGGCAAAGTTTAATGGTTATATCTGAAAGCTAATAAATAAGCTAGCATCAATTAAATGAAGTTGTTAAACTTTTTATTGCCATTTCTCATTTGGATCTCATTTGAAAATACGACTTATGAGCTTAGAATGACAGTATACTGTGGTTATTTTGGCACTAATTATTGTATAAGCTGATTGCTCTAATAAGGTATGAAATTTGTTTTGACAACTTCTTGAAATTTTGGGAGTAGATCTAGGATAAAATATATTATTTAAAATGTATAAATGAATGGTTTTTTTTATTAAAATAAATCTGCTTTTTTTGTTTTGATATATGTTGATTTAATTCGATTTTAATTTTATTACTTTACTGAGGTAATAATAGAATGTGTGTTAAAACGAGTAAATAGGGTTTTTCTAATTTGTTCCAACATTAAGTGGTACATATAGCTTTTTTTTTTTTTTTTTAATATTTTATCTTATCGATTAATTAAAGAATGCATTCAATTCAATATAAAAAAAAAACTGTTGAGTGTTTCTTTGCACAGTTATGGCATGAAGCTCGCAAATTTATGATAAAAAAAATAAACACAGAACTATTTAATTCACTAAAATTCTGATTAAATTTAAAATAATAAGTTTACTAATGAGTTAAGGATAGAATACTATACTTAGAGGGTTTTTATTAACTATACATTTTTGTTCTTATGCATAAAATAGCCAGAAAATATCTGAAAAATTAATATTAGTCCCCAAAAGTTGTAATATAATTACACCATACTTTTATTAAAGCATAGTAACTCATTTCACAAAATGATTTTTTCCCCCATAACATTGAAAAAATTCACTAACAATGAAAACAAAAATTTGAAATTCGAAAAGAAATTCATATATATCATGCACAATACTAATATTATCTATATGAATTAATGCAATTCTATATTGAAAGTACAGGTCTTGTAAAAAACAACTCCTAAGTCCTAGATTTTAAGATAGACAAAACAAATTGAATACAACAAAAATCACAAAGCTTAATTTAGCATGATCTATAATATATCTGCAACTGTGTGGCACTTTCTCTATTATGATTGCAATAAATATTTTCTATTCATGATATAATTAAAAAATGAATATCTTTTTAACTGTGAGCGCAGCTACAGCGGCATTGCTTTGTTAACAGCAAAATTCAAAGAAAAAGTAATTTTCCAAAAGAATGACAATAAGTGCTCCTCTCTCTCAAATAACAGTAAATGTAATATGTTACAAAATATGTGAAATCAAATAATTCCACGCTTATATCTCTATAATTTCTCAAAAACATCTTTCCCAAACGATTAATTGATTCTACCACGCAATATGCATTTCTTGTGGCAATACAAATTTTGTACAACTAACCAAGGTGATGCAAATTTAACCAAAAATTACACAAAATATTGTTTTTCCGTAAACACGACAATCCCTAAGTACTCTCTTTCCCAAAGTACGGAAAATCGAATAAACACCACCACATGAACCACCCTCAATAACTTCTCCGTACCAATTTCCGTAACGTGGAGAGGAGATCTCAGTGCAAACACTAGTCCACTTTATTTCCATTTAAGTACTCACTTTCACGAAAGAGAACTTCTGTTTATAAGCATGTCGCCCCTTCAGAGTGGGCCCACCCACAAGGGGGTCGTTTCCCCTGGGATGTTTAAAAAACAATGTACGCACTTGAACGCGACACCAACGGATAAGGAGACAGTGATTACTCTTTGGTATCTGAAGACACATTACTCCTACCGAGGAGGAAGAGTAGATGTGGAAATTATGAGACAAATACCGTGATGCTGTTGTAAGTAAAGGATGCTTAAATTAAAGTTTAAAAATCTCAATTTAGGATGGTAATCGGATTTTGTTTGAAGCTGATTCTAAGAAATGAAATTGTGGAGTAAGAAATTGTATTTATTTTGAACGGGGGCGATAAAAGTGGAGCGATTTGTTAGAAGTGGAGAACTGGAATCGAAGTTTTTTATGTGATTTTATTTAATTAGGAAATATTTTAAACGATCCCCAGAAACACAAACCCCCTGGCCAATATCGCTCAGCACTGACCAATCCCAAAGTGGACCGTTGTAGGCTGGCCGTAGCTATGGATTTTGGCAGTCTCGCCCAGTTCTGGGTAACATAAACGGAAAATTTTGATGAAGAGTTTTAAAACTGAAATATATTTTTATTAAAAAAGTAGGAAGGGTAAAAAATTGTTTTGTGATATATTTTTTTTTTTTTTTTAGACAATACTTCTGTGCTACCTGGGATGTGCATAAACACGTTATATTGTTAACTGACTTTACTTAGAAAAATCACGAATTTATTTTTATTTTTACCCAATTTTTAATGCAGAACAATTATGATATGGCAACGAGATTAAAAAGTACATGTATATTTTTTATGACATCCACTTTCTTAAAGGACCTCAATCAAAAAGAGTATTATTATTATTATTATTATTATTATTATTATTATTTTAGAAAATGGTCGATACGTATGTAAACAGCATAGTTACAGAATGGATCCTGCTATGATATTCAAATTTGGTGTAGAAGTCTGTACTTTTGTACTTCACAATTCACATTAAAGAAAATATCTGCAGACAGTTTCTAATTGGAAATTTAATTTATAATTACATTTCAGAAAGACAACAGCAGAGTTGTATAAGGAAATCACTCCATTGGAAAGATGCTTTACTGTTAATACATTTTAAATTATTGTGTAGTCTCAGTAACCATGTAAATATAGCCAACTGAACCAAGAGAAGAAAAAAAAAATATATCTGTGTTTGCCATATAAAACAACAAGTAGTGCCCAAGGGATGCGGCAACAAGTATTTCGTCAAAACCATGTATATGGTACCTAGGCCATTGAAGGTAGAAGGCCATTGAAAAGTTTGTTTTTCAGGTATAACCATAATTATCATTCTGGTTAGGCTGTTTTGATTTTCTCAAAGTCACTCCCAATAAAATTCTCGTGAAACTCTGCTAATATCTTGAAAAGAGGAAAAACGAACGCCTCACCACAATGAAACTTGATTTATAAAACGTTATTTTCAGGTCAAGTGAACCAAAATTAGAAAAAGATCATGCGAAGGAATCAAATTCAATTTCATCTGAAAATTTAAACAAGTTCTATTTTGACAGTAATAGTCAGTAAAAGGCTCCTTTCTCACACGCTTCTATTCAGGTATAATTTTAGATCGAGTTCAGTTTCAGTTCAGGTACAAGATACCATGCATGTACAATTTGGCGACATTTGCCATCTCCTTCTGTTACAATTGACGTCATGTAAATAAGAAATACTAAGGCAATTTAGAGTTTATAAATACAAATATCTTCAATTTGGCAAGTGTGGTGGAAAAAGAGTAGAGAAAACTTGTTACCGAATACGTATTTTCCAGTCCGATGTATCTCAATTTACAATGAATATTTGAAATTCCTATTCAATCTTCGAAGCCTTTCTAGTTAAAATCTATGTAATCTTACTAATCTAAATGAGATTCGGAACATGAGATTTATCTTTTATAGTTTGAATTTTTGACATATTGCACCTGTTTGTAGAATTGATAGACGGAAAAGCCTGTATAAGATTCTAACTGCATTAGTGTACAATTGGGGTTTTTTCCCATTCGTTTATAAAGATTAATAAATTCTGGCGAAAACTATAGCCTTATTCCAAAATACACGATTTTTTGTTTAATAAACACGTCAAAAACATACAAAACACATCTTTATCCCCCAATTTTTTTTTTTTTTTTTAATAAAATATTTCAAGTTTAAAACTTAACAGCATGATTTTAAAGCTTCCACTATATTTTATTGAGCATTGGTGAGATTGGCCAATATCAGTATCAGTTCGCCGATTTGCGACGTTTTCATATCGGGATTGGTTAATTTCAACCGATATTGGCCATAGTTGTTGTACTATTGAAGAAACTACTAATAGGCAAAAAAAAATTTCATGAAAAAGGTAGCTAAAACCGTCAACTTGGCAAGAAATAAAAAAAAAAATTCTCAACAAAAATATAACAATATTATTAACAAAATATTAAGTTTTACAAAAACTTCATATTTTCCGACAAAATATATAAGTTATGCGAATTTATACTTGGGAATTAAAGTTATATTTTATTCAAGCTAATTAAAAAAATTTGACACATTATATCAAATTTTATCAAAAATGAGCTTAAAATATTCAATTTAATGGACTGTTAATTTTTTTTATTAAAAGTATTCGAAACTAGCCTGCTTGACCTCTACCTGAATTTTCAACATTTTACATAGTTGAAGAGCTTAGTGAATTAACACATTAAATAATATTTTAAAATATAAATATTTCCAGATGAAAGATCATAATATGGTGTACTTTAAATATGCACTATCGGCCAAAGATTTCATTGAGGAAGTAGTATTAAATCAAGCAATTCGGTTCACACATTAACTAGAATTTTATATTCCTAATAAATAATTTAAGAAATTGAAATTGAAAAAAAGCAAAATGGTGTTAGTAAAAGATCCGACCAAGCTGCAGGTATTGAGGTGAAGTGAATAACTGACACCGAAACGCTAACAGGAGAATTTTTGGAAATTTTATAAAGGCAACTTCATTACAAACAAATATAATTTTTTTTTTAATATTAGTAATTCAAAGAGAAAAAGGAAAGCATTAATATTTTTTTGATTTTGGTATTTATTTTATTGTTTTTATTTAATAATACCATAACTTAATTTTTCTTCTCATATTTTTCTTCAGTTAAGCTGTCGAATAATTTATTTTTTCTACTAATACTTTTCTTTTTCAATCTACACTAAAATTGCACTGTTTTTGTAGCTAAGCGACAACTACTCCTTGCAGATATTACATGTGTATTTCATAGAAACACTAATCATGATGATGTACAAAATTGTAATTACACATATCATGTGCTTCCATGCATAGAAAGAAACAAGTTCCCCGATACTCAAGAAACGACAAATTATAGCCAAGCAAACCCCAACACTATTTCTATATAATTATGCCGGAAACAACTATTATCGAGAAAACGAACAAAAAACAGCATCCTCATAACCTTCAAGCTGATTTACTAAAAATCATCCCTTTTTAACTTAATATGCTCATCCACTAACCTCTTAAGTAATTCACAAATTAGGCAGAAGATAAAGTGCACGAAACAACTATAGAAACTGTTTGGGATGGTGTGAATGTTTTGTCAAAATTTTTAGTTAAGGGCAAGGAAAAGAAGGCTGTTTTTATAGTAAACGATAAGCTTTATTCTCTCTATATTTATATTCTAAAAATAATAAATTGAAAAAAATATATCGCAAAGTTTGTTTTACCTCTACCCCAAATTCCATCACAGCGAAATATAAAAAAAGTTTTGCCAAATTTCTTAGCATTAAATGAATCTGTAAATTATGTTAACTTTAAAGTTGGTTACGGAAATATCTTCATACGTAGATAATACATTGAATATATTTGGCAAGAATATATTCCTAGATCGGCAAAATAATTTTACAGCAAAATTAATTGAAATATTTAATGTAACACAAACTACATTTCTTTACTCAAAAACTATTTTCTATATAAGTCATTGTTTTATAAGCTAGGTATTGTATTACATGTAAAATGAAATAATTAGTAGGAAAAAGTAGATACAAGCATAAATAAAAATCGCAATTATTAGAATTTTTATAAACATGATTCAAATGTAATATATTTAAATGTAATATAATGCAAAATATTTAGAAATGTGTAATGCATTCAAGTAATGAAAAAAGTTTATTTAGAAATATTCGTAACATATTTATGATTTTGCAAAATGAGTTGAAATCACTAATTAACTTGTCATTTATATCATGAGATCCCAGAGATGATATGGAAATTTTCCATTCATTATAAATATGCAAAGTATTTAAATGTGTGTAAGTAAGTAAGTAATTGATTAAGTATAAAAGAATTATTTAAAAGATGATAAATCCGCAAATTTAATTTTAAAGATCTGCAAGATATTTGCGATTTTTTTTTTTTCAATCTCTAATTACCCTACTATTCATATTATAATGATCCAGTGATATAGAACTTTTCAAACCATCACCCCCCCCCCCCCCACTTCAGAGTTACAACATTCTAAATAACTGCTTCAAAGAATTGAACCATTTCAAAGATACAGTGGCGGCTCGTGATGTAGCACAGCCGGGCTGCATCTAAATTATTAGATTAAAATTTACTAATTGCTAGTCAACTTTGATTATTTATTTGACTAATTTTCTTAAATAACATAGCCCTTGAAAAAGCAATTAAGGATTCAAGAATCATGACTAGGGGCACTATATTTCAAAGATCTCTACAAATACTTGCCTATGCTGATGATATCGATATAATTGATAGAACAAAACAGGCTGTAGTAGACGCTTTTACTTCACTTGAGTTTGCAGCCAGAAAAATTGGACTGACAATTAATGTCGATAAAACAAAATTTATGGTTGTAACTAGCAGAGGATATGTTTCACGCCCTTTACAGATAAATACCCATACTTTTGAACGTGTCAAGGAATTTAAATATCTTGGCACACTCATTACCACCAATAATGACATAAAACCTGAAATTGAAAATATACTGCATATGCTAACAGGTGCAACTATGGTCTGAAAAATTTACTTAAATCAAAACTTATGAGCTTGGACACAAAATGTAACTTGTATAAAACTTTAATAAGGCCTATCATTTTGTATGGAAGCGAATGTTGGATATTAATCAAGTCTCAAAAAGATAAAATACTTATCTTTGAACGAAAAATTCTTGGAACAATTAATGAAAACAATGTCTGGAGAACAAGCTATAATCACGAACTGTACTCAAAGTATAGACAACCAAATAATGTTTGAGTAATTAAATCCCATCTAATTAGATGGCTGAGACGCATATACAGATATGATGAAACAAACCCAACTAGAAAATTGACCTACTCTAAAGTTAAAGGAATCAGAAAAAGAGGAAAACCTCGCTATGAATTGAATGCGTTGAGGAAGATCTAAAGACGTTAAAAATCAACCGATGGAGAGCCATAGCGACTGACAGAACCCGATGAAGGAAACTGATTGAGACATTCTTTGCCTGTATCAGGTTGTAGTGCTACGAAGAAGAATTTTCTTAAATGTAGATTAGAATATCGAATGAAGATGGAATTTGCATGTTAAGTAAAAAAAAATCTCCGATTAATATCAAACCTATTGCGCAATGCACAATTGAGGGAGAAAAAACCCGCTCAAATCAACTAAATCTGACGATCGTCGAGCTAGGTAAAGCCAGGGTGAGAAAGTTTAGAATAAGCTGCAACGTTGCCATGTAAACAACTGCTAGTGTAAAAACTCCCTTCCTACTAATTGCATTCGGCGTTTTGTCTACATGCAGCCCATCACGAATTTTTCAACTTCGGCTCTACTTCTAAATTCGATGTACTGATTGGTTCGTGTGTAAGGGAATCGGCATGTGTGGGTGGGAGAGGAACGAGCATTCTTTAGAATTTTCTCTGCCAAACGGAAATAGTTTCCGGGATAAATTTTTACATGTGGTTTCTTGTTACTTCTTAAGTAAATACTAAAACTTATAATCAAACCATTTTGAAACATGGAGTCCCGTTATAAGCAAGTTAAAATAAATAATTTTTTCTATTTTCTTTCTCGTGTCATATTGTAAATATTGAAAGGAGACTTCGAGTTTAAGTAATTAAATTGAAAGAATTTTCATTCATTAATGATTGTGTGTGTGGGGGTGGGGGGTGGGGTCACTGTTCCGGCTTCACTAACATTATTGATCTCGGACCGCCACTGCAAATGTAATCTCAAATAATCTCTATCCAATTTCTCAAATTATGAAACGAATACCTAAATAAATCAACTGACAGTTTCAATCTCTTTTCACCAAATACAGCCGTAAATCTCCTAGTCAACCGATCTCTGGCCTAAAAGCCCCTCTACAAAAGGGTAATGATCCATCGCAGAATAATAATAAACATTCATATTCGAAGGAAGTGCCCGGTTACCTTCTACAGCAGGAAAAGGGATTGAAGACGGGGCTTTGAGGCAATAAACGATGGTTGCGGGGGCTGTCTTTATGCTGGGTGGTCCATGCGGAATATCCATTGAGGCAGCTGCACAATCAGGGGGTGACAAGGGGTGAGGCACATTGTTCCAGGGGTGTTTATTTTCTGAGAAAGACGAAGGATTTAGCTGCGATGAAAACTTATTAAACAGGATGTGTGAATTGTGTGGTAGAGATCAGTTGGTCTTGATGACTGGTACTGACGATGGAGGTGTTGCTTTATTTTAAAATTTGTATTTCCCATTATAATGAATTTTTGGGGGTAATTGATGAAAATTGAGATTTTGTAAACAACATATAATTTTATATCCAGTGGTAAGAGTATAACTTATGTGTATAGTTAGAGTATAATTAAGTGTTTTTTTATCAATCTGTTATTCTAATAAAATGTTTATAAGTTATTTTGATGTGTCTAATTCTTTAAATTGTTTAGCCTTTTTCTGCTGTAAATTAATGTAATTGAGGAGTTTAAAATTAGTTTAGATATATATTATAAAATTAGGTCGCTTTAAGTTAATGGAGGTTTAATTTTTTAATTTTTTTTTAACTAATTTGTGCCCTATATTTTTTAGTATTTGGAACTGAGTATGTAATAATTTTTGCACCAATTTTTCATTTCTTAGACAAAGATATTTATTTTATGTTTATATTTTTTTATGCAAATGTCCTGAGTGCCTTTTCAAAAACAAGTGGTGCTTTTCTGTCCATTTTATGTTAGCTAACTTCTGTGTAAACTTTTAATGAGAAATGTAGTCTGTAGCTATAATTTTCCCCTTTTTGTATTTTAGATTATTTCACCTCCTGCCATCAGAGTGCATTTATTTACAAGACTTCAAGTAAAACATAAATGGTTGGGAACTTCTTGTAATTAACTTATTAATGAAAACGTACTAAATATCTGAGTGACAGAATCATAATTCAAATGAATAAATAAAAATTAGCTAGTAATAATTTAAATGTGTTTATGTTCTTTATAAATTGAAGAGCTCATTTATTTTTTGGCTTATGATAAAGGGTTCTAAGTTTAGACAATCTAAGAAAAATGTCGACACATTTTCTTGTATGTGATTTGTGTAATATTTTCTGGTAGATGAACATAATAGCCAACAATTCTGCCAGCCCATAAATGTGTCCCTCATAATAGATGAACATTACAGCCCATACTTATGTGTGATATTATTAGTGTACAAACATAACAACCGTGATGTGTTGTTTTTAGTAAGATATTTTCTCTATCAAAAAACAACTGATGCTGAACCATTTGTAATTTTCAAATTTCAATCACAATTTTTTTTTTCTTCTTTTTTTTTTTCTTTCTTTTTCTTCTTTTTTTTTTTTTTTTTTTTTTTTTTTTTTGAATAAAGTATAGCAAACATTATAGTTATTATGAATACGTCTTTACTGCTTTATGTCAGTTAGCATCGGTTTAGTAAATAATGAAAAAAACTATACAAAACTTAAATAATAAATTTATAAATAATTCATAAGTTTTATAAAAACTATAAGTAAATAACAAAAACTATAGATAAATCAATAAGACATTTAAAAATGAATAGTTATGAATGATATAAATTAAATATATAAATTGAAAAATATTAATATATATTGAAATTATATATTGAAAAATATTAATATATATTGAAATTATATATTGAAAAAAAAATTAAAAATAATACTTCAATAATTCTTTATAAGGCTTCAAAAAATATATTACTTATAGTATACTGAAGCTATATAGGCACTCTGGGAAAAGGAAAAAATGCTGATCTAAGCCATGAAATTATTATGTTATGTTTTGGGGTTTTTAAAAATATGTTATGTTTTTTTTATAAAATATAACGAGAGTAGCGTATTCAGTGAGTAGTTCTTGATACATTCACAGTTGGTCTTATTGAAAACTATGATGTTATTTGATTCACCAACCTTAATTTTTATCTTAATTTGAGTTACTTTTACATCATTTGACAAAAAAATCCTAGAAATTTTTTAAATTTTCAAACTTAAATGGACCATCCCATAATATGGATGTGTAAAAAGTGTTGACTATTTGTTAAATAAATTGCACTGTTTCATCAAGAACAATTTATGCAACAAAAAGTACTGTATTAAATGACAATATTCTTATTTTCTTTATGATTAAAGTAAAAAAATTGCACTATATAGTTTACGATTTAACATATGTTAAGATTTATTTCATTGTCGACTGTGGGAAAAAGCTGAATGGAAAGATTTACTGTTATCCCAATTCTAGTACATTTAAAAAATATTGAAGGGAAATGTTTTTACTTTAAAATGTATACATCTTATTTCTTCATTATGTTACATTTTATTCAGATATGCTAAAATGAATAAACGTCGAAGAGCACGTCTCACGTGTGGGATAAATAATTTTAATGTTTGCGACAAAAAGCACTGTTTTATAAATCTGAACTTTCCTTGCATTAAAGTTACTTAGCTAAAAAAGTAAAATCAGACTTTTAATTTTTTAGGATAAAAATTATAGCCTTAAAGATTTATAGATGTAACGGGGGTATGAAGCCAAAAATTCAGTTTCTTCAATGTCCCAAATCTTTTACCATCCCAAATTGTTTGCACAACATTTCAAACAAATCAAGATTCGTTAATCTTTTCAATGATTAAAAAAATAAATATTTTCATCTAGTTCCCGATTTAAATTTACTTCAGAGCTTCAAGGATATCGTACGGTTTAATAGTAAAATTGAGACAATGATAGTGTCGATGTTACAAATAATGTGGCAGTACGCCTGTGAGTGAACATTTCCTCAATACCATCAAAGAAGAGGATATAGTTTTCAAATGATTTTCTGATAACTAATGAAGATAAAAAACGTTAAGTACTGTAAATGGTGCTGGTTTCAATAAAACGAGAGATAAAGCATATAATAATGTTGTATTTTATGTTAATTTTTTTTTTTTAACTCATAATAAATGAAAGTTTGATACTTAAAAATTATTCAATAAATTAAATGAACATTATTTTATTAGGACCATTCTATGGTAAATTATTAATATTAGGACTAAATAGTTTAGCTTCTGAGTGGATATTGCAATACCAGTATAAAATAGGAATACATTAGGCATAAAATATTATTATGAATTTTCAAAAAACTGTTAAAAATTTAACTTTGATGGATTTAATTTACTTTATAAAAACAAAAAATTCAATTCAACTTATCATGATAACTTAACAGAAAAAAATATGTAAAATAAGAATGACTTTTTTTTAATTATATGTTCTTCTTAATTTGTCATCGTTTAAACGTCGTCCCCTTTTAAGATTTTAGTTCTGATATTTTAAAGATTGTTTATTAAATTTGCATTTATCTTTAAATAACTGTATTTGATATATTATTTAAAGAAAAGAATCGAATCATTGATTGAATTCCTTTAAATTTTTAATTCACTGCAATTTACGTCTCACGTTACACATTCGTTACTTTTTAAAACCTTTTAACAAACAAAAATTAATCAACGGTGTTTTAACTTAATTTTTTAGCAAAAATGAATTGTTAAAAATTAAATTAAAATATTAAACTACAAATTAAAATTTTACTGGAATGAGTTTTACAAAAAAATCTTCAAAACATTTTTAAACATGCAATTAAATATTAATTACTATTGGATTTACTTTTAATAATTCACTTTGTTTATTATATATTTAATATTGCGTATATTCTTTATCGCCTATTTCAGTCCAAGCTCACTTAGTATCAAGTTCACTTTTATTACTCACATGTATTATATATTTAATATTGTTTATATACTCTATCGCCTATTACATGCCAAGTTTACTTATTCATTTTGTCTTGAATGTGTGAATGCCCAAAGCAGGGTGCTCTATTTACATGAATATATTATACTATTTCATGAACATTTCTCAAAATTATTGATCAGAAACAAAAGTTCTTTAAAACGAGTTACCATAAATCATTTATCAAAAGTAGCCTTTAACCTAAGAAACATTAGAAAATATTGTGCATCATTTTGAATAAAATTGTAATTGCAAATTGTAAGTGCAAATTTGTAAACTGCAATTTCTCATCAAATTGTTAACAATTGTATGTAATAGAAAATAATAGTGAAATTATTGAAATATCATATTTTAAGGGATTCTTTTTTTGTGAATTAACTTTACATACAGATATAAGTTTTTTTTTTTTTTTTTTTTTTTTTTTTTTTTTTACAGAAAAAATTTATTAAATATTACGGAAGACACCAGTGTATTGGAAAGTGACCAATATTATTCACTCCCAATCTTCCAATTGTAAAAATTTGGAAGCCGTCAAAGTTAAAATAGTTAACTTTCTTTATACAGAGGGTCTGCTTTCGGATGCGAAGTTCATATTCTAAATGGAATCAAAACTTCAGATCTCAAAGTTTTCGACAAGGTTCATCTAGAAGGCATTCAATAAGGTTCCATAGGATTCACGGATAAGTTAGATAGAATTAAAATTTGTGCGAAGGTTTTAAAATGGATCAACAGAATTTAACGGGGAGAAAGCAAAGAATTATTCACAAGGGGCATAAGTATAAGTGGTGCTCTGCAAGCGAAGGTTATGGTTATGGGGCCCCTGCTGTTTCTTATTTTCATTTATCATAAGGGAAATAACAGTATCTTTTCAGATGCAAAAACGTTTTAATTAAATTTTTTTTTTTTTTTTTTTTTTTTTTTTGTATATTACTACTCATTTTCTTATCGAACCAGGTAAATTACATTGTACCTTTGACTATTTTTTCAGAAAAAAAGTTAATCATCTGGAATTTTGAAAAAATAGTCTCAAGTGAGGTAATAAAAACTTGCCTAGTATCATAAATCTATCTCGTCAAAAGGATGTTGATACAAATTTGATGAGGCATTTTTGGGCGTTTCAGTGTAATTTTAGCAGGTACTCCTGTAAAATAGGTTTCTCCAAGTTTGATCACTTTTCCAACAGTTGTGAAGCATGTTTTTCTTATTGCATATCCAATGATCTTTTAAAAGTAAAACGTTGTCTGCTATATGGAATCATTGGATGGAAATTGCAGTGTAAACAAGAAAACTTTGGAGAGTTCTTAAGAAATCATTCATCGAATAACTTGTATTCACTCATGTTTCCTTTTAGTTTAATTACATTTCGTTAAATAAATTATTTCAATGCCATATATTTTTTAAAAAAATTCTTTGGGACTTAATATTGAAATTTTGAAAAAGATCACACATAAAAGAAATTAAATATAATTAAGAGAAGAAAAGCGCATTTTTCATTTTTTTTTTTTTTTTTTTTTTTTAAATAAAGTTTCATGGGTTTGGGTTATACTTGCGATAGATATTTTTACTAGAAAAATAGACGTATCATGTAGTTTCCCCTTTTAAAAGATAGATATTTTGAAAAGTATGCTCCTAATACACGAGTATTTAACAATTTAATTTCAAAATACACTCTTATAATACCAATTAAAAATTAATCAAACTCATTAATATATATTTTTTATGACAAATTAATATTTCACCAAGTAAAATATTGCAATAAAAATTAACAAAATACGAAAATAAACGTTCTTTAAAAAAACAGCTCAAACCTAGTATCCAAATCAATGCAGCTCTAACAATTCATCACCTCCGACATATGCGCATCCATCCTGCGCCCCACCAACCTATCCGATACAAATACCTCCACAAAGGTAAGCCCTTTCGCGCGCAACTCCTCCTCTCTTCACTTCAGTTTCAACTTCAGCAGCGCAGACGATGAGGGACAAAAAATAAAAAAAAGAATATCCATGGGGCCACACCCTCCATTGGCCCCACCCCCTCCAACTCCAAACCAACGACACTTTATCCTGAGTCATTTGTCCCCTTGCGCCCTATCCTTACGAGTTCATTATTTACCCGTTGCCCCTGACATTATCACAGGAGTGATTCTCATGCTTCGTAAGAGCTTTCCCTTATCATAGAAGTGGAGCTAGTTTCGTAAAATAGGGTGGTTAGAGATTGTCAAGTGAGTCGTTTTTCGGTTGTCACCAAATTGTTTTCGTTTGAGTTAGATTAAAGAAAAATCTGTTTAAATTCGGCAATGTTTATTTCATAATAGCTTGTATTTATAGCAAAATGGTATAAACTAATGCATCCTTATTTTTCATCTCTCGGAATAGAATTCATTAAATTCAATTGTATAGAAATACTTGATTAAAATATTAGGATCAATCTGTTATTGCAAGGATGATGCAAAAAATTGGAGATACTTGAATGTTGAACCTTATTAGATCTAGTAACGGCATTGAAAATATAACAAAACCTTGGATTGAGTTAATAATCCGTTTAAAATATTTTCAAAGAAGCAGACATGATGTGAAAAATAAAAAGGCATTTCAATGCGATATCGATAATTTGAATAAATATCCAAGTCACCAAGAGTAGACTATCCCGTTTCTTCGAGAAAGCACCCTTAAGTCTCCTTAAATCACAGTAGAAAGATCGAATAGAGTACTTAAGTCTTTAAGCATCAAGATAAACGGATCCGATCCAACCTCTCAATTATCACCCGTATCTCGGAAGCCCCTGCTCGAAAACGTCACAATCTACAATCGCAGAAGTGCTAAAGAGACCTGCACTCTGTCACTCAGAGGGAAGCAGATAGACCGCACAAGTCGACCCCCTTGTCGCACTCCCCGTGACCCGTGATTTCCCCTCCACAAGAAAACAACACCCCCAGACCGAAATCAAATCTCGAAGATTTGCTGTCAGAACTCCCAGCACCTCGTCAGAACACAATGGTAACCCCTTTCTTAAAGTAATTCTGAGTAGTTTTGCTTTATAAGATGATGGAGCATTTCTGGTAAATTTAGCAGACGACTTTTAAATTTTTGAACATTTCGGTACCTTTAAAATGATGACATTCTTGTCAAGTTATACGATTTAGAACTCCAAAAAGGAGATAAATACTGAACCCTGAGAAATATAACTGTGGATGTCTAATATCGATGACCAATTACAAAGGACACAGTAAATGTTTTGATAGCTTTCAAACAACGATATCCTTCTCAAGCAAAATTATTTAGAACTTAAAAATGCAGCATTTGTTTTAAACAAAAAAGACAGTATTGAGAAAGATTAACTTGCTTGGTAAATTTCGAACAACAAGTTTGTAGAACTTGGTGTGTCATGGCCTTCAGAGAATTAAACGGCACCCCCTTCTCGATATTTCATATTTTAAAGCAGAAGTCTCAGTTGGCCCAAACTACGAGGCAACAATCCTTAGACAAATCTGACACTGTTGCATCAAGAAAGGACGATTCAGATAGAATGATGAGAAGTTCAGATGAACAGTTTTACAGACCTGCATCTTTCAGTGAAGGTGATCTGGGGAACGAGTTTGAAGATGAGTATCCGTCATCAGAAGATAATGAATCTCTGAACAGGTATCAGGTGTGTGATCTATCTTCGAGGTCATACTTGAAGAAAGCTTCGCATAATGGACTTGATGGTTCTGTAATTCCAAAGAATGGAGAATTGTCCAATGATGACTTTAAATATCGTCGCTACAACTTCGAATTCAATCCTAAGTTAAGGCAATGTGAATCTGAAACAGAACAACAGGATCCAGGTAAGGATAAATTGTTTTCTTTCTCAGTTTGAATGTGTGAAAATATGATTTAGTATGGAAGATTGAAATAATGATGCACAAAGATACACTTACATAAAACTTATTATTATAAAAAAAAATATTTAAATGACTTAAATTGTTACTTTCTAAAAATTATTTCCCCCCCCCCCTTTTTTTTTTTTTCTTCTTCTTCTTCTTAATTTTGCCACTTTTGATACTTTTATTTTCATGCGTGTAAAAGCATCCCTGAAATGAATAAAAACAATAAACTGCTACTATTTCAAAAATAACAAACACGTAACTTCATATTAGTATTTAGTTGCTTAAATTACGTTGAATTTTTTTGGTTCATGTATATTTCCAGAAAGTAAAATATTAAAATTAATATTAAATAACTATCCTAAGTATTTTTAAATGTCTTGCTAAAAATAATAAAATTAGTAAAAATAAAAATGTTTAATATTAATAACACACATGATCATTATTTATCACTATCATTATTTATATTTAATTCAAATTTTATAAATATTTGCAGAGTTTCTACTCTATTTTAAAACGTGAAGTTTAATATAAACATTTAATACATTAATATTACTGGGTGAGGAGGAGGTGTAGCGTAGTATATAAAAAAAAAATATTTTCTGTGGATGTATGAATGGTTTTAAAGTAACAAAATCATTTTTTTTTTTAATTAAGATATTTAATTGAATTTTCCTACGTTGGGTTTTTAAAATTTAAATTTAAAATATTTTATTTAAAACAATGGAAAAATACAAAATAGTTGAAAATGAAATTCGATCGTAAAATAATACACGGGGATTCTGATGTTAAAATAAAATTATGTGTAAAATAAATTTGAAAATAAAATGAGACAATGTATTGATTAAAGCAATTTAACTTTTTAAATTTCGTGAAAAAATTTCATAGAAAAGCTAAAAATATTTTTTTAAGAAAGAGCTCGATGAAACATTAATCTTTAGATTGTTAAGAATTTTTAGTCAACATTGTAATTCAAAAGTTTAAGGTCGTTTTCTGATTAAACTATTTCAAGTTCTAATCTTATCTAATATATAACGTCACAAATACTTACAAGGCAATCCAGAACAATTAATGTCTCCGATGTATCAAAACAAGTAAATTGTTGAATTTTTATTTGATTCTCTGACCATTAAGCTTATAAGTAAGAAATTCAGTGAGATGGTAAAGTTTCTCTGTCTAAAAGGGGCTTGACGAAGCAAAAATGACTTACACAAAAGTAAGCAAAGTTGAAAAATTAAACATCGGTATTGTTTGTTTTTATCACTGCCTGAAAAATAAATATGAATTTCTGATATTATTCTACAGTTAAAAGTTTATTCAAAGTTAATTTTACAAGGAATAAAATATTCCCGCGCATTATTTAAAGTATACAAAGTTTTATTTTTTTAAAAATAATTTGTGACATGCAGAATGATTTCTAAAATTTACTGGAAATGAATATATATTAAATTTACATACGTACTGTAGAGCAATCTAGGTAATAAAATACTGGATACATGTTATGGTGATGTATGGTGATATGTTGATGGTGAGTAAGGTAGTAGAATCTCATTTAAAGAACTAACCCTATTCCAAAAAATACAATTGGTAAATAGTTTTTTTTAAGCAACTTTAATCAAGATAAGCATAAAGCATGAACTTGATTGAATCTGAGTTGGTATAGTTGTTTTTCTGCTAACCAATTTAAAAATTAGCTTAATAGAGACTTATTTAATTATTAATTTTTCAACTTTTATAACGAATAACAATATACATTAAACAAATTAATTGTCTTTGATTGTTTACCATAAATGATAAAAATAACTTAGAATTAAAATTAATTCTTTCAATTGATTAAAATGTGAATTAATCCTTAATAACAAAACTTAATTGATTCTAATGAATACTTACTAAAAACTTAATTGAAAAATTGCAATGAAAGTAATCTTGTTGTGTGATGCATAAGCAATGGAATTTTAGAATATTAAGAAAGAGAAATTAATTAAAATTTTTACAGGCGATAACTACACACACTATGTAACTTATTAATGAACAAATATCATGAGATGACAATTTATGTGCTAGTAATGTAATTAGTATTTTGTCATAATTTTCTAGTTATCATATTTTGTTCATTCTTCTTTTATATCTACTAAAAAGTTTTATTACAGATGAATATTTAATTTTCAGGTATACTTAGAATTTGGTTAGTTTGAATTGATCAATTTGTTTAAAACTCAGATTGTATATAAAAATAACGAAGTCTTAACATAAAGGACATATATAAAATTAATTTTGAGATGTGCTTGTATTATTTAACTATAGTCTTAATTCCTACTATACTCTTAATTATCTCCCCCATCATTCACTTAATTTAAACTGCTAAGATATATCACGCGTTACTTTTTTATTGAAAAACAATTTGCGATATTTATATTAATTCGAACCAGATTCTTCATAGCTGACGATATTTCTATCAGTTCATTTACGCCGACTCACCCGAAGGTGTACGATAAAAAAAAATTAAAAGATAAAACAATTACATGAGTCTGAATAAAATAAGAACTTCTTAACCTTTGATAAGAACTCTCTTTGTAGACATTACTTTGGTAATATCTCACACATAAATATTTAATACGTCATAGATTTCCACAAAATAGTGATCTTTTCGTTTAACTTTAAGCTGTTAAACTTAAAATGTATTGTATAAGTCGCTAATTAATTCCTTTCCGTATTAAAAAATAAAAGACTTTTCAGTAAAATTAATTTAAAATTAAAGAAATGTCAAATATACTAACAAGATTCATATATTTGGAATTAAAAGTATTTATGTCTTTTAGTTGAATAATAAAACAAATTTAATTGAATTTAATTAAAAATTAATTTAAAATTTAGAAAATGTTAAAAATAAAGTTATAAAATTAATTTGTATTTCAAATTTTTATGTAACATCACTAATATCTTTGAAATTAAAAGAATATATGTCTTTGTGTGGAATAATAGAATAAATTTAATTTAATTTTCACAAAACAATTTAAACTGAATTTTTTTTATTACAATATTTTTTTGAAAATTTGCTTCTGCTCCTTTTTAAGAGTTAAGAAACCTTGCATTTTACATGGTACTCAATATTATTTTAAAGTTTTTTAAAAGTTTCGTATTTTTATATGCATTGCTATAAAAAGAACATGTACCAAATAAGACACTCTTCTTCCTGGGCAATCTATTTTTTACTAAAAAGTTATGTGGATTTCAATGTAGCTCACTAGTTGTATAGGTAAGCCAGGTAGAATGATAATTGAGAGGACGTAATATCATTTTCAGTGACTGATTTTATAAATAAGTTCCGCCACACACCGCTTTAAGTTAAAATTAATTAGTTCAATTTAAATTAATTTGAGTTTCTTACGAATTCAAAGCCTACAGCAATAGAATGGGTAATTTTAACGAATGAAAATAAATGATACTTAACTGTTTACCTAATGCAAGTGATTTCATTAATTAAGCAATGCTAAATGTGTAAAAATAATGTATAATTTAACACTTTACCTGTATTTTTCATCAATGTGTTTTAAATGACAGTTCAAGCATGCTCATGCCAAATATTCAAATTTCCCATACTTAATATGTTAATATTCATATTTTAATTTTAATACTTGGTATTAGTCAACTGATCAGGAAAGTTAAAATACTTAAAAATAAATAGCCACTTAAATAAAAACTAAGTATTCTTCTTAATTATCTAAAATGTTATTATATTTTCCAATAGTCAATAATAATGAAATAAGACAGTTTGTGTCAACTTAATTTATAAATAATTTCACACAAATAAATTAAAAATTTTTTTGTTATAAACATTTGGTTCAAATTTTTAAAAATTTCAAACAAACTTTTTTAAAAACGTGTCTTATTTCCATATAGTTGTTAAAATCTTAGATTTAAGTTATCAAAAAATATAAACTTTGTAAAATAGTTTTCGAATTTAAATTTTTATTTTCTCATTTAATTATTCGAATTTGTCAATTCGAGTATTTTTTTAATGAATGATATATTTTTCATTTAACAGTGCATGGGCAAAATAGTCATATAAAAAGAAATATTTTCAGAAAGTTTTTTTTTTTTTCTTCTTTTTTTTTTTAATTCAACCAATAATAAATTTATTTGGTCTTTGATTATCCTTAAAATATTAATCAGAATTTAAATATGAAGAAATTTTAATTTATTTAAATGTGTCTTTAAAAGATTCTGCATAAAGAAAACTACAAATCATACTATAATCATCACTATACTACTTAACATCTTAGAGAAACTTTTGACTTTTGATTAATAATAGTTATATTTCAATTTTGACCCAATACTCATAAATATATACATTTTATGAAGCAAGATAATTAATTCTAATAAAAGCATGCAGTTGAAAGTATATTTCTAAAATTTCGCTATGTATCATTGCTCCCTGTGAATGTTCTTTAGAACTCATTCATTTAAACTACTACTAGTCAAATAATTTAAAGCAAAATATCATTGTTAAATTTTTTTCTTCAAATTTATCATTTTAACCCTCAGGCGACTCCGTCTCCACAACAACAATCGACGATTCCACCATCTCCCATGCCGCCACCAAACCAATCAACGACGGCATCCACTTCAGCGGTCTGCCTCCGTCGACGAAACCGCGGAAGAAACGATCCCGCGCCGCCTTCTCCCATGCCCAGGTGTTCGAACTGGAACGACGTTTCAGCCACCAACGCTACCTGTCAGGAGCTGAAAGAGCAGACCTAGCTCAAGCCCTGAAGCTCACCGAGACCCAGGTCAAGATCTGGTTTCAGAACCGGAGATACAAGACAAAGAGAAGACAGCTTCAGCAAGACCTTGGAGTCTCAGCGAGACGTGTAGCAGTGAAAGTTCTGGTCAAGGATGACCAGGTGCTTTATCAGCCAGATGAAATGGGTGTTAGGTCTCCGATGCTGTATCCGTCGTTTCCAGTGCCGGGTTTTGCGTTTAGTTATTTGTATTCGCCGTGGTTGTTTGGATGTGGACAGGGGCCGTTTCAGCATCCTCCCCCGCATCAGATGTGAAGAGTTTAATTTAAAATGAGTTTTATTACCGAATATAAGACATTGAGATAGACTGGAAGTGGGGATTCAGTTCTACAAAATCTGTTGTAAGCAGTCGTGAAAAATTAACTGAATCTATAAAGTATCACCCTTTTCGGAATGGTTTTGTAGATATTAAATACATTTCAAGAGGGTAAACTAAATATATTTGCCTATATACTGACGTGAATAATGTAACACTGTAGACAGATATTAAGAACAACATTTTTCTCTGACTTTCAAACGATTAATTAAAATTTATAATTGAAATTCTGAATGAAATGTATTGGTAATAGATTTGCTAAATATTACTATAAATATAATAATTTTAAATATAAACTTATAATAAAACGCACTGGCAATATACTGACAAAAGTATTTTGTATAATAATAACGTATATACTTTTCCCATGTTTGTTCTGAACAATACTAAACATCAAAGAATAGAAACAATGAAAAATTTGCATGTTCCTATTTAAAGTTTTTCTCAAATCGATATTTTGTTAGTTTAGAGCATATTACAACCGGCTCTAATCTGGCACCTCTCAAACAATCAGAAGGGGACAAAGATGCCAGAAAGAAACAATACATCCTTAAAACATGATTCGAGATATATTATAATTAAGGGTGATCACAAATAATTGGAGTAATGGAATACTAATAAAGTGGAATAACATTTTATAACTAAACATAATAAGCAATTCTTTTTTGCTAAATAATTTATTGGTACTGCGTGTAGTTATACAGTTCCATTAGAACTCCTCAATAGTATGTGATCACACCCTGAACATTAATCTGGAATTCAATGAATGTTCATTGAATTTTTTCACATTTTTTGCTATGAAAGCAATTTAAAAATAATTTTCTTGAGAAAAGTATGTAAATTATCTTTGTTTCTGTTTTCAAATCTTGTAATTTCGCAATATATATCTACAACTATGCCATCCATATTTTAACTATGATACTTATGTTGTATAAATAATTAATTAAATCGTAATATTTTGCTTTCATAAAACAAAACTTAGGTTTTATCCAAGATTAAAAATATGCAAGTGCATTATTTATTAAATACTAATAATTATTAAATGATAATAGCCTTGTTTATATAATATAATGTAATTTTTAAACCTAATACAAATTTATAGATCATTTACAAATTAATTCCAATCATATTTAAGTGTGAAGAATTCAATATCTTTTTGAAAGAGTTTGTACCTATGAGTAAATAAATCTCATGACACATGATCTAGTAAAAGATTTCTGAAAAACAAAGGAATAAATTCTTCATTGTAACAGTAGCAACTTTTATTTGTAGCTACACATAAACTCTAATGAAGAAAAATAATTATTTTTGCATAGTTTTCTCAAAAAATGCTTTCAAAGTGTATTTAACACATGCATTTTTAGAATTAATTTACCTAGCACAGAAAGTAAATCATATATGAAAGTTAAAAAGCCACTTTATTGTAACTGGTTAAAATTCCATACTAGTCAAAAGTGCTTAAAATGTATAGTAACCTGTGGCATCTACTCGCTTGTCTTTTGCTTAAAAGTTAATTTACAATGCTTCTAGGAATGTAACATAAAATGACACTTTGAATTCACTTATATCTAATTGCTTGAAGCTTCACCTTAACTAGATTATACTTCATAATTACTTTTGTTACCCCCAATTTTACGATGCATCACTTAAATTTTTTTTAACAAGTATTATAAAAACTCTTTCAAATTGATTTTTATATATTTTGCTTAGCAAACAAAATCAACTTCCCACTTTTTGTAAATAAGTTTTTTTTTTTTTTTTTTTTTATTCTTTTAAAATGAAAGTTTTAACTTTTTTTAAATAATGTAAATGATGGTTCAGTTTATTTTGTATATCTTGCATTTGGGACGAAGATAAGTATTTTGCTTCTCAAACCTTCTTTGTATATTAAATGTTTTGAACTATGAGTTTATTAAATAATAATTTATCTATAATATTTATGGAATTTATATTTGTTTTAGGCAACTGTATCTGAATTTATTATATTTACGTATAAAATTGCAATGTAAAATTATTGTGACAATGCAATAAATAATAAAGTAGTGTACACAGTATTCTAATTAACTATTTGTTTTTCAAGGAGTAAATAATACTTACGTACATTCTTCTTTATTCGTCAGTTTTCTAAGTTTCCTTTCTTCCAAAACAAAAAATAATTGTACTTTCAAAAGTGAATGTCTACAAAATTATTTAAAATATATTTATATAAATCTGTAAAAAAAATTAAAATAATTTTACTAATTATTTAAAACCAACAATTGCAAATTTATTATTTTGAAAATGCTTTATTTAGTGCATCTGGCACGTTTTAGTATTTTCCTCATGGATGAATATTACTTTTCCAACTAGAATATGATTATTTATAAAACTATCTTTCCTAACTTCAATGAAATTTTTTTAGGATATTACAAATGTTTTCCTATCAGCTAATTTTAAGCCTATTACGATTCTAACACCACAAAATACTTTTTTTTTTTTAAATTGTCTATCTTAGTGTAGGGAATAGTTTTATCAAAAGAGTCATTATATTTTTCAAGTTTCATCACTTTTCAGTTAAAAAAAAAAAAGCAGTTTTATATTTTAATAGTAACTTAATATTCCATAATAAATTGATTAAATTTTTAATTTTTTATAAAAATAAAAGGATTTAGTTTTGTGAAATTTACTCGTATTGCATGAAATGCTCATGTCATACTGTTATGGTCCATAATGCATATACAGTGTAAATTACGAATAATTTCTTCTTATTCATTTTAAGTAATTTAGGCAAAAACAAATCCACAAAAATAATATGCAAAAATAAAAATATTGTAGTATACGTACAGGCAGGTTAGTATACGTATGAGTTAGACGAATTTTTTATGTAAATTGAATAACAATTGCTGAAATGTGTATAACTGGTATATTTTTCTTCTACTATGTTAGCTACAATGACATTCAATAAAATCCAAATGACGTTGTTGAACCAGCCTTTACAAGTCAGTTTAAAGAAATAACTTTGATTTGTAATCTATGATTTTTTTAACATTAAATAATAGTTTGCTATTGAAATGTAATATATGACAGAAATTGAAGGGGGAATCAGTTTATGAACATAAGGCATGATGGACATAATAGTCACAAGGAGATAAAATATGTTATGAGAGTGTCAGAGTACTTGATATCTGTTTGAATTCTGAAAATGAAAATTATGATAGTTATGAAAAATTTTATGCTTATAATGAGAATTTTTAAATTTTTCTTTTATGAAAAACGTAAAAACATATAAATGTAACATTTATGAATGCTATATATTTTTATTACTTTTAAACTAAATAGTTACATATAAAAAAATGTTCTTTTTTCACATATTTCCATACATGATTATAATCTTTAAAATTTATATAATTATGGTAAGCATCCAGATAAGGAAACTCCTACAACTTTTCTATAAAATAGAGTAGGAAACTCCTACAACTTTTCTAAAAAATAAAGTAGGAAACTCCTACAACTTTTCTTTAAAAATGAGTAATCCCATTCAGTTGGCTCATATATTAGGTTTCATTTATAATACAAGAACTAAAAAAAGTGCCGTTTCTATAGAATCTACCCAATTTGATATTTTCTATACTTTCCGCTACAACAAGATACCCCAATTCAGTCACTCTAAATAATTTTCTCTGGTGAATGTCGGACATTTAATACTACAAGAAAAGTGCTTTATCTGATTATTCTTTCAAAATAAATAAGTAAAAATAATTAAAAAAAAAACGATTTTAAATAATCATCACATCTGTGCGACTTTTCGAGTTTACCGTCTGAGATACGACACCCATATTACTCCCCATTAGGGTGATTAAAAAAAAATTGCTAAAAACCAAGACACCCCTTAATTTGTTACATTTACCTATAGAAATACTCGCATAAATTTCAGCTACCTACTCCAACATGAAGATAACGCTCAATGACCTTTCATTTTTACATTGTTTTGTAATTTCGCATAATTTTCAATTTTTATGCTGATAAGAACACATGTCTACAATTAAAAAAAAAGTTTTTATAATTTTTTTTGTATATAAAATTTAGTATTGTAACAGTTCTTTTGTCTACTATATTTGGCTGAACCAACATTATAAAAGCAGCCACTAATAAAATATCTGATAGTGAAGCCCTTCGTTTGATAGTTCCTGTAGTCGCAGTAGACCTGAAAATATCTAGTCGCCACTCGCCACAGGTTGATTAAATGACGAGATGATGCGATTAAATAAACAAATCAACAGGCCACCTTTCGTTTCTCCCCTCACCTACGATTTTTTTTAATTGTTACCGAATGTAACGAAATTTCCAAATCAATGAAATTCTCTCTTTCTTTTTGCCGTTAAAATCCATTCATCCACGATATGGACTCATGAGTTGACAAGGTGGTGACAGAACCGGGAATTCATTAAAATCAGAAAAGTTTTTGAGTTTCCCTTCTTGCATTCCCCGTGCTTGTGCGGCCTCCACCTTATTCTTTAAAAAAATCTTCAAACTTCAACCTGACTGCATCCTTTACAGGCATGATTATTTTTCTTCTAATCTTGCGTTTTTTGTCAACAGAATATATTAGAACCCTAAATTCCTTAATATTTCAAGTTGTTTCCGTCAGATTTTTTTTGTTTTTATTAACCCTTTACAGCGCTATGCAACAAATCTATAGGCATCCATAAGTGAAAAAGCTTAGACCCTTATGGATTAGAAAAAGCTTAGATTATCATTATTATTATTATTATTTTTTTTTTTTTTTTTTTTTTTATTTTTTTTTTTTTTTTTTTTTTTTTGTACTTTTATTGACATTTTATTAAACACAACTAACTTAGATATGTGTTTTTGATTTATATATTTAATACAAATCAAATAAAGAATTGAAACATCCTCTTCCAAAAAAAATAATAATAATAAAATATCTAAATGTGCTACTGCATACATTCACTTAAAAGTTAAAACTCCAACCTCCCCTTCCCTGGCTGGGCCATTTGTCAAAAAAAAAAGAAGAAAAAAGACCGCAATGAAGTGTCTACTAAGCTAAAAGTGTCTACCCGACTACTGGCTACTACTTGAAAGTTTCAATTTTCAGGTCTAAGCCTCAGCTTTGGGACACGCTCGAACACTTCCCTTGTCAAGAAGTATCATTCAAATACCAAGAAAAAAAAGTAAGAAACTAGTATTCTGCGTCTGCAATGGGTAAATTCAAACCTGACTGTCTCATACTCATTACAACAACAAACTTTTGCCATGAATCTTTTGAATTGAGAAAGGTTGAAATCCAACAGAAAAAATCTATCAGAGAGCTCCAGGAGCTATTCTTTACGCAACGTGGATGGCTAAACTCCTATATGCTTTTAAAATATTTCTGTTAAGTTATTATAGTAAATATTGTTCTAACTCTTAAATTATGATGTAACTCTTAAATGTAGATGGTGCACAGATTTGTATTGGGCGTCTTGCACCGAATTTCTTCAAATTAGCTATACGACTCCAGCACAGATAAAGGGTCAAAACAAACTTTATGCTAAAATGCTTAATAACTAATTTTTTGTCTTTAAAATGTGTTGTGATGTCTTTTGTCTTCAAAATACACCAAGAAAAATGTAAATTAGAAAGTTTTTCATTTAATTGATAAGATTTATAGTGCAGTGATTAATTACGAATTATTTCAGAGATCAGCAAGAAATTATCCATATAACTAAGAGAGAAGAAATGCATTAGTAGCGATTTGTGTAGTTCAGAGCTCTTTTCCATAGTAAAGCATGACTCCAATTGCTACTGAAGCTCCTAGAGATGACCTGAACTTATGAAAAGACCTTAAAAAATATGAGACAATTAATTATAAAATTGGAATTGCAAATAGAAAATTTGAGGGAAATTGCTTATGGTATTTTTCAGTTGAATTGTTTGGTTTAGCCCTATTTTCAGACAGAGTTCTAGAAAAATAATTAAAAATTATTGAAGTAATTCAAAAGATTCATGAAATGTAAGAAGTAATTAAAAATATTCAAAGATGATGTCAGTCTTGGAGATTTTGTGACAGAAAGAACTCTTAATACATTTTCTCGTTTAAGTTTTAGTAACTCTTGTATCCACTTCACCTGAAGTATGGGAGAATAATACCCCTATACAAATAGGAAAAAGTTAGAAAAGAACTTAAAGTGATAAACCATAATGCTGAAAGATGAATAAAGCTATTACGATAATTGAATAACTGGGTTGATGTGTACGCTCAACGACGATTTTACGCACAATGGCCACTTATCAGGTCAGGACCTGCAGCTTAACATGAATTTTGAACCACAACGAACACCTATGCCTAACCCGGGATTCAGACCAAACAAATTTGGCGTGCGAAGCCAGAGTTCTAACCACACAGCCATCAGATGGGCGTATTTAACAACTTAATAACACATGAGGAGGGCGATAAACAGTTTCTTGTACAAGTTGTTGAAGCAAATCGAAAGACAATACCTTGCAAGACAACCAAACAATCTATGTTTAGTTATCTTTTTAAAAAATGAAACGTATATGTATTAAATATAAAAAGATAAAAAAAGAAATTTAATTTTTTCATAAACTTTTACTGACTTTATTTACATTTTTTAATTATTATTCAATAAAAACTTAATGAGTTTAGGAACATTCCTTTTAATTAAACATTTTAGCATATCCTGTAAAAATACCCCAAAACACACGAAAAACGAAATTTTACTGCTATTTGTGCTCATCTTTTAGTAGGAATAAGATTCTGAAATTTTTCTAGAATATTAGTTTGGGTGGATGTAAAAAAGGGAGGAGGTGGTCTGGTCTGTAGGTGAAAAAAAAATTCCCCATATGTTCCCACCTGTTTTTGTTTGTTTCTTCGTTTGCATCTCCACTTAGCCAAGTATAAAGTCTCAAATTAAAGAAGGAGCTGTAGTCTTAAATATAAAAGCAATAATTTTAGAAAGATATAATCAAGATATTTTTATAAAAAGCATTTAATATACATTTTGATAAATCCCAACAAATAAACAACAATACAGAAAATAAGCATAAATACAAAAAAGATTTACTAACTGTAAATACGAGTTGAGATGCATTATCAAAATATGTAATCAGCTTCATGCTTCAAGAATGGACGGCCATATTTCATTCATTTCCAAAGCTAGTGCTATACGTATTCCATAAACAATTGCTGCCAAAATATATCTTCAGAACATTTCAATAATTCACAAATATGACTTAATATTGCGTAGTTAAATATAAAGCAATGATAATATACAAGGTGAGACCGAAAAGTAAGGTGACTCATGTCATAATAATCACTGTATTATATATTTGCAGATAAATTCATCACTGTCCTTCAAAGTAGTTCCCGCCGTCTACAATACACTTCTGACAACGTTCATACAAGTTCTTGAAACTTCTGAAAAAATCCTCCTTTGAGACTGTTTTAAGTTCCTTGGTAATAGCAGCTTGAATACCTGCGATGCTTGAAAATCGGTTTCCTTTCAGTGCCAATTTCAGTTGCGGAAAGAGGACAAAATCTGCTAGCGCTAGATCAAGGGAATTTACACCCTCCTCAAGTAACTCAGGCATTCAAGCTGCTGTTACCAAGGAACTTGTGTATTGTAGACGGCGGGAACTACTTTGAAGGACAGTGATGTATTTATCTGCAAATATATAATACAGTGATTAGTATGACATCAGTCACCTTACTTTCCAGTCTAACCTTGTATAATATTACGCAATTGTGATAACTATTAAAATATTAATTATTTTTTGCAAAATCCACTTTATTTACCGATTTGAATATTTCGACATGTATATTGCATTTAGGAAAAAAGGCCAATGAAGCATATTGAAAGAAACACGATTACTTTTAATCTTTAAATTTAACAATACCCACTATTTCCCTGCACAGACAAATCGCTTTTAATCTCTTCAAAGTAATCTCCTTCACTATCGCTTCCATTAAGTAAATCTAGCTCTGATTGAGCGTGAGAGGCTCATTGTCATTAATGGGTCACCTCAACAAGCGATCACATAAAGAGAGGAGCAATATTAGAGAATCTCTAATCCGCCAAGAAGCGTGGATCAGTGTCAAGTTGAGTGATGAGTTGCCATGGAAACTGGGTTGTTGGGATGGCATGCTATTGAAGTAAGGATGCAGGAAGGGTTTTGGGTAATGCATGCTTGTTTGTGTTAAGGGAGTAATTTACTTGTTCAATGCGAATACTAAAAAGGAACATTTTAATTGGTAAATAAAAACTGTGTGTATGTTTGTGTGCATCTTGTACAAATACACATTTTTGCTTCTAAGTGAATGACATTTTGTGGATAGTAACATTAGCACATTGCCATTGCCGAGAGAAACTATTAAATTCTGTTTAAAAAGATGCTTTGATACAAATTAGATAATTAAAACAGTCACTTAAATGGCAAACAAATGTTTAAACAAATGCTTATAATAGATGAAAAAGGAAACAAGAGTTACTAATTTATATATGTTCTTCCTATTTTTTTTTTTTTTTTTTTTCATTATTTTTTTTTTTTTTTTTTCATGTGTTGCTATATTTCACCGATGTGTGTGTGGTTTGAAGTGATTTGTAAATTTGTCATTTTAAAGTCTCAAAATGCACTTTAGCCTCTCTACCTGTGCGTTAGGGTGCTCGATAAGATAAAAAGACTACATTTCACAAGGAGGAGACGTAAGAAGAGCGTCGTTAATATATGTTTTGGTGTTAACTGGTGTAGGTGTTCCATTAGTTCTGCTATTTTTTATTTAAGTTTTTGAAATAAGTTGCCCTGCTGTATTGTCTTAATTTAATTAAATTTTAGTGATTCATTGTTTACTAAATTTTAAGTTAAGAACGGTAATTGAGGTTTCATTTAGGATTAATTGGAGGTTAGAGTTAGTTGATATATTTTTGAAACTAAGTGTATTTTGCTAAATATTTTGTAGTTTTGTTGTTACGGCGTTTTAAGTGTTTTTTTTCTTTTTTTTTTTTTTCTTCTTCTTCTTTTTTTTTTTTTATATCCCTGATATCTTGTTAAAGTCATATGATTAAAATGTAAAGGTGTTCTATAACATAAAGCAATAATGCTATACTTTGAGTAAAACAATAACTCTCTCTGATTTTACGAGTCAAAATAAAATTGAAATACACAAATAGTTAGAGCCTATTAGTCAACATATTAATATAAACAATATTTTAATTTAAAACACTAAGAGTGTTTTATTCATTATTTAAATGCATTAAGCAAGATTAATTTTTTTTGTTATTGAAGAAAACTGGTTTAAAACAAATTCATTTGGTCAAATATACAAAAGATTGGAAGAAACTGGATTAGTCATATCTTTTAATTAATAATTAAGGCAGGTTAATCGTTCCGTTTAGTAAAAAAAATTAGTGCTTAAAAAAAGTACTTAATTTGGTCTCTCTTCCATTTACATATTATTCACAGAAAGAGCACCCTTGTAAAAGAAATTGTGCCCTCGAGTATAATTTAAAATTCAGTTCTTTCGAATTCTTTTCAAACTTTGAGATGGAATTGGAGCACTCGATGGAGAATTTGAATTCGCAGATATGCAGAAGAGGAAATGGAATTCTCAGAAAACTCTCAGAGGAAATGGAGATTCTGAGAGGGACAGAGGGGTTTCTATCTCTTTTCGAGGCAGAACGTGCAAAATATAAAGGCAAAACCCCTTTTTAATCGAAGGCAACCATTCACCAACAAAAAGGGGAAACTACCCCATAAGGGGTTAGAAACGGGTGTTTTTGTCACCAAATCATTGAAAGTGAACTTTAAAAAAAAAATGCTTTGCAAATAGGTTTGGGAGTTTGATTTTGAGGAAGTCTCTTTTCAAATTGTTTAAGATGTGGTTATTCTCATTTGAAAATTTATTCTACAACAAAAATCACATTTTAATTTTTTTTAATTAAAATATATCTTGAGTTTTCTAATGTTTGCTACAAAACAAAACAAAAAAGTCATATCCATATAAATCATGTAAAGTAAAATAAAATACAAAAAAATATTACCATAAGCTTTTATTAATATTATTTAAATTGTTAAGATAATTGTTTTGTCTAAAAATATCATAGGAAATGTTTGAGATGGAGCCATCAGCCAGCCAATATATTGTGAATTTTCTCCAATGTTCTGCAACATCACGTGGACCGGTGACAGTGTAGTGATGACAAATGGTACTTAAATTGTTCCCCACCAAAGTTATTTGAAATAGGAAATAGTTCACACGGATATTGATATCCCTGGCATATGGTCACTACAATCAATTTTACTCGCTTAAGGGTGGGGGAAAGAATTGAAGTATTTTCAGCCTGATTCAAGTTAATGCAATATTTGCTACAGCTTTTCATCGTGAACTACAGCTAGGCTTTTACTATAATTATTGTTGTTTTTGTTATAATTATTATTATTATTATTATTATTGTTGTTGTTGTTGTTCTTCTTCTTCTTCTTCTTACTATTATTATTATTGTTGTTGTTATTATTATTATTACAACTACTACTAAATTATTGACGTTCCATACGATATTATTTTGCCTTATTTAATTTTAACAACAAAACTTCACTTTCAACGATTATGCATGAAAAAAAAGTATTTTTAACGCCAAATGGAGGCAGGCATGAGTCATGTTATTGAGTGAAAATGTTTTGGGACCATAAAAAATTGTCAATACAAAAATTGAAATATAACTGACAAATAGGCCCATTTACTACAAAACCAATTTCACTACTGTTAGTTTCTGTATAAGACTCTGTTATATATATATATATATATATATATATAACAGAGTCTTATACAGAAACTATATATATATATATATATATATATATATATATATATATATATATATATATATATATATATATATATATATATATATATATATATATATATATATATATATATATATATATATATATATATATATATATATATATATATATATATATATATATATATATATATATATATATATATATATATATATATATATATATATATATATATATATATATATATATATATAAATTTGAAACGTAATAAAAATATATAAAAAACGTATATAAAAAATGTGTTAAGTTCATTAACAAGAGGAAATAAATACTTAAAGACTGTTTTTAATTTAACAAAATCTGAAAGTGATACAGATGGAAAACATTAAATGATGAAACGACGAGAATATTTTCGTACTGAGAACCTCGTAAGAATTCAGAAGTCGCACACTATTAGCTGCCAGATAAACCACGAAAACAGAAAAAAAAATGTTTATTACCTCTTAATAATTTATTTACTCACTTATTTTATTATTTACATGATATACACATATCAATTCTTATATTTTGATTTAGTAATATTCAGTATGGACAAGTAAGTTGACCAGGAGAGTTTTCAATACTATTTGAAAGATTTGAGAAAGAAAAAAAGGGATTTTCCCCTACGCTGAAGAAAATGTTTAACGAATGATTAATGTAACCGTGGTACCTTATTGAATTCTCATTTTGAATCCAAATGAATAGAAATTAATTCATTGAGATGCTGGTGTTAATTTTTATTATTATTATTATTATATTATTATTATTATTATTATTATTATTATTATTATTATTATTATTATTATTATTATTATTATTATTATTATTATTATTATTATTATTATTATTATTATTATTATTATTATTATTATTATTATTATTATTATTATTATTATTATTATTATTATTATTATTATTATTATTATTATTATTATTATTATTATTATTATTATTATTATTATTATTATTATTATTATTATTATTATTATTATTATTATTATTATTATTATTATTTTATTTTCAGGTGATATATCATTGCATAAAAAAATACTTGTAACTTCATATGCCCATTCTCTCTCTTTGCAATGGTTCCCTTGGTATTATCTCCCACAAAGCTAAAAGTTTTATTAAGTAGAAAAGTTGAAATTTTTAAAACAGATGTTTATTCAGAAATACGATTCAGTAGCATTAACAAAACTCAGGGAAGCAACTAAAGCAGCAAAAAGAGAGAAGAACGATTTGAGTCCATATTTTCTGAAAACAAAAATAACAATAAAGTTAAAGGGAGAAGTTTCAGTTCGAGGAATATTTCACAAAAGAGTTTCGATCTACTTCAATTGCGTCTTTCAAATTCCATTCCACGGGACTTCTAACATTCTTTTCTCTTAATTTTCAACAAATTACTAATATTACATTATTTTTATTACAAATATCATCACCAGTCTACACTTTCCGCCAAGATTTGGCATGAATAATGTCTTCCAAAATAACAACAAAAACATATTAAACTTTAAAAATGGGGCGAATACAGAACGATGATTGATTTTTACAGTTTCAATCTTTTATCATTTTGTTTCGCGTTAAATTTATAAATTTATTACAATGTAACAAAACAGTTTTATTTATATAAGTTGCGTATGGATCTTGTATCAAAGGCAATTCTATCTATATCAACTTAAGCGCGATGCGAACACTATTCTCACCCATCCCAAACTATCCCTCCAAATGATCCATCCATTCGTTGTGAATAGACTCTCACATTTCCATATGATGCGTAAAGGGAGAGAAAGATCAACGGGTAGAGAATGAGACGAATAGTCGAATAAGTCAATCCTTTTCAGTTCCCCGTTCTTCGATTCTGAGTGATAGTTCACTCAAAACAATTCTACGACACTTTAGTTTATAATTTTTAATAAATTTATGCAGGATCCAAAAAGTAACTCCCTGTTTTTAGCACTGAACATGGAAAATTTTCTGGATGACGAATGGACATTTGCGCTGTTATATTTATGTTTTACATAATATTAGTTGATGGTTAAGTTATAAAAAAGTTGCTTTAAGTAAGTCAAGTATACATTTATGAGCCACCGATGAGCAGGACACGGGCGTGTCCTGGACATCAGACGTTATAAATGTAAATTTAACCAAGTTAAAATAATTATTTTTACATATAACTCTACCATCTACTTATATGAAACAAAAACATGATTACTAGATTAATCGTAGTTTTATAATTTTAATATATTTAGGAATAAAAAAAATAGTCAAAATATCAGTCAGAGAATTGTCCACATCAAAAACTTACAGGGAATTGAAATTAATGGTATACTTATTGGATATTAAATAAAATTTAAATTGATTTTATGAATTTTGGCGACTGTCTAATAAATATACAAATGTTACAAATAAAGTTTTAAAATGTTTTTAATAGGAATTAAATATTTTGAGTACCCTGTAAGTATGTAAATTCTCTATTGAATACTAAATATGCTTTCCTGCCTTAATTTGAAATAGTATTGTATTCCTGCATTTTATAGCTATTTCTAATAGTTACGCACTCATTTCATAGGATCGTGTGGGGATATTTTAAACCCCTAAGTTATCACAGTTATTATCGAAACTTTTTAAGGCATTTTGGGATTGAGCATCAAAATAACACTGCAAGTTTGAAAATATATTTCAAACTCGTTCTTTATAAGTATGCTTGTCAAAAGAAGAAGCAACAATATCCGTTAACTAAAATATCTTGTCTTCAATCAAAATATATGTTACAACAAAAATTTGGTGACAAAAATAAAATGTATCTATTAAAAATAGATATAAAAGACAAGAACTATTTGAAAATCAATCTTACAGAGTATATCCTTTTAATATATGTAATCCTTTTTAATATATGTAAAAATTAGTAAATCAAACAATCATAATAGAAATTCAATGTTTTATATAAAGCAACACAAAATAAAAAGCATAACCACTAATAAATGTCAGAAGGCAGCCCTTTCATAAGCACTGCCGAGCAAACATAACTATACCATTCAAAGATTCTACACTCACATCCTTTCAATAATTCACCTGACTTACGCCACTGTTCTCCCCCAGCTCTCCCATGGTCAACGGAAGTTGGTCTTCTTGTGGTAATTGCGATCATTCAGAGTCGGGTTTCAGAACAAACGAATCGGAGGACGCCAATGGAAAACTCATTAATGGACGAGTAAGTCTTTCAGAAACTTTTCCACCCTGGGCCCCTTGATTGCCCATTGTGCATCCCTTGACCCTTTCGGGAGGCTTGCCTGTCATTTGCAGTCAAATGGACGACGTGATTTTAATTTTGGTCGAGTGGTAAAGGTGCATTGAGATGAGTCTTTGAGAGATGGTGTGACGCAGGCTCTTCTACAGGAGATAAAAGATTTCGGGGAGGGGGTGGCAATTCTGCAATTCGGGATCAGTTTTGGGAATTCAAAGTATAACAGGATAGTTGGTTTTTATGGTTTTGATGACGTCAACTATGAATGAGTTGTGACTTAAAACTGATTATAGATGTTTGGGTCATTGTTAAATAAGTGACGTATCGAAGTGACAGGGAAATATATAGATTGTTAAATCAGTATGTATTGAAAAGATGAAAGGAAATTCTAGCTTTATTCAGTACACAATAAATACTAATAATTTTAATTTTACGAATAATTGAGCTGGTGAAATTTTAAGTCTTCAAAAATATAAAGTATGTCCTTTTAAATAATACTCACACTTTTTCTAATTGCCAGGTATAAAGCAGGAACTTTATTACTTTGTTAGCTTTAATATTAACATTCCTGTCTTTGAATTATTTCTTTAAAAGAATCCTCGTGTTATTGTTCATATGCAAGTAGTATCGCTCACTTCATTAATGTTAATTGGTAGGTTACAAACAGCTGAATACGACTGCCTATGAATAGAATGGGGCTTGCCAAATATCATATAAAATAGTAATTAAATTCTGTATAGATCCGTTTATGCCTACTAGATACGTTTATTGGTAAAACATTAAAATAACACTTAATTAAATTATATTTCTTATATTTAAGCCATGTAGCCTATTATGTGTTAAAGATCATTTTAAGCCTTTTATATTTATTTAAAAATATTGAAAAAGTATATTGCAATTTTACTATACAAAGAGTATAATTTTTGGTCTTTATGGAAGAGCATATAGAAAATAACTTTTTGAAAACAAAACTTGCGTTCCTGTATAATGTGTTTCCATTACGTTAGATACAAAGCTATTAATTTATTCGAAATTGTAGATCGCTGGTCGGAATAGATGTGACTTACGAAAGAATCTGCTGTGTCCCCAAAAGGGAATTTGATCTCAAAATAAATTGTATGTTTTACTTATACATTCAAACAAATTTTGATGCGCTCTTCATGTTTCTGTAACTGTAAATATTTTATATTCTCTCCTTTTAGTTTGCTTCGCAATGTGAATGTTAGTACATAGATATCTTGTAATTATAAAGAGTTTGCTTTCGTGTTGTCAATATTAAATTTATTGTTTTTTAAGCAACGGGTTTGTGTCAGTTGTTCCGTTGTGCAGCCAAAATCGATAAATTGTTCTTATAAGTATAAAAGAAAATAATGATTTTGATTAGGATAAAAATGTTTCTCCATTCAAAGTGTAAAACATAATTTTTTCCGGTAGTTCTATAAAATAATTCATAGAAAGTGAAATTTGAAAAAAATTGTATATTTTACAATATACATTTCAAAATTTCTTTTCCATGTTGATAACTTTATATTGCAACAAAAGAAAACGTCACCACAGTGCTTTAAAACCCCACTGACAATGAACCATTATAAATGTTAGGCAATTTGCAAAGCTCCCATTGGCAGCACTTTTCGCATTCGCTTCCTAAGCAGAGAGGGAAACAGGTGAAAATTATGTCCCAGAGACACATTTCGGTGACAACCCATTCATTTCTGCCCATTTGCCAGTTGACATTTCTCGCTAAGAAGGGCAGAACTTAAAAATACTTAGCTCAATCCGTCAGTAGCAAATATCATTCAAGTGCGGTCTGTCGCCGCGAGTGAGGATGGTGCTAACCCGACGCTCTTTATTTGCACTCACTTAATCTTGCGCCAACCTGTCACTGAAATGGCGTGAACAAACGACATTTAATGATGGGGATGAGGAGAGAGATCGGCCATCTGTGAAAACGGAGGGTTACTGGGAAAATATCGTATCTTGTGATTGTGTAAGACATAATTCACCAAATTATGAGTATTAGTGAATGACTTCTGAAATAAAAAGGTGAAATATTTTTGGAATGTTTACTGAAAAAGACACTAGTAAATGGATCCAGAAAATCCTCATTTTAGAAATATTTATCGATTCTATTTGTCTTATAAAATTTGAAAAATAATCAAGGGTTAGATTAGCTTATGTACTACCTCATATAGCACAGCAATATTGGCCAATTTCGGAAACATGAAATTTGGAAGATTGGTTATTCCTGGCCGTTTTTCAAAACCCCTGTAGTCCCAAAATGAACGATTTTTTTTTTTAATTAATAAGACAAAAATATCATAAAAACATTACTTTTAACCTTCCGTGCTTTTTTATAAAAATATATTTCAATTTTAAACTGTGCATCAACTTTTAAAAACTTTCAGTTCATTTTGTCCAGAAATGGGGGAGATTGGGCAGGATCCGTAATAACGACCAGTCTTCAAAAGTCCACATAGGAATCGACCAATGTCCTCAATGACCAATGCCAAACCATATTTCCACCATGCTTGCAGATATAATTTGCATGTGATGGAAGTGAGAAAGCAATTTGATTGAATTTACCGATAGAAGCCAAACCAAAAAGTAGAAAGCAACTGACTCCATCTTGCTGTTATCTGCGAGTTAAATGGCCATTCCCAAATTTAAACTTAGGTTCTGGTAATTTATTATGGAATTTTGTGAGTAACTACCCCAGTCTTGTAAAGAACAAAAAAGCTTTGGAAATTTTTTAACTAATTTTTTTCTCAAGGGGAATTTTTTCGCCAACATGGTGAGATGTGTGTATTGCTCCTTAACATTAACTTTGCGGAATTGGAATCTCCGTTTTGAATTTTAACTCGAAACAAAATCTGCACAAAATTTTTTGGGAGAAAAATAAATCATTTATAAAATAATTATATACTATCATTTAGTTTTCATTAATTAAAACAAATTTTAAATGAATTCTAATCGAATCATTAAAATTTCTTCATGTTGAGAAGAGACCATAACACTGAATTTTTAAGATACAACTTTTTTCTTTGATGCCACGAAGATTTATAACACAACAAAAATAATAGACGGATCATCTAACGACAACTATTGGATATTCGTACTTTTTTTTATGACAATTTTACATTACACTTGTAGACTTCTTAAAACATGGAAAGAATACCAGTGGCATAACAATTTTTATCGATATTGGCTGATATTGGCCTATCATGACTTGGAACTTTGAAAATTGGCCATTGGATACTGAAATTGATCAATCTCGCCCAATGCAGGATAAAATATACTGAAAATTTTGAAATGTTGATGCACAGTTTTAAAATTGAAATATTGTATTTATTTGAAAAGGACAGACAAAAAACTGTTTTGTGGTGTTTTTGAGATGTTTATTTTTGAATTTTATTTTTTATTTTGGATCGATGTTCAGGTTTCGGCCATATTTGGACAATCTCCAAAACCCTTATTTCCAACATTCAATACTGCTGTGCTACCTCTGAATAAGTATAAGGAAGAATTGAATGGTTTAAACTTTTCTCATCTGGTAAAACACATTTTTTTTATTTAATTTCTACCAGGTAACCAAATAATAATTATATACAGAGCAACATTTGGCAAAGGGATATATAAATTTTTTGGTGTTCTACATCGCGTTGAAAGTGTCACAATGTCTCATGGTAGGGATACATTTCTACCCAAATAGGCTTCAATGAAATGCAATATTTGACCTTCTTTTTATCGTGGTTATAATTAAGAACTGTGGTAAAAATGAACGAGCTGATCAATATTTCTTTCTAGCTAATATTGCTCATATTGAAATAAAAAATTTATATTTAGACGACCCTCTTCAAAGAAATTGTAAAAAATAGTTATTTTTGTTTAATAACATTTAAAATATTTAATAAATAGCATATCTGGCTAAATCTGAATGACATCAAATCACAATTCGTCCTACTAAGCAGGACATACTTAAAAGAAAGTAACAGAGTTCTAAATAAATATAAGTCCATAAAAAAAATTAAGAAGCCTAAGACCAACCTCCGATCCTACAATTTTCCATTTCAAGATGCACGCCGACTTATCAAAGAACCCTCAAATCCCTCTTTGGACATATCCTTAATCTAAAAAGATGTCTTCATTTTCATCCCTCCCCTCCACCTTTCTTCAGTTACACGACTCGACCCCCGGTAGTACATCAACTGACATCACTTCCCAAATACACGATAAGTGATCCTATTTGCCGACACATTAAGGTTGTCTTCCGGAATCCCTATTGCCGGTTGTCAAACGACCGGAAGTAGCGGGAGAGTACTCCTGTCGCTAGTTCTTGCCCTGTGTCGGAAGCAATTGGGACACGCTTTTAATGGGAAGGATCACTTTCACATTTGTTTAACAGTTCGGTAAGTCATGTGGATTCGAGTGGTTGTCCACGCGTGTTAGATTTTTGAAAGGGATAAAAAAATTGCAGTAAGTGATGATAATTAAATATACATAAAATTGAGGTCAGTTGAATTTCTGTATTTTTTGAGTACGAGTAGTTAATGATGTGAGTACTGATGGATGTGCAACTTTTGATAAACGTTTTGAAGAGTTTAAGATACTTAAATGAAATAAGTTGAAGAATTCGAACACTGAATTGTTAGTTACTTTAGCGATTAATTAAGGAATTTTCATAATGTGTTGGAAACCAAAACTTTAACATTTCAAAGACAAAAACATGGTTTTGTAATGATTTCAGATTGTAAATTATTCAAAAAGATATAAATTATCAAATTATCTGGTTTGGTACCCCTTATCTTCATTTTTCCCATCAAAACCGCAAAACATTGAACTTGAATGGGTTTTTCGATAATCTGAATTAAAAAAAAAAAAAAAAAAAAAACTATTAAAGTCTATACGAGAACAGAGCAATACAAAAGTACTTATATAAAAATCAAATTAGGGCAATAAAATTCAAATTACACTCGTTTAAATTTTACTACATTACCTAAAAAACAACGAAATGAGATTGTGTTCCCGATAATCTGGATAACTCAAGATACCTATAGAAAACCTCTGGTTGTAAATGGTTCAGTATACCTCATGATTTCACCCCTTAAAGGGTGGAAATTAATCGAAGGTAGTTTTTCGAAATATCATGTAGCCAGTGATCTTCCTCTTTTTCAAATGCCAAGTGTGCGAAACTTTATTAAAAACAAAATAAAACCGTAGATTTGCATTAAAAAAAAAAAAAAAAAACCAAGGATACTCTTTTTAGTAAAAAAACACATTTTTCAATTTTAGAAAAATTGATTGAGATAGTCACAGTCACTAATAAGCCGCTTCTACATAATTTCTATTGAAGTACTTCAGGTCCATTAACCAAGCAGTACATGCTTGGTTTATTTGGAGACAGTTTGGAGACAGTTAAAAATAAATATCTCTCCCTATCAAGATTGATGGTTTATGCTATCAAAAATCTTACCAAATAGTAGTTTTCTATAAATGAAAATGTAGTCAGATTACCTGCAAACTTGGCATACAAATTCATGTCTGCATAACGCAAAAGCAATTTTTGGATACTTTTTCAAATTATGATTTCTTTGTTTAAATACTCATATCTGTTGTTCTTAAACGGAATTCCACCATGGAATAAAAATAAATGCAGTAACTGAGGTATACATGCATTTTTTTTTCCCGGAAATATTTCTAATATACGTTCAATAATATATCTTGTAAGGTATGTGGTACTTTACGAAATAACTATCATTATTGACTAATATAACAAATTACTTAGTTTCTTAATATTTATCATAGTAAACATTATATCATATTAACCATTATATCATATTAACCATCATACATAATTAAAAAAAAAACACAATTTTAATATAATAAGCATTTTTCATTTATCCTTTCATCATATTTTTCATTTATCTTTAGTCAAGTTTCACTTATTAAGCTCTTTTGTTTAGATTTCAATTATCACACATGTTCATTTCTAGACATAGTTAGTCAGTGTTATAGCCTAGTGCTAAGAATGTAAACTAACTGATTCTTTCTAAACATCACAAACTTAATGTAGATATTTATCCCTAACTCTATCCCTATTAGTAAATACAAATGTAGTCGCTTCTTTCATAGCTTGTTTGAAATGATTTTGCTATGTTTTTATCTAATATTGTGAGTGTGCGAGTGTGTGTGCAAATGAGACAAAAAGATATGCTTAGATACTCTGCATTTAGCTAAATGGCAGTTGTCACCAAATACAATTGTTAACATGTTTAAAAGATGCGTAAATGCATATACAACCATAAATGTTTACTGTTTTGTTAAAGGAATTTTAAATGAATTGAAGGTTGTTAGTTTAGATACGTCAGGTTTGCAATTTGGCGGTTTTTATCTGGTATCTGGCTAACGGAATAGTACCGATGCTTAGTAAACTGTATATTGATCAGACATTCTGTTACTAAATTATATTTGCTTTTGATCGTATGTTTTACTCTTGTTCATAATTTCAATAATGAATGTTTTTTGGTTGGAATAATCAACTTTAAAGAATACCATTCAATTTAAAAATATTATCATAAACAATTTTTTTCATAGAATGTGTTTTTTTTTAATGCTGTTTTGATATGTATTATTAAAAAGAAAAATTATTGATGTTTTTAGGAAAACTTACTAAATGTTAAAGTAATGTAGCAGAAGAAACTTAGTGTTTAAAAAGAGTACTTTTTCGAAGGTTCTTAGGTCTCCGCTCCTATTAGAAGTGAAGAATACACCTTAGTCTTTCTAATTCAGCGATCTTAAAAATTGTCACCAACATATAAAAACGAGCAAACTGAAGGGGAAAAAGTACTTATCTTATTGACATTTGATACAAAATAGCTTTTTTAAAGTTTAATTTTATTATTAAAAGTTTCTTAATTATTGTTTATTTTTATTAAATAACAAGAGCATTGCAGCTCGTAATCATTTTAGCTCTGAAATTCAAGTGCACAATTTGCATGTGAAAGATGATAATTATGTTTTTAGTACCAAATTCACAGAAAAAAGTACTTTTATAAATAGCAATTCTTATCTTGAACAATCTATGTGTTTCTTGTAAGATCCTTAGAAAATGTATACACAGAAATATCTTGAAGGAACTTCTAAATATTGACTTTCGCCTTTTCTCAATAGCTATTTCGTGTGTTTGCCATTGTTTCACTGCCAATAAATTCCTTGCTTGAAAAATCATATCAACAATAAGCACAAACCCACAAAATGACTATCATCAGAAGACAAAAATATGCATTTTGAAACTAAGAATATATAGAATTATGCTCATCACTGACTCTTTAACACTGTAAGACAAGAATTTTAACCAATCATTGGTAAAACTCTTGTCTGTTGCCAAAATTATGTTAATCAGAATAAATAAAAGATAATTGTACATGAATACATAAATTCATTATGGAATGTGGTCCAATCAATTCAATGTTGTGTTACGTGTTTCGGGAAAATGACTCTAGAAACTTTATGGAAACCTAACACTATGTCAACAAATGGTTTGTATATAATAAATTGAAGTGTTTCTTGTATTCATTCATCATTTTTATATGGATGCCTTGCAATTAACTACTCTATCATGAAGTTATTTCTCTGTAAACATTTTCCTATACGAATTTGCAAAATCGGTACTTTTCTTTTACCCGGGGGCCGATCAAACGGTATAGCGGTTAGCGTGCTAGCTTCTAGACCGCGAGGTTGCGGGTTCGAGTCCAGTGTAAGGCATGGGTGTTTGTAAATATATGTTGGCTTTACTAATGACGAATGTTTCGACGCATTATAGCCCTCGTGTTGCTAACGGGGCTAGATAATCTGAAAACAACCAACCAACCTTTAGCCGGGTGCGATTGCTCACCAAGCCTTAAATTCATGCGCTATAAATTTTTTACATGTTTAAACAACATATCCCCAAGCCTATGCTTTAGCAACCCTATAACAGTTTGTTATTGGAATTATAAATGATTAGCTGCGTGGTCCCGCGCTGCTGGGGACCCGTTGAAGGATATCTATCAGTTACGTGTTACATAGACTCGGGATTTCTCCAGAACAACTGTTGTTGTTCCAATCTACTTTAACAGATGCATCGTTTCGTTCATTGTAATAGCGCCCTCTCGGTCATTCTCCAGTCGATGATGTCTTTGCAGCGGTGATTCCCTAGCTCTCTTAGAGGCAAATGCTCTATACTTTGCATTTAGGAATATTGGCGGCATATTAACAAATGTCGAAACCGTTTGAAAGTTTTCAGTGAATTTCAATAATCTTCGCCGAATCCACGATTGAGGCTGCAAGTGATGAAGTCAAATTTAGTCTTAATAATCCGTTATTATGCTAAAGTCTATGTATATTTTGATTCACTCTCATGAAGTTGGATTCATAATCTAAAGGAATTCAGCCAGTAAAATTTGACCATTTAAAATTGTGTAAACATATAAATAATATTACCGCTATTAGTTTTTATGCTTAAAAAAATTTTGTATCTTTTTTTTTAATGTGTACAAAATTCCGATGAACATACTCAACAAAATATACCTGGTGTCTATAATGCATTTGATCTATAGTACAGCTCTAGCCTCTATTTTTAAAATAATTATGAAAATATGTTGTACCAAGCTCTTATTTTTTTGTTTCAAAAAAAAAAAAAAAAAAAAAGAAAGAAAAAAAATTAGCAGGCAATGAAACGATAGCGTTATCCGCCAAACTTTTCCAACTGAAAATTATTGCCAAGTGGCATGGAATGACGTAATTGTACCAATATTGGTTAACGTAGTGCCACACAACACACCTAATGATATACGTAGGTGTTCCACATTAGACGGCCTTCTTACTTTTGATCTTGTAATGGGCACATTCTGGAAAAAAGATGTAAGAGATTTATTAAGTTCATCAAAATCAGACTTAAAACATCCCATAACGGCACGAAAGTATAGTGGCAAATAAATTATTTTAGTAAACAAACTTTAAGATGTTAGGTATATAACAGTAGTACAGTAGATATTTACTGATAAAATACAAAGGAATAGAACGAATTTTTTTTGTTTAAATGTTATTTATACTCATTAAATAAAATCGAAATGTCAATACCTCTGAGCACAATACATCTTTGATGACAACATAAAATGTAAACAAAAACAGGATGAATTTAAAACTTAGAAAACAAAACGATGCATAAAAAAAATAATGCTTTAAAACCGTACGTGCTCAGAAGATGTCTACGGTATCGACTGACAGTGAATATATGGAAATATTTCAATAATATTATAACCGTTTATCGGACAGGCAATTGTAATACATAAAAATTATCAGAAAAATAAGGGGGACACATTAAAATAACTTTTGGTTTTATCCTGATCTTATAAAAAATATCGTTACCATTCCAAGATTTTTTTTTTCATGTCATTAAATTTTAATGAAAGCAACTTTTAATCGAATTTAAAAGTTGTTCTCTGCAATCTCCATATACTAAAGCTTCTATGAACCAAATTTCGTACCTCAAGGTGAAAAACTGTGGATTTGTATAAGGCTCAGATGTGCAGACAACTCAGTTTTATATTTATAGATTTGAAGGTTTTTAGTTTGTGGGCAGTTCAAATATTACGTAAGCACCTAGGGGGGGGGGGGGTTAGCGATTTGCTTATTTTTGCTGATAAGGGGGGGGGGAGGGGGTATGAGTGATACTTACGTAAGCATTTAATAATCCTTTTATTTCTAAAAAAAAATTGAGACTTACAAAAAATTTCACTTTTGTGCACCGAGTTCTAGGATAGGTGACTTTCCATTCAAATCGATCTAAGGGATTTAAACTTACGTCACATAAGAGTGACGTACTCTACCTTCAGCCAATTACAATCAAACATTGATGATGCAAAATACTGCAGTTTCAAAATGAATAAAGCTGATTCCGCTCTTTTGGGTGTTTGGAGACGTGAATCCTACATTAAACCTAACTTATGTGACAGACAATTTTTGTTTTTGTTTCGCTTTGCGACTGGCGGGCACCTAAGATGGAACAGTAGTTGGTTTAAGGTTCAAGATTGAGTTGTGTTTTGGACAAGTTTCTTTCTTCATTTTTTTACCTTTTAAGGCGAGTTAAAGTTCATTATTTGCATTGAATCCTAATTTTTTTTAGATTATTAACGTTACAAAAAAAAAAATCAGGAGCAGGGGGGGGGGGGTTACCGTATGCTTACGTAATTATAGAGGGGGGTATGCGATTTGCTTATTTTTGCTGACAAGGGGGGGGGGGTCAAAAATTACCAAAAACATGCTTACGTAATATTTGAACGACCCCTTGGATGTGGTACCTTATACTGTGGATTGTGAATGAACCTTATACTGGGGATTTGTATAAGGTTCAGACGTGCAGACAACTCAGTTTTATATATATAGATTTGAAGGTTTTTAGTTTGGATGAGTTAGGTCTGCAATTTGGCGATTTTTATCTGTGGCTAACGGAATAGTACCCCAAACTCATGTACAAAAGAAAAAAAATCTGAATTAGAACCACGATTTTTAATTAGAATCCTCTCACCGGTAATTTTTTTTTATCTCCTGCTCCAAGATGCCCCCTTTTAATCCATAACTATTCCATTTAAATGATTTTGTCAGTAAAGTAAACAAATTTTGGAAAATATCTCGGATTACGCAATATTCTTATTATACTACAACCTGATCCAGACTAAAGTCCTCTCAGGAAAAAGATCCTAGTTTGGTTTGTTTTATTGTATCCAAAAATAGGTATTGTGAAAATTGAGGTATTATTTAAGTTTTATAAGAATTAAATTTTGTGTGCGAAATTGATTTTTTAAACCTGTTTTTCAAAATATAGTACAGCACTTGGTAACCATGTACAATTTGTTATCAATTTGAGAATTAATATCATTATTGTTGGTAATCTACTTATTATTATATAAGTTATATCCTTTACTAGTTAGGACCATAAATTCTGTCTTTTCCATATTGTCAGTCCAATATTTATGGTTTTAAAACTTCAAGTGGTGTAAAATCAGCGACATCCTATTTTATTCTTCCTATGAAATCAATATATAATTTGTGCAGTGTATCGAAACAAAATATTTGTCAAGGTTTAGACAAATAGTGTAATTTATATTTTAAATTTCATGTTAACTGATTTTAGTCTTGAATTATATTAGTATGAAAAAGCCAACGTAGGAAGCATTTCTAATCTTCTCTGAAAAATCATTTATTTAGTATATTTACATACCTTTTGTATTTGGACTAATTGTAAATAATTTTGTGTAAAGTATTGATGTATATATATATACTTTAAGTGTTGTTACACTGGAATAACTTGTTACTTGATGAATTTTAATAAAATATTTTTTGCTATACAATTTTTTGTTTTACTACTTTTATTTAAATCTGTTTAATAAATATATACATATATAAATGCATATCCTTGTTTAGAATTACAAATTGATTTTATTTTTAAAACTAATACTTTGATATGAATTCTGCAATTTAGCTTATTATTTAAAGTTTGTTTTCTTATATAAAGTCAATCAGGGTAATTTTTATCCACATTTTACGCATTTTCTCTTGCCCCACTTATGTTTTAATAGTATTTTCAGATCTAGAATAAACCCTAAATTCGTTTTATTGAAATATAAATCGAAGTGTAAGACCCTTGTGTACAATAAATTAAACAAAACTTGCAACTAAAGTCATTAATGCTACAATGAAAAGCCTCTTTTATCCCTTGTTTTGCATCATAATTTGCGTTATCCGCAAAAAAAAAAAAAAAAAAAAAAAAAAAATGCATTCCATTTGTCATCTTTGCAATTGGGGTAGTTTTAATACAAAATACGTGATGTTACATACTTTCAAATTAAGTAATATGTTCTAAGTTAAATTCAAATGTAATAATGTTCTAAATTAAGCTTAAGAATGACAGTTAGCTGACATGTATCACTCACTAAGAAGTAATGTTTCAAGTAGAATACCCTCAACTAACGAATACTTTTATAAAGAAAAATTAGTAAAACTGAAATGATACTTTTTAAGCTCGAACCTTTATTTATTTTTCAATTCACTTCAAAGAAACAATTTGCTGACACTTCTCAACACGGCGTAAGCTGCATTTCAGTAGATAAGCTTTAAACGTGGACAGATTTTGTTAAATAAGTGGATGTAAATGTTCAGAAAAAGGATAGTGATCAAAGGTCTACTATATTCAATGCCCAACAGTCTAAAGTACTACGGATTTTTTAAATTTCACCAGAAAGAAATTATAATTTTATATAGAATCGGTTTTTTAAAAGCTAGTTTTTTCATAATATATAACAATCTGGTTTCATAGTAAAACACTGTAAATTTACACACTTTAAAGTTTGTAACACTGCAAGATTGTAAATTTTTAGAGCTGTAAGCGTGTAGACCTTATTGGCATAATGAGGCATTTATTCAGTCATTAATAATTCTTTCTAAGTATTTCATGTATTTAGCAACTGGAAAATAATAACCTTCGGCTATATCCTAATTCCCATTTATTCCAAATAAATGTCGGAACATTGTACAACTGAGCACCAATATTTAATTTATTCATACTAAAAACATATTGTAATTAAGTGCACTTAGTGTAATACTTAAAGTGATCTAATGGCATTTTTACTGTAATTGTAAAATTAATTCAACTGAAAATTGAGTAAATTAGTAAATTTCAACATTTATAAGCTTTTTGCTCTGGCTACATTTCTAAATTTAATATTTTCTTTAGATGAATTGCTTTAATGCAATAACTTTATTCATCTATTTGACTCGGATATTCCAGCTAAATTTATTTATAACATAAACGTTATTTCTTATTATTATCATCTTCAAAACTTTTTTTTTTTTTTTTTTTTTTTACATTTTAAGTTCAAAGCATTCACATTTGAGAATTCATTGGCAGAAATAATTTCAATTTAAATGTTAGGGCTGTAAAACTGCAGTATAGTAAATGAAAACCGTACACGTTCATTGCCCATTTTCTCATACTACCAGTTTTAAACACATAGTCTCTTTTTTTTTATAATTTTCAAAATTCAAACATTCAATCGTTATACAAAATTACCATAAATTGGATATGGAATGCTTCCTCACTAAGCTATACTGCCAACTACAACTCTTATGGTGCTGCCATCTATGAATAAAACATGATACTGGTTAGAAGTTCAAAATGTAGTTACTAGATGGCGCCACCAAATTAAAATTCATGAACAAGTGCATTTTTAAAAATTTATGAAACAAATAAGATGGCAAAAAATTCACTATGTGATAAAACAAGAAACTTAACAAAATCTATTGACCAAGTAACACCACATGGAAATTTATTTTATCACAAATGCATGATTTTATCAAATATTAATTATATAAATAATTCAGTTGTACCGATCCCCCCTTCCCACTTCGCCATTTTAATTTGCCGGATTTTAATACTTCTAAATTTTTGATACTAAAAGATGTACTCATTACATTATGTTGGTTATCAATTGAAAACTAATGATAAGATGAGTACTTTATTACATACTTTGTTTATTTGGAATTTTTTGGACAAAATTTTAAAAGTCGAAAAAGTCACTATTCTAATTTCTGAAACAAAGGCTTACAAATTAAAACAACATTTGGCATGTATTGAACTTGTCTTGTTTGTGGTGCGAAATTTCAATAAATGTAGAAATAGATAAAGTGTAACATATATTGTCAGAAAAAGATTTCAAACAATGTATTGTATTAAAATTTATAACAAAAACAATAATAATATGGATTAGTGCTTTTTCATTTTTTTATACCCACTGAATAATTATTTTCCATCAAATATATTTTAAATTAATGTTCATTACTTTATTACTTATTTCCAAAGAAATGAAAATCAAAAATAAAACAAAGTTCTAAAAGTCATACACGAAATACACACGTATGAATAAGAATTTTCCCATATGATATGATAATGATAATTTTCTCATTCTAACTTAAACATAATTTTATAAAGTTCATAGGGACCATTTCTGCATTTTAAATAGATAAAATATACATATTTTTCTAAGCATAGAACCATAAAATTCTACAACTGCGTGTAAATCCTGAATGATTTTAACAATATATATTTTCTTAATAAAATGCAAATAACCTAGATGATCTTGAGTAAAATTCTCTACAAAAAGGGGTCCATGTGCCTCTTTATATGGGTTTTTAACTATTTATCAGTATATAAAATTAATAAGTAACTGTTTATTAATATTTTATTAGAAAATCTAATCAACATTTAAAAAAACTGAATTGGAAAAAAACTTACTTATGTGTAATCTATTATACCCCACTGAAAATAATCCAAAAGGAGATCATACTTTAAAGATTTTCTTAAAAGAGAAAGTATTATATACCAGTGTGGTAGCACGCACGTACAAAGCAGAAATTTTTTTTATTGAAACCTTTCATTTTCCAAAACATTCTTTCTGCTCACACAATGACCAATTTAAAATCCAATATATATATTTTAGGCATACAGTTTCTTATATCCAGTTAATTTTGCCCCTTTTCACCAGTTTTTAATTTTTTGTAATGGATGAGAAGCGAGAAGGGCTGGGGATGCATGCGTACTTCCTTTATACATCTTCGGCGGGCACACGTGCTTATTATTTTTCCTGACTGAGTTGAAAAAGCAATGCTGCTTTGAATATATTTTGTCATGTTTTAGTTTGGCTTTTCAATAGCTGGCAACTGGAAAGACTATATAAATGTAAAATTTGGTGATCTTCAAGCAACTTAAAAGAGTCATTACGAAAATCAACGTTCTTACCCTAACATCTTGATAGTCGCAGCACCAGCCAATTTTTTTATCGGAATCGATTGCTTGTTTGCCTTTTTTAGATTGTTCAAAAAACGAAATTTCTATACTCATTCATGTCTTAGTAGGGCGAGAGATTAACAATCAAAATCCTTTCAATTGATGTTGTAAAAATTACAAGCAAAAGAGAAAGAACTGGAAGTGCCACAATACAATTTTTGTTTTTCAAAAACGTTATTTATAAGAGTTTTGGTTCACGTTTCATGAAGAACCATTCAAATATGACATCTGGAAATCATCTATTACAAATAAACATATTTGGTTTAAGCTTTGGATGACTCATAATTAGCCACACTTTTAATGAAGGATGTTTAAGAAAGAAGAAGCATGTAAATACCTCTTTAGTTTAATTCAACTATATATTAGAGAGGAAGAAGGATGGGGTCTAATTTAAGTGTAGTAAATTGGGTTGTTATTAAATACGGTCAAGTAAAGTTTCTAGTAAAGAGGGCAAAAGCCGATCCTTCTCCGCTACACTCCTCTGTTTACGGCTAGAATTTTAACTGTGTCAAGATTCAAAGTAGTTGGCAGCGATTTAAAATTTCGTATTCATCCTCCCCTTCCCCCCACCCCTTCCGACGTTCATTTAATCATGTAATTAGGAGGACCTATTAGTAGTTGACCTTCCTAAAAAAATTAACAGATTCTTCTCCCCTTCTCCAAGGACGCACAGCATCGATTCGACACTTTTCTAATTCTTTAATTTTTATGTCTTTACTTTAGAAGGGTGGAGGGGTATAGTTTGAGAGAGAACATAGCACCAAGAAAGCAGATGTGCCTCTTACTAAATTGTGATACTTATAGAGGTATCAACCGATTAACATTTGCATTTACCCCCCCCCCCCATCCCATCTCATACTTTTGAGTGCGATAATCGACTCTGAGAGTGGAGAGGGTACCATAATTTAAATATGAGACCTTAAACTATTACATACTAATTCCCAGACCCCCCCCCCCCCCTCATAGTTTTCAAAGACACTGATAGTAAAAGTACTCCAACCCCAGACCTTAATTATGCTATTGCACATTAAACGGTAGATCCCCAAAATTTTAACGACACAGTTTGCGTCACGAAACCCTCCCCTCCTGTAGACACCCCTGAATAATTGTTCCTTATTAAGAACTACAAAAGTTCTCTGCAGTCTTCATGCAAAACTTAGCGTCGACATAATGCTATATTATTTATACAGTCAAAAGAGTTCCGAATGAAGATTTAAATTGAACAATTTACTTTCCATCTCTCGATATGTTACACGGAGATGTGAAAGTATTGTATTAAGGGCGAAATATCATTGTCTTTTTATTGATCCTCACGTTTTCGATGAACTCGAGTTTAAAAAGCTGTTTTTATGGTCTGTCCTATCATTGTGTATGGTCAACATAACTTCGAAATATTTGCATTTTGCATTTTTCACTGTGATATTGCCACGATTTTGTTATCCCCTGTCTCTTAATGTTGTTTTTTTACACCCAATTGCTGACTCGATGCATAAATTATCCAATAATAGGTCCAAAATTAGTGTCGATGGATATGTCTTACAATAAATTTGTAAAATTATTTTAAATGTAAAATATATATATATATATTTATATTTTAAGTGTGACAGCAAAAATAATAATATTTTGAAAAATTCTATACCCAGAAGTAAACTATTGAAGTTAAGTTGCATTGAAAGGAAAAATGTAGGACATGAAGCAATTCCTATGGGTAAGGTAGATAACAAAATCTTAATAATAATAATAATAAATTTAATATCAAAAAATGCTTTAGGTTTTTATAGAAATTTTTTGTAATTTTGTACAAACAATTTTAAAGTAATTGAGTCAATGAAATTAAACATAATGAAAAAGTATAAAAATTTATTTTTAATTGTTAGAGAAGACATTTTTTATTTCGTTTATATATTCATTCATTTTAAAGTAAAAATCATGTGTAGTAATTTTTAAAGATAATATATTTTTTTGTGAGAAAAACACACACATTTTCTTTTTAGAAATTTTGCAGTGGTACTTCATTAAAATTAAAAATGGAATAACAATAACTCTCCCAAAACCTAAATTAAAAAGGAAAAGTTTTTCATATTTAATGAAGTGCATTATATAGAGTTAGTTGTGTAAATTTTGAAACATATTAACACAGTGAATATTGATCCTTACTTACATTCACGCATGTTAAATCTAAGAAATTTTATTAAAAATATTTAGACAAAATAAATTTGATCAAAGATTATCTCAAATATCACTTATATAGTTTCCAAAAGTTTTTTTTTTTTTTTTTTTGTTTTTTTTTTTTTTGTTAATGTTGTATTTTATAAAAATTCATATAATAAATACACTGACACTAAAATATGGATACACTTTCCTTAAGGAAAACCAAAGAAACCTCGAAGATTTGATATTCACGCATTAAAAATGTACTGAACTCTCAGATTAATAATTAAATCAATTAAATAAGTTGAAAGTTACCATAAAAATTGGTATCCCACTCACAAATATCTAATAAATAATTCAGAATAAAACAACAAGTTTTATACAAAAAAGTAGACGTATGTAAAAATGTATAAATTGATATCCGTTGTAGTATATATTCATAAGTATATATTTTCAACGGTTTTAATCTAAATTATTTACATTAGGTGAACAGTATTAAAAGCTTTTTTAAATAATTGATTAACCTCTTAAATTCTATTTAAAAAATAACTGTTTAAAGATTGTCACTAATATCCAAGTTTTTTATTTAAAAAAAATATTTTGTGTTGATACTAACTATAATAGTATTTGAATAAATAGTACTTAAATATTTCGAATAGGCTTTTAGTGATAATGTTAATAAAATACAATTTTATTATTAAAGCTTAATTTAGTGGAAAATGTGCTACAAGGTTCTTAGCCAAGGAGCGATATCAGAATTTCTTCTGGATTTGGAGTTACCTAGTCCCAGTGAAAAAGTGGTTTCATGAAAAAAAATGAAGTTGGATACTCAGAAAGAGCTGGCTTATAAAAGACGTACAAGTGATAAATGATGTTGAATTATTCTTATGTCGAAAAAGTTTTTTTGGTACTCAAATGTGGGAATGAATAAAATTAAGATTGTTAAAGTAAAATATAAATGAACTCAATCCAGTACCAATATGAAAAGAAAAATGCTTGACGGCATATTTACGAAAATGGTACACCATACATTTTCAGAAAAAATAAATAAAAGTCCAATATTTTTAATTTAAACATAACATATAAGTTTTTATCAATTTATTTTCTTTCGAATTAGTTTCCTTTAAAACATACGACTGCATAAGTAAAATAACAACAACATCCTAAAATTGTCACTACCCAGAGCTATCCAACATTTACATTTCCAAGACAAACCTCACCCCCATCTTTAATACTATATCAAGTTTCAATTTCCCTCCACGAAAGTAACTCCTCTTCATTCCACTATCGTAAATCACTCTCTCCATAAAAACGGGACCCAGTGTATCAAATCGAGTTCCCAAAGAGCGTCAATCACCACGTGCCCAGCCCAAAAAGCCTCCTGACATCTCGGGAATTAAAACGCAGCCACAGTCCTCAAGATTTTACTGCCCGCAGAAAAGCGCATTAAACATAACGAGCTGGGCAACGCGTCGAGGCGTCAAGAAAAGAAAAACATCCAGTTTTTAAATCTCGGGTGAGCTCTATAAAATAGGGACTCCTCTGTCACTGAGAGGGTTGCATTCTAAATGAACTAATCGTGTTTGTTTACGATGAGCACGTTTGTGCTATCTGTTTGGCTATCGGAGCTAATGTAAACATTTATGGTAGGAGACAACGGGGGAACTGTTTTTTGGCGATTGGCCACCGTTTTAGAACGATCTGCCGCGGAATATGGCGGCAATCCCCGTCAAAAAACGGATTTCTTGTCTGAGAGTGAAGATTAGGGTCTCCTGACGGTCTTGAAAATGGAGCGTATAATTTTTTTTTTTTTTTTTTTTGTGGATGTGTGGGGGGGCCAAGGCAGGGTGATATTGGAAAGGTTGTGGTGGCAGGGTTAAAGTGGGATTAAGTTGGTACTCTCATTACGAAATGGACGATAAGAAGAAATTGTAGTTCCGTTCACAGATTGAAAATGCAAACTCTCTTTTTCATAGATTCCATAACTTGCATAAGTGATGTTGATTATTTAATAAGTGGGAGCGCTGTATTATTATTAGAGGTCGGAAATTTTAATCAAAATAAATATCGATACTATATCGTTGCATAGAAAAAATTATCGATAAAATATCGATACATGTTTTTTTATTTTTTTATTTGATTTTCAATTTTGCCAGAAACGAAGTTTTTCTGTGTAAATTTCTACTTTTCATGAATTCATGCCAATATTGTTTTAATAAATAAATTATAAAAATTGTTTTTTTAAATAAATTATAAAAATTGTTTATATAAATAATTTCAATTATCAATCAGAATAAATAAAATACATTTGGATGTCAATGCATAAATTCACATTTATTTTTAAAGAAGAAATTTTGAAAAGTAGTTTACCACATATTTTGCTGATAGAGATGTTTTTAATATTTAAAATTAGATGCAAATTCCAGGCACACGTTAGCAACAGAAACGGCGCTGTGTTGATGACTACTAATAAATGATCTTATCTTTACATTACATTGTTTTCTTTTAGGTTAGGGTGCCATTTTAACTGTCTCTCAGCCAAGTCCAAATTTTAGTTTTGAAGTATTTGAAAAAGAAAATCGAAAAAACACATGGAGCTACAAAACGGTCATCAAAAATCTAAAAATGTTTGAAAATATCGATATATCGGTGACTGGTATCGATATTTAAAAAAAAATATCGATTAAAATATCGTCGTATCGATATATCGCCGACCTCTAATTATTATACAAGGAGTCCACAAATGAGTCAGGCAATGGAGCTCAAATTCATCTGAATAACTCTTAATAACTAGACCTTATAAACCATTATTTTCCACCAATTAATTTATGTTCACCATGTCATTCTATATGCAAAAATAAATTGTTTATTATGCCTTGTTATTAAGAATTATACAGATCTAATACTAATTTTGAACTCCATTACCCAACTAATATGTGGACACTCTGTATTTTTTGGGGGATAAACTCTCAAACAACATCTTATTTATATAGTTTGGAATTTCCATAAAATTTTTAAAAGAACATAACTTTACCAAAAATTTCTTTTGAAATATGATTTGTGAATGCAAGTTCATTTTTTTAAATGTTTTTTCCAATTGATTTCTATTGAAATAAATTTAATGTTACATGTTTTTAATAAAGCTTTTCTTATTAGTATGAAATATTCCAATGCTATATCCTCCTGAGACCCCGCTTACATTTAAATGCACATCGAATTTAGGGCGCATAATTTTTCTTTGCATGAAATAGTCGAACTCAGTCCTACAGCTGTTGATAGTTCCACCGATTGTGACGAAGTAGAGCCTGTAAAGAAACGGCATACAAACAGTTCCTCTGCCAGTAGAGGCGCGTCGAGAAAAGTTGGTGTATTATAACCTCCCAATCAGCAATAAGGCATTTTTCACAACTATGGGACCATATAACAGCATTTTATGCATTGTTAGAGTCATAGATTGCCGTGGGTATGGCTGTTTATAGAGTTTGGCTGTATCCATGGTGTTGTTAGAAAATCTTTTTGTATCAGTTCTATAACTACTAGATACAAATTTCTAAAATTTTCTTCAATTAGTGAATCAAATTTACATCATATCCAGTGGTTTCAGCAGCCAGAGCATATCGTTGGAAAACCTTCTATTTGTATTGCATTCATTACTGTTACCAAATCTGGGTTTTGGCGTTTTGGTACTTCAATAGTGAAACCAAGCGTGCTTCTGAACTCTTCTTGGATTTCAGTTTCTTCTTCTTAACTCTATTTTTATCTTCTAGTGTTCGAAATTGCTGCTTTTAACAGGCCAGTCTGCGCGTTAAATGGGGTATGCTATCAAACAAACAAATACGAGTATGCAAAATAGATAATCTGAATTGAAAGGCCTTTTATCAATCTCCCGTGTTTTTGTTAAATCGTTTAAGTTTTTGGATGTTGTACAGCATATGTAACACTTTATGGTTGGTTTTGTGTTAGTAACAACATGGAACCAACCATAGTAAAAGATAATGTTTGTATAACTTCTACACCTCCATCATCTTTTGTGTTTTTGAGTGAACTGATTTTTGTTTGGATGTAATCTACCTCGCGTTTTGTTATATTTATGGTACCCTTAGTGATTGTAATCTGATTGTTCGACAATACCGAGGCGATGAGTTGTGGGGCTTTTACAAATTACTTTTTTCTCAGTTGTACTCCAAAGAAACCGTAAAGGCGCCAGAGAACATTGAAAAATATCGATGTCTGACTCTTTAGAATTTTGAACTGTTTGTTTGTATTTCATTTGTTGATATCTGTCACAACCACATTTCGTTATTAATTCTAATGACTTTCTCCCATTAAAACTAATTATTTCTACAACTTTCTGCAAATATGTAAGTATAAGTGTATTCGTGCGATCTAATTTACCCTGCATATTTATTCAGCCAAAGCATCTGCAACAGTGTTGTCAGAGGAGAAGGGTAAAAATCATTTTTTACCAATATTTGTCTCTCTTACTTATCTTTTTAAGAATTCATACTCTTTATTAGTGAACTTACTTTAAATGTACCCTTTGATTCTCATTATAGGCTTAATTTCATAACTCTCTTAACTTTCCTTATAGGCTTTCCAGTGGTAAACCAAAAAACTATCTAAAATAGTCATTATATTTTGAACTTTTTTTTTTCAAATTAGTTATTTTACGAGTTTTATGGTGTTATTCAAATACCATACGTAATTTTCATTGTAAATTATCATAAATAACGATAAATTGGTAACAAAAGTGAAGTTTCTGCAAGTACATCGAAATGACGTCATCTACGTCAGACGCTTGTAATATCCGCATCCGCAAAAATCCGCAAAATGTTTTTAGAGTAAAAATTAGCTGAGTTTTGTGACTGAACAAAATTTAATTTGCTAATTAAATTTAGATAAATTTAAATTTTAAGTGGTAAAATCTTTAAATATAGATTTTAAGAAGACACATATATCGTTTCGAAATTAAAATTGAAACAAAAAGTTTAAAATTTTGTTTGTTGAAATATTGTGCTTGCATTGGTAATAGAAAAGAGAAATGCACACTTCCTGCAAACGTTAACTTTTGATTAATCTCTATGAAATTTGGGATCTCAGATTTAAAAAATTGATACGGGGTAAGGTTCTATACTTAATAAAGTATATATGTGCAAAAATTCAAGTGTCTAGGTGGAATTTTGAAAAAATCGACCTTTGGCAAGATTTTAGAGGCAAATACACCAGTGTGCATCGTCGGATGTCTGGATGTTCAGAGATTTTTTTTTTTTTTTTTTTTTTTTTTTGCACTAACTGTAAAATATTTTTATGTATCACGTCCTTACGAAATTGTTTTGAAGCCTTTCATGATTAAATTTCACATCTGAACAATTAAATTTCAGAAATTTTGCAAGCTTAAAGAGATAGTCATTTTTGGTCTAAGTGTACTTAAAGTGAATGGATCATTTCTGAACTTTAAAAGTACGTTACATAGACCCAAAAGAATAATATACATAAAAGTAAGCTTTAACTCATGTTTCAAACAGTTGTGGGTCTCAGGAAGATGTAGAGGTAATTTGTCTCTGAGTATAGGACTCGATTAATAATGAAATCATACGAAAAATTTTCTGAATTTGTTAACTTCAAAATCTCGCATGAACACAAACGTGCAAATTTGAAGTAGTTGTAAATCCTACTGATATATGCCACTGTATCCATTTCATTAAAAAATGGACAAAAATGTCTGATAGTCAAGTAATTGTTATACTGGTCTCAATGGATTCATCACCTTAGAATAAAAATATATGCTTTTTTTTGTTGCTTTTTTTCTTTTTTTTCTTAAGTTTTAAACTTTGTTTTGGCAGTAATTGGTCAGATGCTTTTCCATCCACCTAGTGTTATGAAGCTGCAAGATATAGTGTATTATAAGCACCTTAACTTTAACTTGGTTAAAGCCAAAAACGAAATTTAAGAATCTGTAAATTTTCTGGTTCCGAAACAAGATGTCTCATTTAAGAATGTATTCACTCCCAATTTAAAAAACTTAAGGATTGCAATTTATGAATCAAACAATAGTTAATTTTTTCTTAGATCAACGTGATTTTCATAGAATAAAACTAACCATATGAGGAAGTATATCAGGAAAGTTAATAAAATGAGGCCTATGTTCCTGACAAAGCATCAATGTTTCTTGAAGTAGACGGATCAATAAATGAAAACTGCATATTCTTGAAGATATGTTCCAGCTATCTGAAAAAATGAAGAAACATAATACTTTTACCAAGCGCTATTTATCCAGAGACAAATTTAGTATCTAGTCAAACATAAAGAAAATAAGTTTTTTTAGTTTTCTTGATGATCCAGTTTTCATTATTACTATTATTATTATTTTTAAATATATATCAGATAATTATTATTATTAACTATCATATCATATTATATTAAAAGAATAGATGGGTTTATGGTTAAATGTGTGAACACCTGAAGTTGTGCACGTTTCTCAAAACGGTAAAGTTCCTTTCTGAAACTATAACCAATAAGTCGTATACTATAATTTAATTTCCACATCCATCTTGTATTTATGTAATCATCGTATTGCAGACATTGTACCCGAAAAAAATGAATCAATAAATTTCATTGGGCATGTATCCATCTTAGAAATATATACATATTTTGCATTACTACGTAATATTTTGCATATTTTCGAAAATAAGTCAATCACATTAAAAATATGAATTAACAATTCAAACGTAGAATTTGATAGAAGACTCAGTTTTTAGCGTTTCAATATATTTACTTTCAAAATAAACTCTCCAACACCAAAAGAACAAATAAAATTGTAAATATATTTAAATTATCAGATCAATGTAAAGGTTTTCTTAAAAAAAATTAAAAAGTTATTTAGCTATAATAATTTGTGTACCTGCATTGTACAACCAAATAAAATTCAGTCACCATTTGTTCCATTTCAGAACAATTGATTACTCGAAGTCTGATTTCCAACTGGCAATAAAATCAAAAGCTAATTCCTTTTTAGGTATGTAACCATTGAATGGACTAAAAGTTAATAAGCAGTTCACTTATGGGTTTTTCAATTTGTGTTAATTATTATAACTTAAATAAAGAATGAATGTTCAAAACATTTAAATATACTTTTGCATTTATTATGATTTTATCAAACAAATAATGTGTATACTTTTCTAGATGATGCTTTGTGGCAAGATTCATTGCATTAGGAACTGACCATTGACCATCACTTGAAATCAGCTCTGAAGTTTGAAAGAGTATCTTTTTCTACCAAAGCACTTATCGAATCTCATTTTATATAAAATACAGTAAAAGGTAGATGCTGAATGTAGAGGAGATCATATCCTTTATTAAAGACTATCTGTTTAAATTCTGTAATATGGATGTAGCTGCACACTAATTTTCATCACATTCTTATATTCTTATATCTATTTGTATATTTTATGCAAATTTTAGCTCTACGAAAAAATAATAGCGGAACACTGATATTTTTTTTTTTTTTTTTTTTTAAATGTCATTCATTTCGTTTGTACAAATATGGTTTTGCATAATTCCGAAGGAACTTTTTTTAAACTAATCAACTAGTGTGCTAAGTTTTTCAACTATTTTATGTCATATAACTTTTCTGGAAATATACTTTTATATTCTAAAACTTTACAAACCTCTCTCTGCCTGTAATCTCAAAAATTTAAAGTGAATAGGTACATATTTCTCAAACATACTTATATTTATTAAAGGGATTTCAGAATCACCTCATGCTTATCCTTTGAAGTTTTTTCATATCTCAGTTCGACTTAGTTAAAGAAAAAACTAAACTTTTCTTTGTCTTTTAAAACATCTTATCCACTACAACACCATATTTTTCCAACTTACAAATACGACTACATAAACAAGTTAAGCAATTTATTAAACGTATCAAAAATAAATCAACAGCAAACAAACTCGTTACGTTCAACTGACGGACAACCGGCATGGAGTAAAAGGAGTAAGATAAATGCATTGAAATTCATACCCCACCCTTTTAATTTATTACCCAGAAAGGGCTTTGGCGACATATATTGGCGAGTGTGGTGTCATCTCATCCAAAGTAACCATTTTATAGTAAAAAGTGAATTTACTGACAAAACACAGCTGGGAGCAGAGGTTATCATAGGTGGCTTAACGGTGGCCTGAAGGGAATAAAAATGAATATTTCTTCTCAGTAGGTGAAAAACGTACTTATTCAAAAGTGAAATCTTAAATGCTTGGTATGATAGTGAAGCCTCACAGAACTATAAGTATGATTATAAAAACTTCCTTGATAGAAAAAACAAACAAATTTTCATTACTACTAGGATTTACTTTAATACAATTAGACTAAAACAGAAAAAAATATCTGTGAAAAAGATGCATTTGTTAACATTAGCAATTTTTTAAAAAGCATTGTTTTGGATTTTTTGAAATCTGATACATTACTTCTGGACGGTAATTTCTTTTTCTGTGATAATGCCGTTTTCTAACTTTATACACAAAACCAAAATTGATAGTTGATATACCAATTTAAAGTCTAAGACTACCGATTCTGACGAATAGTTTATTTACAATTTCATTTTCTGTTATTTGTCTTAAGATAAAAGTTAAAAAATCAGAAATGTAAAAGAAAACCATTGGGAAGTTGAGATAGTATGCAGTAGATGGGTGCATTATAGGAAAGAGAAAGTCTCAATTTAGCAAATTGGGAAACTTAAAGAATCTTATATCTTTTAGCAATAGAATATATCTAATTCTTTTGAAAACTTTAAAAAATCCTCTAAACAATCTTAATTGATTTATCCTCAGAATGTATTCATTTTTTTAATCTTATGTAGTAGAAATTTCAATCGTATAAGTTTCCTTCACCAATTATACAAATTACTCAGCAAAAGCTTTTTTTGCTACTTTCAAAAGCAATTTTGCTTTGTGAAATAAAATCTAATTTTTAGTGCAAAAGACGGTATTTTGAAGTTTCATTTTTGTATGCAGCTATTTTATTATAGAATTCCATTCATAATTTCAAATAGCAAAAAGGCTTGATGACGATTTTTTTTTTGTCTGGGAGTGTTATAATATTTAACGACTTATATTTTAAAATAGAGCCATCCTTTCAAAAATAAATGTATTGCGCAATATTCATCTTATTATTATTTCATTGTGTGTGTAATTTGCCTGATACTGTACATTTTTGAAATTTAAAAACTAATTTAAAATAAACAGATGCAATATTTTATAGAAGTGTTACAAGTCTTATTATTATTTCTTAAACTCTCCAAATATTTATTACTTTTAAATCTAGCAATTTGTATAGTCTTATCAGTTAGAATAAAAATTCCAAAGTTATTTATTAAGCACATTGGTATAATACCTCATAATATATTCATTTATAATAATTTTTTAAAGACTTCAAAATTTAAAGTTTTGCCTTAACCTTTTTCTTAACTTTTACTTTATTAATGCTGAAAAATATGTTATTTTATGTTAAACATTTATAAAATATCTTAGCTAAATTCTACATTTAGGCTTACCTATTACAGGTTGCTTTTGGCAGTAAAAACATTTTTACATAGAAGATTCATTCAGAAGACAGAGTAAGGTTGATTAAACATTTATTAAAAATAAAAAAAAAATTTAAAAAAATGCCAAATAAATTATAAAAAATTATCAATTATTTACGAAACCTCAAACTTATATTTAAAGCAGTTGAATACAATTATATATTAAAAGAACACTAAATAGTTTATTTCTTAATCATACCTAGCGTATTTTCTTGAAATTTTAAATCAAATTTTAAATTATTGATATATTTACTTATAAGTACATGTAAAGAAATCGTACCTTCAATTTAAAAAAAAAAAAAAACATATATAACAATAATATAATCTATCTATATTTTTATCTTAACGTAAGACTTTAAAGAGTTTTGTAACTGTCATTTATAGAAAAAAATTCTTTTAAAAGAAGAATTTCATAAATGAAACAGCAATGAATTATATACAAATTTTATTAAAAATATGCATTACTTGTAAATTATCAATTGTTAAATTTGTTAAATATTTTTACAAAAATCCCATCTATGTTTACATTTGTTAAGCTAGAGTGTTGTGAAACAAGACTTTGAAATCGTGTCCTTCTGATTCATACTTTGGATCTTCTGTTGAAATTGTTTGATCTCAATGAAGTGCTAGAAATTTGTTTACTTACATGCAAAAAACACAGTACCTTTATTCTTTAACAAAAAAAATAAATAGAAAGTACAATAAACTGGACTGTCCATAAAAGGTTTTACAAAGTTTATTTCTTTTGTAAATTCTAAGTAAATAATCAATATAATTGAAAAATCCTTAAAATAAGGTTTAAAAAAAATGGTAAAATGATAGTGTGGTTTTTATGAGCACTTAATTTACACAAATTAGAACATTTCAATTGCTATACACCTCTCGAAAGGGAAAAGGATTCCATAAAAAAAGTATTTCTGAGGTCAAATTTCATTAATGGAATGAAAATCAACATCCTGTCTTTTTAATTAATAAACATACAATGCATCCCAGAAAGTGATTTACACCACTTTAGAAAAACATTCTGATGAGAGAAAATATTCAGAGAGATTAATCACAACGATTCCTTTAATTTTTCAAGCATAAAGTATTCAAAATATTTTGAAAAATTCGCATATAAAGAAGCATACTTGAAATCAAATTACTTTATTCAACACAAACTTTTAAATGAATGTAAAAAATATTCTATATTGAAACTAGTTTAATAAAATTACAGTCAGATTAACATACGAAATTACTTTTCTAAATAAAAATGTGAATCACTGAAATTTAAAATCATTACAAGTATCGAGTGTTAGTATTTAATAACGAGATTTAAAATAAATAAAGGTTTTGTAATTTACCTTTTCCCCTTACAAGGGCTGTATAAAAATTTAAATTTTGTAGTTCTTAAAATAAATTACCTATGAAAATCATACAATCTCTTAATAATTTCCTACCTTATTTTGAAATTTTTTGAAAATTACACTAATGCCCTATACCTAATATGAAAAATATTATATAAGCTCTTTTCCAACTTTCTGGGAACCCTGTATATTTTTCTTAGCAAAACACTTGTAATAAGCTTAATGTTATGTGTAACAATCTTCGTATTGCAGTAAAAACACTTTTACAACAAACATTCATTAAGAAGATGAAATGACATACGAGGGATAGTTTTTACTAAAAAAAATAAAATTACGCAGATTGAGATATTTTGTGGCATGATAAAGTCAGTTAAAGACCAGATATCGGGGTTATTTTCCAATGCAATGTTAGACATTGAAAAATTGAAGGTCATGACATTAAAATTAACTATACGAAGTAGATATTTTTTACACTAAGCTTAGTACTTGAAAAGTGAAGTTTTTTATAATCCTCTATCAACTTTCACTAGTTAGGAAGAATGAAAGGATGTAGTTAATAATTATGTGTAAAAATACTAAAATACCAAGACCCAAATAACCCTTATTCAGAAAGTTTCCTCAAACTAACTTTTACCTTACATTTGCTCTTAAATTCGACATTACGGTTTTTGTCATATATAATTATATAATTTCGTGATTGACCTTGTATTTACATTAGTAAATTGTGAAGATAATAAAACTAAACATATACTTATTCTAAAAAGAACAAATAATTCTTTTATTTCACTCCTTTAAATAAAGTATTCATTGAGTAAAATAAGGATACAATGCGTTCTTTGTTGTATATTAGTAAATTTCAACGTATTTAATAATGAGACCTTACATGTAAAACTTTCAAATCTTTATTCTCGGGTGGCTCTTTCCTCAGACTCCTCTTCAAGTTCTAACAGATAGAAATATGAATTGATACATTTACGACGATGTCATACAAACAGTTTTTGGAGTTCGTTTTCTCTTTTAAACATGCAAATGCATCACACAATACTTATTTCAGTTTATTATAATGTGAGCAATAAAGTTGTTTTTTAAATTAACAACTTCATTGATAACATTAAAAAATTGCAACTTGAAATTTTTTTAATCTCCTTTTACAACATAAAATTCTGTAACTATTAAACCTAGCAAGCTTCAAAAACTCGCTTCTCAACTGAAGTGAATATTATAGTTCTTTTCTGAAAAACCACTGCTTCCCAAATGAACTGCCACCTAATGCATTTCCATTCATCTTCCACCACCACAGACCCATTTAACTTCACCGCGGTTGTCCGTGATGCATTATTATTTTTTTTCTTTTTCCATTCAAGACAGAAACAGACACAAGTCAGTTTAACAATCACGGGCTTCCGCTTTCGTATCCGCGACTCACTTAGTCATATTATCACTCAATTGATAAAAGTTGGATCCGTACAGAGAGTTTATTTACACAGCAAAATGCATTGAGAAAAAAAATCACGTCTGAGAATGAATTGAAAGAGTTAACTTGAAATTGGTTAAGATATCGCTGTAGCTCACTAAGATTATTCATGCTAAATATCTTTCGATAAAAAAAAAACAAACTATTCTTCATATTTTAATTAATGACGGTGTGAAAACAATCTCAATTTTAAATTCACTACGTTAAACGAAATACACCTTACTACTTAGAAGCATAATAATATACATTATAATATAATAATATACATTAGCATAATAATTTGATTTTAATATAATCTTGGTTTATATTAAAATTTTTGGAAATTCTTTTAGCTCAACAATTTCGTGTGATTAGGATATTTTCGTATAAAGCTTATATAATCTACTTGCGGCTTGTTTGTACAACCCAATCATCGACTGATCATGAATCATTTCCTGATTTTAAAAAATGATCTAGAAAAAGTGTGTGTGTGTGTGTGTGTGTGTGTGTGTGTGTGTGTGTGTGTGTGTGTGTGTGTGTGTGTGTACGTGGTCAGCATAACTCTCGAACAAATAGACCTGTGACGTTCAAATTTTTAAGAGCGGGTTGGTGGTGGCACAAGGACCTAACATTAAGTTTTTCGCCAAAATGTACATAGAGTAGCTGCCATTGAAAAAATCATGTTTTTCAGTAATTGCAAAAACACGGCTCAGACGATTTTAATCAAAATTGCTGTGGTAATACCTTTGAAGGTGTTCTAGACATTCCTTCCTCCGAAATTCCCATAAAAATGCGATAAAAGCGTAAAAAGTTGAAAAATGAGCGCCTTTAACACAGAACTCTCTACCCTTGAGCATCATCCATTGATATTTTTTTTTTTTTTTTTTTTTTTTTTTTTTTTGCGTTTCACGCACAAGCAAGGACAATGCAATGTCTATCGAATAAATTCCCCAATTTTGAGATTTGGAGTGTTTTATTATTATTATTATTATTATTATTTTATTTTTTGCTCATGTAAAAATTATTGACAAAAATATCACCTAACTGGCCATTTTTATTGAAATGAGTGAAATTAAAAAAATGGTAACACCATGTCAAATTTTACTGCAATTACCAATACTATATAGTGTAATTGAAAGTTGTGCGATGTTCCACACCCCCTAGTTATATTGGTACATCCAAATGCCTTTCGTTTCATCCAAAAAACCGCCTACGTCCCGTGTACCTCCAATGTACTTTATTGCTAACTAGCTGCGTGGCCCGTCGTTGACGGATAAACTCAGTTTTTGGTACTAAATAAAAGTAATATAAAAGTTTAATAAATGGAAAGTTTACAAAGCATGCTGTAGTAATATGTATAAGTATATATATGTAAAAATAAGTACAATAAAGTAAGTCTGTTTATAATATGTTACGAAAATAGTTTTAAGCACTATTTGAGTCGAAGCTTCTTGGTTGTCATTTTGTAATTCGTTCCTCTTTAAACGTTTTTGAAAAACTTTTTTGTCGATTTTGCTTAATGATGGGCGTTTTCTTCTAGGCATTGTGAATGTAGAATATCATTTGCGATTTTCAAAACAAACCAAACGAAGATTGTCATTCAGTTGCCATTCAGGAAATACTAAATTGTGTCTGCTTAAAAACACCAAAAAAAATTACTTCGGAAATTTTAAAACTCAATTAATATTAAAAATATATCGCCTATTTTACTCCTGGTCGTTTAATTAAGCGATATACCAAATTTCATCCTAATCCGTTAGGTAGTTTTTACGTGAAACGGTCCCCAAATCCGTGTGACAGAAAGTCAGTTTTTGTCTGCTTAAAAACACCAAAAAAAATTATTTCGGAAATTTTAAAACTCAATTAAAATTAAAAATATATCGCCTATTTTACTCCTGGTCGTTTAATTAAGCGATATACCAAATTTCATCCTAATCCGTTAGGTAGTTTTTACGTGAAACGGTCCCCAAATCCGTGTGACAGAAAGTCAGTTTTATTTAAAATTAAAAATATATCGCCTATTTTACTCCTGGTCGTTTAATTAAGCGATATACCAAATTTCATCCTAATCCGTTAGGTAGTTTTTACGTGAAACGGTCCCCAAATCCGTGTGACAGAAAGTCAGTTTTATTTATATAGATAATCCTCACAGGCAAGGCATAGAGCCATGGATTTAAACACAATTGTAAACGTCATCTTTTGCTGTGGTATTTTTGAGATTAATATTTTTCGTCCCTCTTGGTCACTCAACCCACCTAAGAAGGCATTTTAAAAGCATGCCGCAAATTTGAACCACGCAAATGATAGGCACCACAACATACCTCAATTTCAGTGAAAACGATGCATCCTTGTCTTATTTATCCATAACATAAACTCATAAAGAAATTGTAAAAGCCCAGAACCATTATGCGCACCCTTTTAAAATAACACGTTGGCTCTACCGATTAAATAATAATTCAGACTGAAGCTGCTTCTGTAACGTCCATCTACGAAAGAGATTATATTTTAGCCCACTAACCTTCATATTATCAATGGGTGTATCGGAGCGCGATACGGGGTGAGGTATTCCCTTAAAAGCCCAGTACATCGTGGGTGGGGTGAGAAGCAAACAAAAAACACATGCGACGTATTTTAACCCCAGCTTAACCCCCACACACGGTGATCTCCTTGTACGACAGACACCACTAATCATGATAGGACAGCCATGAAATTTATTTTACGTATCCTATTATCCCTGCAGGAAAAAAGGCTCGATAGAAAAACTAATTTGCCTTATTCAAATTTTAAAACTCTTTAAATATAGATACTTCCTTTGAATTAAAGTATTTGTTTGAAATTGTGTATTTATTTTTGTATATGTGTTTGATTGTCTATTTGTTTGATTTAATGTTTGATTGTTTGATTGTCTATTTGTTTGATTTAATGTTTGATTGTTTGTTTGGCTATCTGTTTGATTATTTATTTATTTATTTATTTATTTATTTATTTATTTATTTATTTATTTATTTATTTATTTATTTATTTATTTATTTATTTATTTATTTATTTATTTATTTATTTATTTATTTATTTATTTATTTATTTATTTATTTATTTATTTATTTATTCATTCATTCATTCATTTATTTATTTATTTATTTGTTTTTGTTTGCATGCTTTTTTTACTTGATTGCTTGCCTGCCTGCCTGCCTGTCTCTGTCTGTCTGTCTGCTTGCTTTTTTTTGTTTGTTTTCTAACACAACCATTAAAACTATCAAAAGCTCAATAATAGAATGATGACCCAATTTTTTTATTACTTCGAGTTGACCAATTTAAGTTTACAACCAATATTTTATCCTAACCCTTTCTCTGCTGAATCCGTAAATGTAAGTTAAGAACCAAATTTTTATGTATTCTAAAATCATATATTTACGAAACGTAATGTTCTAGCTATTTTTTATCTCAGAAAATGAAATAAGCTGCAGAAAATAAAACTATAAACAATTAGCAGTGTTTTTCCTAGTTTCCGTTTACGCTTCATCTAAAAATTTCGTTGTGGTTTACTTGTTTCTCATTAATGAAAAGGAGCATATAAAATAAGACAATCATCTCATCAAACATGCAAAAAAATTACCTTTAAAAAATGACCCGAATAGCTTATTCACCAAATTTAACTCTTAAGCATATCAGAACATAATTGAGTTTTGAAAACCTAAGAGATCAAACTCCATTAAGTCCGAGTTTGATATTTTTCATTTCTCAAAATTTGGAAAGCAGTGTCTTATGTAAGGTCTTTTCCCTACAGCCCAAACCATGGTCCGCGGCCCACTAGCATGGTACTGGGCCGTGGACTCTGATCGAGAGTCTAAGCCAAGGTAAATATTATAGAAGCTTCACAGATAGAGATGGGAATAATCAAGTTACTCGATTCCAAGATTCCTCGATTGTAAGTAACAATCAAATTATTCGATTGTATTTTTTTTAATGATGGTTTAACGAGAGAATTCCACAGCATGGCTAAAACTATTCAGTTTTAATCCGGATATTGACTCTCTCGTGGTTGACAAACAATGTCAAAAATCCCATTTTTTTATTTTTTTATTTTTTTTTAACTTTGACCACTTGTTTTTTAGTTTTCTATAGTTGTGACAGCAAAGTGAATACAATAAAGTTCTTTTCTTGATAAAAAAAAATATTTTTAAATCTTTTGCAGTATGTTTTACTAATTACTAATACACGCGCACGCACATACTCTATAAAGAAGTGGACTTCAAAGTTTTTTCACAAAATAAGTGGGCCGCAGGACGAATGAGGTTAGGAACCGCTGCTCTACAAAATTTAGCAGCGAATGTTTTACATTTTACAAATATAAATATTGCACACAGCTGATAATACACGATCAAACTCCATTGAGTAGTTTCTGTGAATAGCCCAATCGGGCCGACAGAAAGACAGATTTTGCTCTTTATCTGTACAAGAAAGAAAAAGACAGTGTCCTAGTCAGTGCCACTAATGTATTAGACGAATAGTCTGAGCAGAATTCCTTAAATGGATTTTTAGTTAATAATTAATGAAAGTGCAACGAAGTTAATATCGAGATCAGTCATTTGCTATTAACATAATATACTGTTAAAATAAATAACAAAATTTACTATTAACATAACTAATCTTGAAATTAAGCATTTGCTTAAGCCATTTTACTTTTTTACTCTACACAAACTCACGTGAACATAAAGAAAATTCCATTTCCAAATTATACCGTGTACCCTCAGTATAGATAATCCCCATTGTTACCCCCACCCCCCGTCAATTGCACCGTCCTTTTACCTCTTTCTCATCAACGCCTCAATAAACTACCCAACTGGGTAAGAAATTATGTGGAATGTTCTGCCTCCTGAAAAGAGACATAACCATAAATTTCCCCTTTGTTACAGACGTGCTCCTTGCCAGTTTCTACTAGTCAATTCCTATCACAGTTTACAATTCCGACGGTTGGTGGGAATAGTATAAAGACCAAATTCCATGACCTTTCAGGGTTTGCATTTAAAAAAAAGACAAATGTGCTTCTTATGTCGGTACATTCAAATGTATTTATGGACAAGTTTAGGAATGCTCTTGACAGGTTGGATATTTTGGATCAAATAGGAACAGTTGTTACTGAGAATATAGTTATTTAGAAGTAGTGTGGTTTTTTTTTTAAAAAAAGAGTAAAGCATAGTTTTACCGTTTAACAAAATGGATCTTAGATAGTGGTAATAAGAGGGTTGTTTTCTTGTACTGTATTTTTCTTTTAAATCAATCAAGGACTTAGTAATTGAAAATACTTGCATAACATGTTGTAATTTAATTGGATTTGACTCGTTTAGTTGGATATTTAGTTCAATAGTTTTTAGAGGAAATAGTTAACAGCGTATTAAAATTAGATTCTTTCTTTAAAATTTTCATTTATAAAACTTCTTTCAAATTTGTAGTTGATCATTCTACCTTTGCTTGTAATGAAGAATCTTTTTAGAAACGACTTCTCTCCTAATTTTTTGTAGTATCTTACTGATATTGAATTAACTCAATTAAAGTTTTAGCCACTTTGTGGATTTAATTTATTAAAAACGTTAATTGCAATTATTTTGTTCGGTGAAATTAATTGTTAACAAATAGGTCTGTTAGTTAGTACAGCTGATTACAAATAGGGTTATTATAAAAACAAAATTTTAATTGTTCAATCTCTGTTACATCTAAAGGTATATACCTGATATTTAAAATTAATTACTATTTATGTTTAGAATATCGTACATTAAACACAAGCAGAGGCTCTACTAAACTTAATCCACATAAAAGTACCCTTTCTTACTGGGAAAAAACACAACCTATCTGAAAAAACTAACTACATTAAACAATGCAATCTTTACATTCAGATACTGTAACTATTCCACATTTGTTTGTCTGTACACATTTGTTTTTCATACTTCAAGATTGTCTTATGAATAAAAAATGTTTTAAGTAAGTTCTACATGTTGGTAACATTTATTGTGGATTTTAAAAGTAAGTTTTAGTACGTTAGTTTCACTATTTAACATCTGGCACCTTCAAACAGGATACATTTTTATCTTAAATTTTGAAAAAAGCAAAAATTTCCTAATTTTATTTATCCTCGTAAAGAACCCACCGCGTCATATATGTCAAATACACTACTCATCCAACGCCACCGACTCCTGCGTCTTACGGTGGCTTACTTTTTATTCCCGGCCGAATTTATCACCGCAACGAGACAAGAAAAGGTTTCGGAGCATCGCGGAAACCTAAAATATCTTCGCAGACCACGACTATCGCAATATAAATTACTTTCCCGTTTATCTTCTTCAGGTGCAACGGAGAAAAACAATAAACCAGAATCTTGCTTAAAAGTATAGAAAAAAAAAACTGTTTTTTTATCCTGACCACGCCTGGAGTCTATATTTATATACAAAAGGCGAAGGCGGTGGAAAAATTAAAAAATAAGAAATAAAAAGTGACAATCTGCGCAGGAAGTCTGTCCCATGTCACACTTTGCGTTACTCACCCCTTTTATCTTAGGACTCTTTTATTCTTCTTTATTTTTCGGGTCTTGAGATACATTTAGGTTGGGGTCAAATCCATGACACTTCAGAGATAATGGATTCTGTGGATGTGACACATTCGTTTTAAGATTCCCATGGAATATACGGTACAGGGCCCCACCCTGTTCTCGTATAATACGCTGCCGGGTACTGAAAGTTGCATACGATGAGGGTCTGGACATCATCAAAGAATACAATGTCATTTTTATTTCTAATATTCAAGTTTTCACACTGTGATACTCAAGCGACCGTGGTGAAAATTGTTTGGAAGCAAATGTATCGAACTTAGTAGTTTAATAAACCATGCTTTGTAATTGCATATAAAAGGAAGAGTAACATTTTCTGTATATTTTGGAATAGGCTAAAATCTAAATTTACATGTACATTATCAGACATTCTATGTAAATAAAAATTGTCTACCTGTAGAGTGTCTGTTATATGGTTATCAAATCCAGCCACTTCAAAGATAAGGCCTGTTGTGACTGTACTTATAATGTTAAGCTTTCGACGATAGATAACGCAGTTTGGAATATTACTTATTTGAATTGATAAATTAAAAGATTTTTACTGTAACTACACTTGAAGAATAATTTTTGTATATGAAAAATTGATTTACCTGAATATCATGAGTATTCAAACCGATATAGGTGATTAGTTTTTAGTGTATCATGTAACCAAAAAGTAGGATAACTTAACTCTTGTAAAACCTCTTTCGCGCCTGCTTATCCTTATGTATGACAATCAAAAGCAATAAAAGTCAAATAATGTTAAATCAATTGAACGATTTAAATTTGTAAAATTCCCAAAATTTAAAAATTTTTCATTCATAATTTTACATTTTTTAAATTTGAGGGTATAATTATTTCTTCCTCTGTTCCAATTATGGCCTTTCATTTGAATTTTAACACAGATGGTCATTTTCTTCCTTTAAATATTATACGAAACAATATTATAACTACGGATATATTTTCAACAGCTGAAAAGATTATACAACCAAACATACTGCGCATAATGCTATTTACTACTTAAAAGAACTGTAAATATTCCCTGAAAATACTCTATGCGAATTTGATCTTGAGCAGTTTTAAGTACATTTAATTGGGACATAAATTTAACAAAGTTCCTTTGAAATTTTTTTCTAGTAAATAAATTGTACTGTTTTCATGCAAAAAAGGTTTTTGAACACATCAAAAGATGGTATCTGTATCAATCTTCCGATAAAAAGTCAAATTTGACTAAGATATAGCTTGATCTAGCAATAATATCGATGTTACTTATTACTAAATAAGAATCATTAGTTACTTGACATAATTTACTTTACTTTAAGTTACTGTTCAGAACACCAATAAAATAACATATATGTCATTTAATTTTTTTATTTTTTTTAGGAGGGGGGGGGGATTTGGTTAATTGACATTAAGAAATTTAAATAACTGACGTTCTGAAATTCTAATGATTTTCGTGATGGCCAAACAAAGATCGCTGAGATTTAAAAAGAAAATGGTCATTCGTATCACCACCCAAAGCTTTTTAGTAACTAGAGCCATGCGAACATTAGCTAACAGACTATCTTTTAAATGGATATTATACAGAAGTATAGTCTCCAAATGAACGAAACATACACGGATTACTCATAATTGTTTCTCTTATTTATAATGATTGCTTAGAAGAAAAAATACAGGATTTATTTAGTTTATTAACAATTGCACGTTGTGTATAATTTTTGAATAACAATTTAAGTATCAATAATTCAATTTGTATACAGTTAAATCCAAAAAATCATAATATAATGATAAATTACCTATATCATAGGTCAATTATTAATCTTTTTTTTTTTTTTTTTTTTTTCTTTTTTTTTTTTTCTAAGTTTAAATTCTAGTCTTTTTCCAAAGTAGGATTTCTGAAAGTATGGGTAATGGGTCCTTTTTATTTGCCTGCAAAATACTACTAAATGATTTTTGAATTATAAAATATCGAAATAAATTGCAAAAGTGAAAGCTAAAAATAGAAAACCCATTTTCCTCTCTATTATTGCCTTTTGCCATTGCCATTAAGACCAAATACCCTTCTAATTTTATACATATTCAAATTTTTAATCGACTTCAAAGATTTTAAACAACTATATAATCAGAAATGCACTATGCTTTAAATTTTTAAAGATTGTAAATGAATCAATTCAAAAATGTTTCAAAGGGAAGTCAAAGCTTTAATAACAAATCCTTTTTTTAAATTTCTTAGAATCTTTCAATTTAAGAATTTTAACGAATTTAATAACTATTTTTACCAGGGAATATTGCAACTGAGATTAACAATATGACACTTACCAAGGAGTTAAGGAAAAAAGTCTTGGAAGCGACACATATTTTTCAATTGTCTTTGTAGTAGCTATCTAACCATTTCTAAATCAATCCCAGGTTGAAAAGTGAGTTCAGTTATCATCTCAAAATCAAGTAAATAAAAACCAGCAATACCAAATCAGGAACAAATTTCTTCACGACCAGCAAAATCATTTAAAAGCCTTAATGAAACCCACGATAGAACAAAAACCACTTTTTATAAAACCCTTAATAATGACTTCAATTTTGTTTGTTTGTGTCTGGCAAAATCTTTTGAGGGGTAATTAACTCACTTGCCATCACCAAATTGAGCTGAAACTTTGCAAATGGACTCAATGTCGATGGAAATACATTCTAACAAATTTTGAGTGTTAAAAATAGCTATTTGCACAAAATTGATTTTTCCTTCATAGTTCACTATGGAAATTTGGTCCGAAGTCAAAATAGCTTAAGTACGTTAATAAGTTGCAATTGCACATAAAATTTGGCATTGCATACAAACGATTTATAGTAAAAATTTTGTTTTTGAAAGTTAGAGTTTTTTTGTGTGACTCCAATTTGATTCTCAGTTATTCAGGATCCACATAAATCTTAATAAGGACCGTCAACGAATAACATTAAAACTAGCTTACAAACTAGAGCTGCATATTGGAAAAGTAACCTCCCCTCTCCTTACATTTATACTAATGTCCCTACAATTTCTTTTTGCAGAGTGAAACATCGGAGGTCTGATTCCCAGAAGCCAATCATCGCCTTCTAACGCAACCGACGTCGGCGTCAAAAGCCGGGTCCCGTCTCTTTCATCTCCGAAGCGGAACCGTATCCAACTTAGCGGCGCTACATCTCCGATGATAGTACGGCCGCAATGATTGATGTAAGGATGATAACGAAACTAAAGAGCCCCCCTCACTCCCTCTCCCTAACAGACGCCAGTCATTTGCTGGTCACAAGTCACAGGTCGCGTTAACCGCCACCGTTTAGAGAAACCAACTGTTCTTTAGAAAAGAATTGTTGAAGGACAATTTTTAGATATACTACTGATACTATAGAGAAAAAAAATTAATAATAAAATTGGCACAATTGTAAATTTTTTTATTTTTTTTTTTATTTTTTTTTTTAATAAAAGCACTATATTTGTATGTAAACAGTTTTGATGGCATGGATTAAAATAAATAAAATTTGAATTGAAAAGGTAATAGATCATATAAAATAAGTATTTTAAATTGGAATTTTATCAAATTTTATTGTAAAAAATACACTTTTACATTAAAGTTAATAAAAGGCACTAAATATTTTTATAAAATTAAAATTGGGATTTTATTAATTAAAATAAATAAATCTGAATTTCACCAAATTGCACAATTCCGTTATGATTTGCAAACGCAATTGAATAATTTATTTTAGAAAATTGTCTATAAAGTCATACAATTACTTTATAATATTTTTTTTTTAAACTAAAACTAATTATAGTTTTATCTGCTTTTGTTGGATAATAGATATATTTTGATGCATGATATCTAACGTATTGTGCAGTTTTTAATTGAAAACTCACTAATCATAATATTTTTTTTTCTCAATTTGCTTATGCAATTTTGATGAAAGATTTTAAATTTTATTATTTTTTTGTTCTTTAAACAAAACAACTGCAATATTTTTTCAATATTATACTAACAAAAAACCAATAATCAAAACTTTAAAAAAAATTCTTGTAATATCAACAAAAAGTTTATCATTTTTCTGCACTTTTGGTATAATTAAAGAGGTTTGAATGATAACAATTATTATGACATGACTAATGAACACATCACTAAAAAATCCGAGTTTGTTGTATAACTTTTGCTTCCTTAAATCCAGACCCGGACATCGGCAAAAAACAACGGATTTCGCGGCTTCTCTGAGATTTGCTCTTCCGCATCACTCCCTGTATCATGCAAATACATTGGGCGTGGCTTAGCGAAGAGTGACGTAATACCGGCGGCGATCGTCATTGGCCCCCGTCATATTTTGATAACCACGCGGGGGAATGAATGAGGTCTTCATACTCCAAAAGTTTTCTTCAAGAAGCACGCGGACGCATGGCACTTTTAATGTAAGAGTTATACAGTTGAGAGATGGTTTTGGTTTGAGGGTAGTTTCCAGTTGAAGTGTGTGAGTTTGAATAGTGAGTGTAGAATTTATTGTCACTTGAATATAAGTGCGTGTAGATCGGGACATTTTTTGTATGTAGCAATTAGGAATTGAAGGGTTTTTCTGTTGAAGGAAACACCTGATAAATAGTTAGATGTGCCGTAAGTAGGAGATGACAGAATTTTGTTTGTGAAGATATACCATGCAACTAAATAAATGGTAGGTGAAACTTTATGTTTTTTCTTAATTGTTTATTTTGAATATGACTCGAGGGAAAATATTACTTACTGTTGTATTTTATAATATAATGGTGATTAGCTGAAGACTCGTTTTAGCCAAAATTGTTGTGGTATAGAAATTTTGCTTTTTTTTTTCACGATTAGAAAAATCATTGACTTTTCAAAGTTAAGACGTGATAGCTTTCAAATTTATTAGCTATGTAATCAATTTAACTTTTGTATAATTTTATGCAGAGTTGGATGCTTATTCAGTAAAGAATAGATTGTTAAAAAATTCATTTTTAACTCAAAATATATTAATTTGTTTGTAATTATAAAATTAGGCTTCATTTTACTCGTTGTTAATTGTTGACTAATTAAAAAAAATTGTTTTTATAAGCCATAATTTCTCTTTGACCAAAAACTATCTATAGTAATTTAATTTAAATTTTTACAAACACAAATCTTCAATAATTCAATTTACATGAAATTATAATACACCAGAAATAAAAGCATAAAGTACACTAAGATATTATAAAGCATGAAGTATTATATGAAAATTTACGAAATAACTCTTTTTATAAATTTGTTCATATATATGTACATATATATAAAATAAACAATTTGTTTTCCAAAAACATCAAAATACATTATCATCTACTATCTAATATTCTTATATTTTTAAGTTCCTTTCTTTTTTAAATTGTGAGAATTCAAAAGTACCTGACTAAAACTAATATTTAATCAAATACACCTTGAAAAAAAAAGGTTCAATTGTTTAAAAAATAATACTTAACAATGAATTCCATATAGTGTTATAGTTATATCGTATGAAAATGATCAGATTTAAAATTTATATATCTTGGCCAATTAAAATTCTTTTTGTGTTTCTTTTTAATCCGTTCAGTGTACAAGTGTACAAATAACGAAACTATTAATTTTTTCCCTTTTTTTTTCTTTTTTTATTCTTCGCGAAATTCTATTAGTAAAAATAGTATTAACAAATCTAATATCTGCAATTGACATTCATTGATTTGTGAAATAATTTCATACGTAGGACACACAGTTTTGTAGTTAAAACTGATCTTTCAATTTGCATTGATTTTTTATTAATGTATTAAAGTACATTTTAACTTATCGTAAACAACAAATTACAATTAAGAATTTACAAATTGCGTTTATGCATTTAATTATTTACTTTAATACTTATTTAAAAAATGTGTACCTCTATGAAAATAATAAATTTAAATTAATAAATATATATATATATATGTACTGTATGTATGTACTGTTTCTAAAATTATTTGATGTACCTAATTAATTTATCTTTGTGTGTTATGCGATTTAATTGTCATTTTGAAAAAGCTTGTTGTGTTTGACAACAAATGAAATCTACTTCACGAGATCCTCATAACTTAAAAATTATACTAAAAACACAATTATTTATATTTTCATAATTTCCCGATACGTCAATAAAATGCCTACATTACACAATTTCATTTCAGAAATTGCAAGTACTCTTTGACCCAGAATGAAAATTCGTCAAACCCTCATCCCACTCTAACTTCAACATACTTTCCCATTACATTGCATCCAAACATCAATCAAGACCAGCAAACTCAATCGCCACCTGTCCCGACCCCAGCAGCTTTCATAAGTTCCTCGCATCTACCAGTCTACAACCATTACATCCACTGCGCTGACCACCTCACAACTAAAGCTGGAGTGGTGTGACAGCAGCGATCAGGACTTTCCATACCACGTCATGCTGGCAAGCCCCCAGCATTCCGCCAGTACTCCATTCTCGGTAAAAGACATCCTCAACCTGACTGACCAGGCTGGATTCGACCAGGCTCTGCTGTACGCGCAGAGCCTGGAGAAACTGTTTGATGATGGTGTGGACACTTTCTACATGGGCGGAGGAATGCCACCAGTGTCCATGGTGCCATCGGCTTCCCCAACTCCTTCCTATATGTTTGGTGAATATGTGAAGCAGAACTACCAGCAGACCAGCAATCTGACCTCGCCCCATGTGCAGAGCCTGTCGCACCTGTGCCCACCGTTCCCAAGTGGTAGTCCTGGTCTTTTATGCAGTGGTTATAGCAATGGAGGGGACTACGGTGATGTTGGGATGGGTTATGGAGGTAACTCCATGAGGCATTCCTCTGTGTGCTCTTCGGCTGATTCGGAAGATAAAAGTAAGTTTGGTTGATTTATTTTATATTTCTTACTAATCTTTTAAGGCAACGCCAACGATTCAATTACCAAGTTTAGCATTTTCGCATGGAGTGAGACATACGATAATCCAGAATCTGTAAATAGGATTTGTAAGATTTGACTGAATTAATAAGGCGTTTATATCCTTTTGTTGTTCTAGATACCAGTCACGGGAAATTTAAAATATAACAAACGACTTTTATAATTTTTTAAATATTGTTGCATGAGATAGTATTGGAAAAAAGTAATGAAATGTGTTTTGACTGTATCTAGTTAGTTTTCGAAAAATAAAGTGAAATGGCGGTTCGTTGGTAACCGGATGGGTTTTACCGATTTCGAGAGAAAGGGAGAAATGTTTGCGATTAAAGCAAGCAAGAAAGAAGATTTTAAGAGTCGTGATAATTTTCAATATTTTCTCCACAGGTAGAGGGGCGATAACAAGAGCCCCCTTTCCCCCCCCCCCCTCCAGATATCAGAGAATTACACGTTCTAAAGAATCTCAATATAAAGGTTTTTTTTTCTTCTTTTCAAATCTACATACAACTGTGAAACAATTAAATTTGTCGTAGAAAAGTATAGAACTTTTGACATGGTTATTGATATATTCTTCTGTTATAATTGTAAGCAACCTCTCTCATATTTAAAGTTTGAGCCCAATGTGTCCTCATGACCTAGAGAAATGGTTGATGTTCTATTAAAAACAGTCATCTCAGTTATATCCCAAATGCATACAATGCTTACAAATTATCGTACTTCGAGTGTCTTTTCAACCTAATATGACATAGCCCTGTAAATTAAAAAGATATTGTTTGATCACGACAGCAGTACATATTTTTATATCCATATATTTTTATATAGTTAATATATATTGCTTAATAACTTCGTAAGAATAAATAGCAATTCTAAATATTTTGTTCAGTAAAAGAAACAAGAATAGTAAATGATAAGAAGTCCATCGGATACATCCTGAATAAATAAGTTACTTAAAAAGAAACTTTAACAAGCATGAAAGTAATTTTTAAGTAATAAAATAAGTATTCATACATTTTTTTTTTCAAGGAATAATTAAAGAAACATCTTTTAAATACTTATTAAAATGTCTTAGATCCTTAGGTGGGTTAATTGTTATAGATTAGAGCCCTTGTGTATGTGTAATGTAGGAACTTATTTTGAATTCTGTACAAATAGTTCTACAAGAAAAAAATCTCTTCAAGAAATTAGCTGTCAATCAACAAACTTTGAAACATTAACTAGTACAACAAATTTTCAAAATCTGAAATATAGAAATAAAAACAAGACTTTACAAATTAAAAATTGTGGTCTGAAAAATCTAAAAAAAAATTACTTCTGTAAGCTTTTTCAAAATCATCAGTTTACAATCATCATTTCTTAAATGATGTGGGTAAAAAACATGTATCAATAATCCGATACAGTGCTTTTGTCACTCTATAACCTAAATAGTACTAAGCGAAGATAATAAAAATTGTCATTAATAATAATTAATGTTGAAAAGACATCATTGACCAATCAATCATTAATAAATTAAATTTAACTAAAAACTTATTTAACCTACAAAAGATCACATAAAAGTCACAGACATAATTTTTTGAATTAAAAGTTAGAACTAATTAGTTTCGTTTGAACCACACTAATTTATCCAAAACACGTTAAAGCAAACTGTGTTTTCCTAACATTGGTTTTATCTTTAATATAAAAAGATAAGGTATCTTTTCACATCATTAGTAAATGCTGAGTTTTAATTTTTAATAAGTGGATTAAAAACAAGTAAATATAGTAATTTTAAACACATTATAAAATAAGACCAAAAAAAAACTCACTAAAGGGTTATTGTTTGGTATTTTTTAAAAGTTGTACTTCAAATATTGGTTTGAACAATAGGAATCATTAATATAGAAAGACTGCCGTGGAATAATGCGCCTCCATTCAATTTCTTATTCTTGGCAATCCTTATAAATTTAAATAGGTTGACGATTCCAGATAAATGATGTTTATTTTGCTCTAAACCCAACAGATTGCTACAGCTTTTTGATTTTGAGGATAACCCTCATAAATCACCAATGGAGTAGAAGTCGATTCCTGAGTAGAAAGTGAAGTAAAAAAGTCTTCTCCCTGCATGTTAAATATCTCAATAAGATAATTTTGGCACATAAATTACTCGAAATTTTACCATTTTCTTAAAAATTTCTTGCATAATTTTTAATACAACATTAATAATTTAAAACCATCAGAATTTGTTTTCTAAAAGCATTGCAGAAATTAAATATTTTCTTCAATTTAAAAAAGATTTTTAATATTTAAATATTCTAGTTCTCAAAAATATCCTTTCAAGTGCCTGACAGGTCACACCGGTGACCATTTAGATTAGTTGTATGTAATGCATAATTTTTTTGCTTTTTCCAAAAATATAACTTTTATTCAAAATATACCACAGAACATCCTTTTAATCCAAAAATAATGTTATGCATGTTATTTTATGCCCTTTAAGCAGTTATTATGGGGAATCCGTATATCGATGAAAGCATTTTCTAGCAATTCCCGGTGGTGTTTTAAGGAAATCAATTAACAGAAGTATAATAATTTTTTAATCCAACAAATAAACGATTATCTCCATTTTTTAAAAAATTATCTTCTAACCATACGTTCTAGAAGTTGCGTGATTTGGAAAATACAAATTTAACCAATAAAAACTAAGTTTTTATAATAAACATTTCATATGCATTGCCCTACTATTATATGTAATTATAACTTATTTAAAAGATTTTAAGCTCAGATCTTGTTAGAGTTTTTCACCACAACGAAAAAAAAAATTATTACGTGTCATTAAATTCACCCTCTCTCCCCCCCCCCCCCCCAAAAAAAAAAAACTTTATATAATGCATTATCTTTGAGAATGAGTTCATTTGTCAAGTTTCAACGACTCGATGAGGAGTTAGTTATCCTTTTGAAAATTATATATTATAATTTAAATGTATCAAAATGGTAGGTTTTTTATTACATATATTGTTAGGCTTTAAAAGAGGAAGGTTTCAGACATTAAATATCGCCAAAATGTACATTTTTCAATAAGGCTTGGTATCTGGATTTGACGAACTATACGTATACGAGCTTTTAGAGACAAATTCCTGACAAAAAAACTTGAGCGAATGCATAATTATTGATAACGAATATATCTGGCAAGTTTCAGCTCGATTGGATGACAGCAAGTGGGTTAATTTACCCTTCAACAATTTTACGCTTCATAAACAAAATCGGATTTAATATAAAGTATTTAAATGAATTTAATATAAAGGACTTCATGATACGCATATGAATAATTATTCGATTAGTTCCTTTGCAAAAAATCTGGAGAATAGCTGGATTATTGAGAAATGATGATACACTGCTGATATTATAAAGGTAAACTTATTTATATAAATAAGTTATACTTAATATTTATTAACAGAAAATTTAAGGAAAAAAACATTTTAAGAACGTTTTAAATGATATTTTTTATTATTATTATTATTATTATTCCTTTTATGAAATTACAGGCTTAGTTTTTAATTTTCGCGTTTATTTATTTAATTTTATCGTAAGAATTTATTTGAAATGCAAAGAATGTTTCTGCTAAAATTGTTATTTTATAATAGTACAACTATATCGAATTTTTTGACAAATTTTATGCTTTGTGTTCAAATAGAATGAACTCAATGAATTTCAAAGCTCAATTAACTGAAACCAAAAAATAACTTGAAGGTTCATGTAGTAGGAAAAATAATTAAGAAAAATTTGAAGAAGTTCAAATCAATTATTTTTCCAAACTCAAAGCATTGTTTGATTTTTTGTAAAAAGCATTGTAATTGAAATTTTAACTTTCCAATTGTTGTAATTTTGTACTATCTTCATTGAAAATGTAAAAATACAAAAATATGTTAGTCACATTTTTAGTCTTTAATGTACATAGTAGCCATGCGAAATTAAATTTGGGATCATTCATATTAGGCTCATATGGTGAGATTATTACGAACAAGGATTAATCTTATATACTCAAAATAGTATTACAGTCAAACCCCGTTAACGCAAAATTGACGGAGACGCCAAAATTGTTTGCGTTAACCGGAATTTCATGTTAAACGAATAAATTAACGTTAAGTTTTAAATACGGAGAACTGCTTTTACTTCGCATTAAATGGGATTTCATGTTAACGGGATTTGACAATATTGGCTTTCTGATAAAGTATGTTTGTCCCATTTTATCTTTAGGCATTTTACCTTAACTGAACATTGGGGTCTTCATAAAAAGTGGAGGGTATTTTTTCTTTTCATTTAATTGTAAAAAATTACCTCTTTTTTTTTTATCCTTAATAACTTAGTACGTTCTTACTTTTTCTAAATTCTGTTCTAGTTATAAAAAATTAAATTTGCAATAAATTTAGGATTCAACTAAATTAAATTGGTATTTTCAGAAACAACAAAACTTTTTTCAATAACACTTAAGTTATTTTCAGCCTAATAAAAGAAAGAGGATATAACCATACGAGCGTCCTAACAATTGGATACTCCAACGAAGAATGAGCTTGTAACATATGTTAAAGGTTATTCACGATCTTCTTGAGAACGCTACATTTCTTATCGAAGAAAATTAAAGTCGATACATTTATATCGGAAAAATTAACTCTAAATTATTTTATGTAGCTTAAGTTTTAAGCAATACCATTGCTATCTGAAATTATTGATACAATTATTTTTTACACTTACAAAAACAAATTTTAGGTACTAATTATAGCTTATCAATTAAGAAATTTATATGGCACTTACCAGCATCTAATCAAAACAATATCTTGAAATTCTATATCCACAGGTCCAAACTTATTCTTTAAGTTTGATTCGACAAAAATTAAATCCATCCAACAAGAAAGATTGTCCAGAACTGAATACGAATGTCTCTTTTTCTGGGCATACAGCAGCTACTTAGGTTCTTCTAAGTGGACTCAGCTCTCTTAAAAATTAGAAGTATCCTCCACGAACTATCATGAAATCATCGCACTTTCGAAGATTCTTCTGCTAGAAGAGTCTCTTGAAGCTCCAGTGGTCTTTCTCCTGGTGTCTTTGCCAACAGGTTGTTCAAATGATGGCGGGCTTGTTCTTGAAGTCTAGCATCGTTACAGTGGTAAACTCAAGTGAAAATTTAATAACCTTCTTCTAAATGGTTGAATGAAGACACTTTTTAAAAGTGCTTCAAGCTTTTCTCAGAGATAATGAGAGAGTTGTTGATTTGGGAGGAAGAAATTAGCAGTATGATGTACATTGTGTCTACTTTTTTTGGAATATGGTTTTCATGCAGTCAGTTTTTATTACTATCAAATAGTAATAAACAGTGAAAGTTTCAATTATTAGCCTTTGAACATAAATATGCATAAAATATTACTCCATTCGATACACCATGCAGAAAAGTATTCCTTATAAGACTTTCTTGAAAGCACCACCCTTGCATTTTGAAGACGGTCTAAAAGTGTATCGATACAAATCGATACAATGTTTGTGGATAAACTTTAACAGCAAGATATCACATATTATTGCGATGACATTTTTTGGAGATTTACCCGGATGAATTACCTAGATATCAAGAACAAATTTTCAAATGTAATACACTTCTTGACAAAATCCTTGAGGACTGTCTGTCTTACTATTTAATTCTCCCTTTTCAGAGTAATACATGCATTAATTAATTAGTTTCGAAGAAAAAGTATATTCAGCTTAACAAGTAACTAATTGGCGGAATAAGGAGGATATAGGATAATAGGAGAAAATTACATTTTTTTTCATTTTAAAATATGGTTCCTTATATGGGATAGCATGTGTTCCAAATGAAATACAGTGTTTCGAAATGAAACTGTGTGTTCGAAAATTGAAGGTACTGATTTAGGTGACACAGATAAGTAGGTTTGTTATACGAACATTATTTCAAGAGAATCAAAGTTAAGATCACATTCAAAATTATCTAAAATTAGCCCACAGATTGCATATGTTAGAACGCTTTACTGGTATTAACAAATTTCACTTTTTCTGATAATTCATTTGCTAAATTCTATATTTATACCATAGAAATAATATAGAAACTAAATTAGAGGCGCATTTATTAGGTCGATATTAAACATCGGGATTTATCATCTAATGAGTTAAGAGTTTAAAGTTAAAGTGGCATATAAAGACTTTTTAATAATGGATAATAAAAAAAATCGATTAAAAATTTTGATAAATTTGGAATTGTATAACAATACTTAGTTGTTGACATATAACGCACATTTGTGTAAATTAAAAACTTTTCTTTACTAGTATGTGTCATATTACTTTTAACAATTTCTGCTCCTCCTCCTTCTATGACATTACAATGCTGAAAGCTAAACTATAAATAACTAAAAACTAAATTTAATTTAACTGGAAAAAGTAATTTTTAAGTTATTGACAAAAATTTAGGAAAAATAATTGAATAATACAGTAATTATTGAAAAAAATTCTATCATGCTATCAATGTAATTCTAATGAGAGTTTCATGCATATCGACCAAAATATATCGTTGTACACATTTCGATCAACGAAAAATCGATAATAATTTGACCCAGATACTTTTCGTATCTGCAAAATCTAGGAATACGGTTCTATTTATGTAACCAATGACATCATGTTTATCTAACTCTCTCACTACACTGATATTATCAGGCAATCTGATTCTCGATGTGTGGTTTTGGATTGATTTTATTTCATTAATTTTTTATATCAGGCTGAGATATATCTCTTCCTTTTTACGTGATGAAGCTTTTATTACTTGTAAGGTTGGATGGATAGGAACGTGAAACCGTTATTATATAACTGTTGACGAGATTTATAATTGATTAATTGCATTATCAATACGAAGTAAGACATTTCAATCATCTTCTCTAACAAGCTATTCATTTACTTAGTTTTAAGTTTTATATTGTAGAGGATTTAGGCTGTCTTTTAACTTAGCAGGTTGATAAGATAACCTGAAACGCGATAACCTTTTACAACTGCTAAAATTTTGATTGTGTTGAAAAAAACATAATTACAACAAACAGCAAATTATTGATGAAACAAAAAAATATATATTTTTATTGGATTACAGTGCATAAAAAATTCGTAACAGCATACATCAAATGCATAAGGATTTCTCTGCCCCCCCCCCCCCCTCTCACCAGCAAAAAAATTAAGGATCCTATATACTTTTTAAATAATAAGACTTTATTTTTTGAAAAGAGTTGCATGTGCTGTCACAATGTGGCTCTAAATCAGAAAAAATACTAATAGCTTGATGTAAGGGAGTTGATATATACCGCATCTATCGAATTGTAGAATATTATTTTTGATTTTTTCCCCTAACATTTAAGCAGGTTTATTATTGTGTTTATTATGAGTAAATATATCGGTTTACAAGTTTCATTTGGATAAAAATTCATGCCAATGCATTAAATGTCATTAACTTTTTTTTAATGGCGATACTAATTGTCATTTGTCAAAAATAGTTATATAATTTTTTGTAATTCAGATAATTTTTTGTATTTAAAATTTGTTTTGTAATTCAGATGTAGTTTTTCAATCATTCCACCATTATATTTTTTTCAAATTACTGTCCATTTCTCCTTTTTATTTTTGAGTCACACTTAATTCTGAGACATTAGCAAAATTTTAACCGATTACTAACAAGTTGTTACCTTCAAACAGTCCACGAAGGTATTAATCCTTGCTCACACAAGGCCGTTTCACTTATAATGGACAGTTATTAAATGCAACAAAATATCATACAACGAAAGACAACCACTTATTTATTACAACAAACAGTTTTGTTCAAGGAATGCCAAAAAATATTTTTAGCTATCATTAAATGATTAAAGTGATGCAATTCGTGAGAATTTTCATTGAGTCACCCTGCTTCCAGAAGAAATAGCTCAATTTTTACTTTATCATAATTTAGTGAGTTTTTAATCTTTTCAATGAATCAGAAAGATGGAGAATATAGTTTCAGTTTCGAGTCGTTATCATTTTGCTCTTGCATTGAAACTATTAAAATTTTATTCCTCACATGGGAATTGCCAATTGCCAAATATTTTGATTTACGCTTAGTGGCGGCGTTCGGGAGCCAAAAGTGGCATCAAGCCAACTAAAAATAATTCAACTATTTTTGCAATCAAAAAATACCACAAGTTAAAAATTTGGGAAGCAATATCCCAAACCCCCCTCTCCTCTCCCTTCGCCCCACTGCACTTCTTGCAATCGTCTGCATTGTGCTGTTTTTCTGTAGATATATGTCTTACACAATCATTGTAGATTGCATGCTTTTAACATCAAAAACACTTTTAAACTTAAAAGAGCATCTCTTAATTGTATTTTTATGATCATTCAAATTCCAATTTGTTTTGATTAATATTATTTTATATAATGATTAAATACGTTTTTTTATTATAATTGTAAGTTAATTGTTTGATTTTATAAATTTTCCAGATCAATTATTAGAGATTTTATCAGCGTTGGACTTAAATATTTTTCAAGAGTAAAAATAGTACATTTAATTATTTTTATTTGTAGAAAGTTTTCTAGCTTCTTTTTTAGATGAATAGCGTTTTGACAAATGTTATTGTGAACTTGATTTTATTGATTTTAGTGGAGAAATAGCTTTGCACTTTCGGATTTTTCGACATAGATAATATTGTAATCGTCTAAAAATTCATTCAATTTTTTAATAACTTATTTAATTTTTTTTTTCTATAGTACATTCTCAAATCAATAAATTTTCAATTTCTTGGGTTTTTGAATTTTTATTTGAAATATACTGATTGCTTGATTCACATATTCATCAATTATTTAAATCCATCTATACGAAAGTCTTTAAAAAGTTGTTGGCTTAAACCATGTTGTTTTACTACAACGAAAGTTACTTAACAAGCTATTTCAGTAATCATTAAGAAGCACCTAATTTTTTTATAATTTGAAATTTCAAAATGATGTATAGAAATGAAATCATTCTTAAATAAATAAGTACAATATAAAAATCATTATTAAATATAAAACTAATAATATCGACATTCACTGTTTTGAAATTCGAAAATCTGAAAATTTAACAATACATTCAGAATTACAATTTTAGATAGCCTTCTTTTAACTATTAAAATAAGGTTTGTAAATATATGTGTATAATTTTGCATGTGTTTTTAGTTAGCAAAAAACAATTTAAATTAAATTTTACTAAAAAGAATTTCTGTTGTGAAGTCTTCTGAATAAATATGACGTTTTTTGTTACTGTAACCGATAAGTGATTCACATAGAAGTACGTAGAGAACGCATAGTAGAAAAAGGAGCACATTTCACAAATAAGTAATATCAACTGTTTTATTACTTGATGTTACGTTTAATAAACTTACACTTTATTGAAAACGTATTGAAATACAGCGAAATTGAAGTTACAAAATTTAATTGATGGACAAATGGAATAACGTTTGTTATATTAAATGTGTCAGTAATTACACACCTAAATTACAATAGAAAGATCTGACTTGATAAGTGTCTTTTCTCCTGTTTAGAAAATAATTTTTTTTTAATGTCACGCTTATAAAATAAAAAGGAAAAAGTTTTTCCTGTCTAGTTCAAGAAAATTTATGAGAATATTCCTTTCTTTGCATCAATTTATAGCATACAATTAGTTCTTTGTTCTTTTGTTCAACTTCTACAAGTACAAAATATTGTATTTTACTGAACAAAAAGTCCGTATTTTCAACAAACTCTGTGATCATAGAAATCAAAATTCGTTCTATATCTGCGCAATCAGATTCATCTTGTAAATGAACTTCTACTCTACAAACACTATCAGAAGATTCTTTAAATGAAATTTTTTGCAGCGTTCAATTATTTGCTTTCCTTAACAGATTAGAAATAAGAAAAATTAGATTTTAAAAATATAACATTATAGTATCTCAAATATTATATTTTTAGGACCTAATTTTTCTTATTTTCTAATGTTAAGGATTTCCTGTTCAAACCAGATTACATATTAAATATATGGCCATAGTCTTAATGAGATTTAAATAAAAAATAAATTATCATATTGTAAAATTACAAAAGTATATCCTTCAGTGGGTCTATCTATTGTAAGCTACGAAGTGTAGGTAGCATTAAAAGGAATTGTCAGCCTATTCCTTTCTCATAGACCTTATGATTCACTATTTTAGCCACAGTATATTCTAAAGAAATACTTCGAAAAATGAACTTATAAAAACAAAGTTTTCAATATACATCCATTATATGTATTACTCACTTTCAAGTGCAATTGCAACTTATTAAATGATTTTGAGCTCAGATCTAGTTTTATAGAATTTCACACTACGAGGAAAGCCATTGATTCCGTGTCATGTATAAACTCTTTTTTGTCCCCAAAACTTGATAGAATGCATCGTCATTGATAGAAAATCTATCTATCTATATATATATATATATATATATATATATATATATATATATATATATATATATATATATATATATATATATATATATATATATATATATATATATATATATATATATATATATATATATATATATATATATATATATATATATATATTTTTTTTTTTAAGGTTTTTTATATGCTAGCCTATAGAAACGTTTTAAACTTTTAATACAAAAGCAACAGCTACTTTCTCTTCAAATTCCACTAATGAACTATATTTACTGTTGTATTACCTGATATAAAAATTTATACTTTAAAGTTATACTTTGGTAGGTATTGTGGCCAAAACAGGAAAGCATTTAGTCTATGTGTCAGGTCTGATTAACGATCTCTCTTAAAGTAATGTTAGTTTGTAATAGGTTTTGTACAAGTGTATTCCCTCTTTTAATTTAAGCTAATGTACATTGTTCATTTAGTAAGGTTGAAAGTAGGGTTTCATGGTAATCCACTAGACCATCTGGAGTAAATACCAAACGTCAATCACAAATAAAGCCCAGGTAAATTTTCTCATAAAAATAACTTTTCAAATGTTAAAAACATCTACATGTAGCCCCTTTAGATTAAAGTGCTATCATTAGCTACAGAAAATTTAACTGTAAGTTCTTGAACTATTTTAAGCCGAATTATTGAATTAATCAGATAAAAAATTGTCAATTTAATCATTAAATCATTTAGTGTTGAAAAAGAATTGTATTTTTACTTCTAACACAATTCATTGTATAAAAATGCTCTTCTGATGGGGAATGTAGTTAATTCAACACACAACTCTTTCATTTTATGAAACTTGATTGCTCTGCTATCAAGTTTAAAACTAATAATATCGTCCTTCGCTGTTACCAAATTTAAAAACCTGGACATTTAACAGTTTGCAATTTTAGATGCCTTCTTTTAACCTTTAAAATAGGATTTTCATATATATATATACAATTATTTGCACTTTTACATGCGATGATATATGTACTAAAAAATTATTACGTTTATCTACACCGTTTCACTATTTTGTAAATATTTTCTACAAAATACTGAAATCTATGGAATTATAAAAATAAAACAAAAAAGCAAAATTTAAATTCTAACAGGATTTTATAAGAAACGAGTTTTATTGTGAGCTTTTACCTAATAAATGTCGTAAGTATCACGATTATAAAATTTTAAAATGGCATACTTATAGAAAAATTATAATCCATCCATTTTTTTGTAAATTGGTCATATTTACTATTACTTCAAAAAACATTTTTTTTTTTTTTTTTTTTTTGATTTTTAATAAGTCTTTTACACAAATATAATATTAAACTTTAATTAAAAGCTTGATTTTGAAACAGAGACTTTCCTACCACACCTACTTCTCTTACCTACTAAACCTCCATAACTTTTTTAATTCTTCCTTACGATTGTACCGTAAATTATTTTTCAAACTTAAAGACGAAAACTTTTTACGGAGTTAATGTGTTCGTGTAATTTGAAAAAAAATTTATATCAATTCAAACGAATAAACTTCTCATTCCGACATGTTTGAGTAAAATATTGTAGAACGAAAAAAGCGAATTTAAGGTAGCACTTTTTTGGTATTTATAATTTAAAAAATCTAATTACGTGTAATGCTTTATTTTTTAAATAAAACTAGTATTTATGTTTTGAGTACCTCATTCCTTAAAAAAATTTACTTAAGTAAAGAGTGTTATGTAAAATTTTTCTTATTTTAGAGTAAAACTTTTACCTCACCGTGTCTATTCCTCATAACTCATAAGCAATTTCTGCACTGCAAGAAAATAAAGTCAATTAGACTATCACCTTACTGTATCCTATCTAATACTCTGTAGTAGGTTACCTTTGGATACCAACAGAGTTAGTTTCTGAAAGAGTTACTAACATAGATCATTATTGTGATTTCTAAGTCTTCTCCAACTTCAATTCAATAAGCAAACATAAACTATCCAGAAGTTTCAGTTAGAGATCAATAATATGCTCATAATTCTTTAAAATACATGTATGGATGAGAAAGTCCCGAGTTCTTCTAGGCGATGTTTTTAAAACTCTTTGATTACGAGAAAAGTTACTTGTTGAAAAGTTATTTTATGCGAATAAATTAAAAATATATTTCGAAACTTAAGACAGCGCTTTCTTTTTCTCATTCTTTTTTATCATTTTTACTTAAAATCACTCTCCTTTATCGTGTTTCTTTCCAAACATGGCGCTAAAGACTACCTTTCCGTAGAAAAACAAGTCTGTGGATCCTTGGAACCTCCATTGATTTTGTAAATAGGTTCATAGAACCACATTCATTCGACGTGCATTAATTATTATCTCTTGTTTACCTTATCTATATTTTAAACATGTTGATAACTGTGAAGGGGTCATGGTCGGATCACGATAGAAGCGAGGAACAAACTATTATATTATTTGTTTGATGTTTAAGAGTAGACATTTTTTTAGGGAATCGCTAATGCAAATGTCATTGTTTTCAAAATTAGGAATGCATATCGAAAATACCAAAAAAAGTATAACAAGAAGCCTCAATATTTAAGTAAGATGCAGCGTATATTTAGAGCTGATAGTGGCTTATATTAGCTACAAACATTTATATTAGTAACATAAAAATAATCTATTGAAAATTCTATGATTTTACTTAGTTAGTAAATGCATTCAAAAATCCCCCCCCCCCTTTTTTTTTATATATATATATATAAAACAGAAGAAGACATTCATATTTTGAGGTATGAAGTATGCATTTCTGTTGTGATTTAATTATTTTTAAATCAAGGTTGTGTAAGTAAAACTTTAGTTAAAGGATTTAATTAAAAAAGTCCATTTTTAAAAATGTTTAAATTTTTTTTAATTTAGTGATGATAAGTACGAATTGTTTGATTGTTTATTGTGCTTTATCGCATATGACAAGCATACTTGAATTCTTTGAATACGCTACCACGACGAGTAAACCTGTTTTATTACGCCCTGATTGGCTGATTGGAACTATGTGTAGCCGATTCGTTAAAACTCTAATAGTATCCGTAGATAGAAAAGTAAAAATATTAATTAAGATTTAAACTTAAAAGCACTTATTTTCTTTTTGTTATCAACCTATATTTAAGTTTAATACAAAACTATGTGTGCAGGTTATCAATATTACAATAAAAGTTGTGATTGCCAGGAACTATATATTTTATGCGGAAGGATCCAGCCTACAGCGTATTGAATGGGGTCTAGTAGGGCTATCCGTTAGTGTATCTCGAAATTTGACTCAAATCTGCGTTTTTGTTTTTTTGTTTTTAAAATATTCCCGAATTCATTACCATTAAAATGATACCATTTTCTTAAGAGGCTCAAATTACTTTTTAAATTACAGTAGGTTTTATGAACCTGTTTTGTATCACGTTCATTAGTGTAGTAAACTTTAAACGCGTTTTCTGAAGAATGACATTTTGGTGTTATATGACTTTACGCCAACGGTCATAACTTCTCAATAAATTATCCGATTTACAAAATTCTAATTTTGTTTTGTCGACATTAGTTGTAAATGTGTTTTCTATGGAGCATCTAATATATATTGTTACGAAAAACAAATTTATGCATATTTTAATCTTAATTTTTTGTTAAAAACTATGTATTTTTTTAAACTTTTTATTTAAAAACTTATAATTAAATAAATATTGAAGCCAAATTCAAAATTCTCCATAGGAACATGCGTCAATATAATATCTTTTATTTGCAATAAAAATATGAATTCTAAGTTAATTACAAGTTTATTTATATATATTCTAATAATGTCCTAATTAGTTACTTAAATTGCAATTAGCTGATTAAAAAATTGACGGAAAAAGAAAGTTTATACATAAAAATGCATTAATTTTAATTCTGATATACTTCCAAAAAGTTTGAAATTATAACCTAAAAATTAAAGGAAATCATCTCAATTGTATATGTATACCTTACAGTAATTTTGTGTGTTTTAATATAAGCTAAAATAATAAATTTAACTTGTAATAAAATACACAAAATATGATGACTTTAATAGACAGTTTTATTCAAAGGTCTTTCAATCCCAAGGGAGTGTATTGTCAACAATTTATCATGGCAATACAATTTTTTGACCAAATACATATTTTGAAGTATACAAGTATATTTCATGAGCAAGAACAACAAAAAATTTGCTTAATTGTGAAACTTTACGTATTTTAAAACATGATCTATTTTAGGCATGGCATGAGCTTTAAAAAGTAATTTGAAAGTTTTTGTAAATAGTCTTTCAAAATTATCTAGTTTAATTGTAAGAGATTGAAATTAGACTGTTTTTGTATGAAATAAAATAAAAACTTGTTCCCCGTTATAAAAAAAAAAAAAAATAGTTCAATTTAAGAAAGATAATGAAACTTTTTAAAATATGCAAAATTTGGAAGAAATATTAAACTTTTAATTATATAAGTTTTTTATTAAGATAATTATACCGTATAATTACAGGAAATTAATTGTACAAATCTGTTTCCTGGATGTCGTAGCTTTTGAACATTTTAAATATTTAGTGATTGATGCAAGTAAAAGTAATAAAAAGAAAATTACATTTATTAATATATTTAAGATCTTAAGTAAAATAATGCTAAAATAATGGAAGAAATTTAAGAATAAGTTTCTTTAATATTCCTGATCTTAAAGAGTGTCTGTCTGATTTATAAATACTTTTTGCATAATATCCTAATTAAAATAGTTTTATTCCAAAACTCTTTAAATTATATCATAACGAACAAACCAACATACTATATTCTATAATCGACACGCTTTTACCATTGTAACCGAGACAATAAATCGAAATATAGTGCTTGATAATACTAATACAAATTTTTAAGTAAACAGTCCAATCGAAGTTGTGAATATTTCCTGTCATGTACTATATTTTAAGACAAGTAGAGCTTTGAATTATTGTTATTGTTATTATTATTATTTTTTTCTTTCTTTTCTTCTTCTTCAATTTTTTCCACTTACACATAATTACTCCATTCAATTCATTTGTTGTATGATCTTGAAAATAAAGTGCATTTAAGATCGTATAACTCATAAGTTAACATCGACAAGTTGTAAGATAACTTTTTAAATAGGTTTTTTTTCCCCTAATGGCGGCCCAAGTTCTTACAGTCACTTGTTAGTGCTCGCAGTCACTTGTGAAGGGGCACCCAGTGGGATCGTTGCCCCTAACTTAGGACATCCATGTCTTACCCCATATAAGAGCCGAAACCCACCAGCGTGGTAGTTTGATATACTAACCACTGTACTGAATGGTGGACTTTTTAAATAGTTAATGAGATCGCGAGAGTAAAACAAAGGAAAATATCCTGAATATCATTAATGTTTTTCATCCAACCTCATAAGTCCAAGTAAAATACATCAAAACCCTTCAACAAAGTTATTAAACTTATATTTCAATCTCAAGTATCCAGCAACATAAAAAACAAACTTTTTATCATTGCTATCTCGTAATCTATTCCAATATCAGAAAACGCAAAAAGGATTTCAGTATCTGTAAGCACTAATAAAACGAACATCAAATTATTCAAGCAGAAGCAAGCTACGAAATTAAAGACTTCGATATGACATAGATTGCAAGGCATCTTTGACATGACCAGTATCAAATATCCAGCACCGTATTATATAACGATTTTATGCGGACCTTCCACAAACGTTTTTTATTTGCAAAGAAGGTTCTCCTTGTTTCACTATTATGTATTTGTTTAATTAATGAAAATATTTTTACTCGGATGCTGTTTGAGTAATTTATCTGTCTAACTTATTTCAACTCTGTGCATCTTGCGGCCATTTAAATTTTGCTCTCGTCTAATTAAGGCTTTTGCTTGAAAAAAAGATTGGTAGTTTATAATTATTCTTCCTGGAAAAATAAAATTAACTAAAAATAGTGCGGTTTCATATAAATAAACGGAATATTTGCTATTTATTTCGTTGCAACGTGTGGGATAAAGTTGATTTTAACAAGGAGTTAAACTTATTTTTTTTACTTCGTATCATGCAAATGATGTTTATCTTATAAAAAAAGGGAATATTTAATAAACTCAAGTGATCACACGTAAACATGCGCATTAAGTTCCAAAAATGCGAATTATCAAACTTTATGTATAATTATATATTACATGACTGTATCATTTAAATGAAATTAAAAAGTTATATAATATAAAATAGAACACAAAATTTGAATCACTATAACTGATTTAACTTTCAACTTTAGTTATTCTAATATTTTTATCAAAATGTCCATTTTTGAAAAGAAAATCTGAATTTTTAAATTCTGAAATTGGAAAAAAAAAATCAAAACAAAAAGATTGTCATTTCTTAGGTTACAATTTATTTAAAAATTACATTCATAGATGATAATTTAAACAAAATTGTTTCGATCATAATCTTCACAGTCATTTTATATTTATTATCAATTAATCAAGTTTTTCTCAAAAGTAGTGAAATTTTTAGATTTAACTGTCCCCAAAAGTTTTATATATAATACCATTTTCATAACGATCGATATTTGAAAAAATGAGTTGTGTTTTTGTAACCATTTTTAAAAATTTTCATTTAAAATAGCGTAATGACAATAACAAGTTAATCAGTTTATTTAAAAACTCTGACGATCAGCTGAGATCAACATTCATTTGAATCTCTAGAAAATCTTTTAATATAGAATGTGCAGTATTATATAAACTTCTATAACCCTAGGTGCTATGTAAAGGCGCTAGACTTACGCGATTTTGTTTCTGAACTATGCAAAGATCTCTAGAGAACATACTATTACTGAAATCTCAAATTAAAAAGACATTTACTTATGAGATTTCTTAAATAACACTTCAAGCCATATTTTTAATGTCCATTAAAATTTGCTTCAGAGGAATCCATATTTCAAAGTCCTAATATTGTACCTTTATCTTTCAGAACCCATCCTTCTGCAAACCTCGGGCTATAGCACAACACCGACCCCAAGCCATCATACTATCGTCCCAACCTCGGACACTCAAAACAACCGAATCATCAGCACCACAACTACCATAAAAACTGAACCGACATCTGCCGGCACCACGCCACAACCAACCCGCCAGCGGACACGTCGGAAACCCCGCGTACTCTTCTCACAAGCCCAAGTCTACGAACTCGAAAGACGGTTCAAGCAGCAACGATACCTCTCTGCTCCAGAGCGCGAGCAACTCGCCAACGTTCTCAAACTGACGTCAACTCAGGTGAAGATCTGGTTCCAGAACCGTCGGTACAAATGTAAAAGGCAGCGACAGGACAAGACTCTTGAACTAACAGCGGCCAATTTGCATCAAGCTAGAAGAGTAGCGGTGCCAGTTCTGGTACGTGACGGGAAGCCGTGTCCTTCTACGTATTCTTCTGGTGGGAACCCAGGGTATTATCCGTCGCCGAATGCAGCTGCAATTCCCACTTCAGTGTCTTCGTATCCGACAGCGGTTGGACCTTATTCTCATTCTCAAATAGCGGGTATGCAGCAAAATGGTGGGACTAATACAACTGTTTCGAACGGTGGGGTGTATAGCAATCTTCAGCAATTGCACGGATCACCTGGACTTGCGGGATGGTAAAATACACAGATTGCTACAAACTGTCCCTTTTCAGCACTTTACCAAACTATGAACTAAAGTAAGAATCTCATTACTCTACATTAATCACCAGAACTGGTGAGGAAATACAGAGAAATATATAAACACTCAACACTGTATTAAACTCAGTGATGTAACAAAACTACAACTACTGCAAGGAGGATCCCAGCATGAAATGCTGGTTAACACACATATGCAAAGTTACGATTGTGTAGAGTTCCAAATAGCACTTAGTTTCAATTGCGTGAATCAAATGTAGTTGTAGGATTGCTTGTAACCTGCCACTCAATTTGTTCTAAACTTTAAAAGGGCACAAATCTGCAATTGCACAGGCCAAAAGGACCTAAAATAGGTTATATACGCATAACATGGTACCAACCATTCAGTGCTTTTAAATGTTAAACTAAAGAAATGTGTGTCTGTGTTTCTGAAAAACCTATGAACGGATCAATGAAACTTAGAAATATGAAAAGTAATCGGAAAGTTTTCAGCATGAGAATATGAATGAGTGTGTCGACTCGTATTATAGATTCTCAAAGTAATAAAAATAATTTGAAATGGAAATGATTGTTTATGAAATTGATTTTGTGCTGGTCGCATTTTCATGGGATATTTGCAATTCCATTAATGACTATTACTTCAAGAGTAAACATTAGCTTCAAAATGTGATTTCACGATTGCGTCCAAAGATTGATGTATCGTAGTATGGAAACAAATTAGTATTAGATATAGCTTTGTATAATTTGTGAGATTATTACTCTCTTATTTTGTAATATAATTTGTTCGTGCCAAAGATTACAACTTATCAAGTTTTTTAAACCAATTTATTTCACTTTCTGGTAATTTGTATAAAGCGGTGATCCGTTTGGATTAAATAGTATAAACCTAAGGGAAATACGGTGCTATCGATTCATGCTGTCAATACAAGTCGAATACCATTCGTCATCATTGCACCATTTTTTATGCATAATAGTGGTTATATTCATCTTTTAACACTACTATACTGTGATCAAAACTCTGCCAAATATTTTTTTTTTTTTATTTATATTCTTTTTTGTTGTTGTTGTTATGTTTGATCAAGTAAGTGTAATTACTTCTAGAAATCAGTTTTTTATTCGATGTTCGATTTTTCTTCTCATTTTTTGTTAGAATAACATACATTTTGTTTACTTTCTTAAAGAACAAAAAAGGAAAATACTGTTTTGTTAGTAGGAATCACAAAAAAGATTTTATCTAAAATGTCACATTGAAACACTAAATTTTTTATTTGAAACATGTTTTAAACATTTTGATTATATTAATGAGCATTAGTTAAAATTGTTGGAATTATGCAACACTTAAATTAATATAATTAAATAGGAAAGAATAATGTATTTTTTAAATACATCAAATTAGTTAGTTACATTTAATAAAATTATTAAAAACAAAATTTTATTGCAATAGTTTTTAAGAAGTCTTATATAATCAAATATTTGTTTTACACTTATACATTACTTTTAGCACCTACACAGCTACAACCAGTCAATCAAGCTTTTTTAAGAAATATAAGTATTACACCTTTTTAAATCATGCGTAAGATATAGTCGTTTCTAAACTATTGAAATATACTTTTATTGTTTTATACTTTTGCTCCTGGAAATTTTAATTATGTATAAATATTATGTATATAATTATTACGTAAAATTTTTTCCTCTTGTAATAAATGCTCATTTATTTTATTAGAATATATTTCACTGCACAAAGAAGGCATAGTCTTTTAAATAATTAGTCATCTTTCATTTTGTGGATGCTTTCATTTTTGGAATTATATATATTTCTTTAAAAATGTGCAATTATATGTAAATGATATAGAAGTTCAGTAGCTGTGCTACTTAGAAATTTGTTGGAGTATATTTAACTTTTAGTTATGAATAAAATAATTTACACTTACTTTGTGTATGCGTGTTTTTGAGTTTGTTGGAGAAACATTTGTATATTGGATCTACAAATAAATAATCTACAAATGTGGGTTACATATAATATCGATTATTTTTTGCATAGATGAAATATCTAATCCCAACAAAAATATCTCTGTAAAAAATAATCCAATTTCTTCTTACAATAGATATGGCAATGAAAAGTATTGACATCTAGAGTACAGCCAAGTTTAACGTTGGTTTAAATTACTGGCAATGCAAATTAGTCATATTTTAAACAAGAGGTTTTCTTCTCCTTGTTAAAATTCAATCTTCATAGGATTAAATTACCTAGTTATAAAATCATTTTTGCGACTTCGATATTACGCTTCACATTACCAACGCAACAAATTAGTGCTTCAGAATACGTAATGGACAAGTGTCACAAACATTTTTGCAACTGAGTATTTAACCCTATGAAGATTTATATTTTAACTAGGAGAAGGAAATTTGTTGGTAAAAATCTCACTAATTTTCATTGCTAGTAAATTACACCAACGTCAAACTTGATTGTACTCTAGATCTCAATATTTTTCATGGCCATAGCTATTGCATGAATAACTTTTTTACAAAGATGTTTTTATTGAAATTGAACTTCTTTTTACGGTACTGATTCCAGATATATTACTTATTTGTACACCGATATCTGCTTTAAAAAAGTTTAGTGTACACAATTTTAAAACCTGCAAGAAAACTTCCTGGTATTGAAGGGTTAAGTATAAAACTTTTTTGGGTACCTAGATAATTGTACCATCGACCGTTGATGAACTTTTTGTTGGCAGTCGACAACGAGAACTATAAAATTAGTCGACTACTTTATTCTTTTAATTTAAATTGTTATTGGACATAAGACAGTTTAAAAAAATATTCTCAAAGACGTCCAATTACCTGAAAATGTGCAGGATTTTTTAACAAAGTTCAATTTAACGGACATGAGTATTTATGCATTATAATTAATTTTAAAAGATTATTTACTTTCAATTATATTATTGCTACATTTTTCTTAAGCATTACATCTTTTATTAATATTTTTTACTGCGTTTTCTTTTATTTATACCATGATATTCACTATTTATCTTTAATAAATCATTCGTTAAAATTTAATTTATTTGAAATATTAGCTGATTTTATAGATCATGTTTAACTTTTTATATTATTTTTTTAAGAATATTTAAATAAAAACTAACTGTATTATTTCAATATGAAGCAATACTTAAGACATGAAAATAGTGATTACTAATGCCGATGGTAGCATACAACAAATATAACTCTTTTTTTGTATCTGTAGATAAAGGGAAAAGTGATTCTATGCAGTGATGATGTCTGACAATTCTGTCACTAATGGTAAATAAAGATACATTTAATATAGTAATGATTAGAAAATAGTATTTTTGTTCTTTTTCTTTCTTTTTTTACTGTTATATAGAACAAACACTTGTACATCGATAGTTAAATTATTTAGCATATATTATCATGCAGTAACATTATTATTTAATTTAATACACTCAAGCATTTAATTCTTATTTACTTTTGGTGATATACTTTCAACAGTTAAATATTCAGAATTTTTTTATGTACTTAAAATAGATAATTTTAATTGCATTATTAGATTTTGCATAACATTTTGATGCAAACCACTTAGAAATTCATGTTATTTTTCGTTTTTGCAACAATGTATCGATAGAATTTAACTTTTAATAAATATAAAACATTAGTTTATCTTTACAATTGCCGAGATATAACTTTTAATAAATAGAAAACATTAGTTTCTCTTTAAAATTGCCGAGGTATATAATAATGAAAATGAAAGAATAATTATATTAAAATTAAAATTGGAATTAAATATTCATCAATAAATATGTAGAATATTACAAAAGTATGTTTTTAACAATAAAAAAATGCACATTTTTATTTCTTTCATATTATGAATCTTTTAACAAGATTACAATATTATTATTATTATTATTATTTTTTTTTTTATTAACCAGCTTATTTTATTTTACTTGCAACTAAAAATTCAAATAAAAAATAGATATTTCAAAAGATGTATGAATAATTCTGCAAATTATGAAATAAATTAACGAATTTAGTCATATCATTTCAAATTCATAAAAAAAAGGTTTGTTCTCTTATAAACTTCATTAACACAATAATATCATTAAAATATTATTTGTTTCATTAAAATTCCCTAGAAATATTTAATTGTTCTATCAGAAAAGTATTACGTTCGGTGCCAATGAAGTTACATTTATTTTTCGAATGCATCTAAGGGATAAAAGAAATATTTTAAAAAAAACTTACATTATTTTTGTTCTTATAGCTAATGCAATGTACCGAGAAGTTTCGTAATTCCTTATTGTTGTTTTCTTGTATTAATAAATTAAACATACATATTTAATTCAATGTATTATTTTTAATGCCTACCCATTATCACTACTTGTTTCCAACAACTCAATTAATTACCGTAATAATTAATATTACTTACTTAAACATATACTAACATTCAAAAATTCATTGATAGGAGTGTACTTTAGCAAACTATTTTAGAAATATTAATTATTATTTATTTAAGTACATTAATACTATTTCTGAAATGTAAAAAAAAAAAATATGTTTCATTCTGGTCCTAATTAAATAGTTATTTCTATCCAAAATTATTACGAAAAACATATCTTATATTTTAAAAATCAACTTGAACCTAAATATTACAAATTAACGTATTTTAGAAGAAGTTCACAATTAAAATTTATTTTATGTAATTTATACATAAGAAAATAAATAAATAAATAAAAAAGAGCATTCCATCTAAATATATCGTGTCTTTCAAATAATAGAAAACTTATTATGTGTTTTAACAATTGATTAAAAAAAGATTTAAACACTAAATGGTATATAACCTTGTTTAAAAATTTAATTTTCTTTATTTTTCTCAATACGAGATATAGTAGTGAGCTCATATCAAAGATAAATAACTTTTATTGTTTTACAAGTATCTTTAAATGTGTAATGAAAGAGTTTATAAAGGTGAACTACTTGTTTTCATATGCTGAATCACCATTTTCTATATGAAATATATCTAAGCCGATAAACATTTTTATTACAATATAATTAAGCTGCAAATTTGAAAACCAGTATAATAACTAATATAAAACTAGTTTCAAAATTAATACAGATTTAAATGATGATTTTAAAATAAAAATAATAACATTAAAAAAAAAATAAACAGTCCAACCCATATTTCATTCTAGATCATTTACTGATGATCCTATATTCAATCCAAATCCTGACTGGTAATTTCCTCAAAGACATACGTTAAAAAAAAAACTTGATATTTCTCAGTGGCGTCAGGGGTGGAACAGGGTTGGTATCATATGTCCCTACGCATTTCAGACCCCGGAATGCAATCGAGACTTTTAAAATATGCGTTGACTCAAGAGTCCACGCGACTGCACTCGATCAAAAGGAACATTATACACCCATTACAGTCCATTACAGTTTAAAGAGCAAACTTTGTAAAAAGCCATCGGCTTTCCATTCTTAGCTTACCCGGGATACTCGAGACGTGTCCCCAAACAAAAGCTATTGATTGGCGTTCGGCTCTATCAACGCTTTGTGAGGTGAGGCTGTTCTTTTGCTATTATGAGCGAGAGAATAAAAACAGAAAAAAAAATGGTGAATTCTTTGTGGTTAGGGTGTAAAGTTTAAGCTTGATATTAAGTTCTCGTTACTTCTGCTACACCCGGAAACATAGTGGTAATGAGAGTTGTTTAAATTTAATGGGCTTAAAAATTTAAATGTGTACTGTTTATTAAAATTCGAGAAAACGGTTTTAATGTTTATTAGAATTTCATCTGATTAAATATCCTGTAAAAAGTCTCTTATCTGGGTAAAAAAAAAATTGAAGAAAAATTACACTACTATAAACCAAACTTTTTCTTTTGGGTAAATTTTTCATAGGTATCTGTTATTATTAAAAAGAAACTTTACACTATGATATGAAGCAGGTAATCATTAAACACATTTATAATTATTGTTCGATTAAATAAATATTTGAGTTGTAAATATTCATCAGTATTTCTTAAAGTTGTCCGTAAAATGTACAATATGTTTCAACGAATGCGAAATTATCGTGTATATATTCGCACAAAATACCAAGCGTACTGAGTAATATCAATACATTATCACTAACATTCATTTATAATTATAATATAAAATGAATAGTTTTGCGGAGAATTTAAAAAATTCTCCGTATCCTTCCAAACTATCGCTTAATGTCATAAACCATATTTAAAAATCCTACCAATTAAAAGTAAAAATAATAATAATAATAATAAAATACAAAGAAATAATTTTAACTAAGGAAAATTTATACAACTTTAAAATGTTATATAATAATGCATTGCTGACAAATTATAGGCGAATGTAAGTGTCAAGTAATGAGAGCCAAAGGTATGAAATTAGGATAATTCTATGATCTGTAAAAAGATTAAATAATGACATTCTAATTACAAAAAAAATTTATTATTTTTAACACAAGATAAGTATTAGTATTTACATTAAATTAAAATATTTTCAGTGTCGTTGAAAATAGAAAACTATGAATTCAAATATTTTCAATGTCGTTGAAAATAGAAAACTATGAATTCAAATATTTTCAGTGTCGTTGAAAATAGAAAACTATGAATTCAAATATTTAGCAAACATTTAAAACCATCAATCAGGGAAGAAAAACCTATCAACAAAAATCTCACAAATGAAATTTGACTCCAACCCTAAAAGCTTTTCCCGGTTCACTCAAAAACCTAACGTAAATGACTGGCTCCCTACAAAATCCACCACCCTAAGATAAAGTGTCTCGATTTGAGACCGAAACCATGCTGGAGTGACTTTCGATGCATAAGTTATCTATTGTTTGGATTGGGCACAATGCGGGCACCTCAACCCTGTTCTGACCCCCGCCACTGGCGCCATACTGAACGGTTCCTCGAGCTAAACACAACACCATATTCGTTTCGTATCGCTTTGCATGGGAGGCTGTTTTTTCTTCTCACACCCCACTAGGGCTTTTATTCATTATCTTGAGTCTGTGTGGTTCTTTCACTGTGCGCTTACTACTTAGATAGAGAGGAGTTGGTGGGTTTTATATGTGCAGATGGTGGCATAAATCTCAATTATAGATGGAAGATTTGGGTAGGTTGTAGTAAACTCAAGCTCTGATCCATGCTCAAAGATATAGAGCTGAGAAAATTGAATTAATTAAACTAGAAAGTTCCTTTTAGTAAGAGAGTCCAGACACATCTTTTGGTGGAATACCTTTCGTCTATATTTTTCAAAGGTTGAGACACACTGAAAATTCATGTATGGATGGAATATATCAGTAAATAAATTCATGCATAATGTTGAGGTGAGCACATGCAGACTAGACTGTCATCAATGGACAGTGGGTAATTTGGGCCATCACTCTGTATTGAAATTGCATTTCCTCCATCTTTGATGATAAAGGTCATTCTTACCTTTCTGAGTAGACTATATATTATTAAAATAATTACATTGGTTTATTACGATCAAAAAGGCGGATATTGTTTATTGAATCTTTCTATCACTTTTCTCTTATATGGAAAGATTATTATAATTTCTTGATGAACTTTTTAAATTGTCTACATTCTTTGTATAAAAAATATGGAAGCAATGGTAATCCACTAAGGTTTTAAAATTTAACTAAAATGGCAATTTTCATTAAGTACTTTTTGCAAATTTTCTGCAACTTAAAACTCATCATAAGTGTTGTGTTACCTACATTATCTTTAAACTCTTCATCCTCATCAAATCAATAGCTAATTTCTTTAAAATAACCTTGATAACATTTATGAAGGCTTCAACTCTAAATTGTTACGCTGCTGGCTACCTCCTATCACAGCCTTTTCGTCGGAACAGCAATTATAGATTCGAAACAAGTCCCATTTGACCCTGACAGCAGCTCACTTATTGACATGTGTGACTGCCCTTATCCAAAAATCGCACACCCGGTGGCTTCTAATGGCTGGCACGCGACCAAATAGAAAGTCGCGGGCCAACACCACTTCAAAATCCAATTGACTCTTTCCAAAATAGAGACAGAACCACACGATGAGGTAAATATTGTATTCGTACACCACCACAGGCAACCAACGGGCCTTGAAAAACAGTATGAAGCTGATAAAAGGCGTCTGCGTTATAAAGGTTTTTATCCAGAAGCAACAAAGGCCGTCTTGTGTTTCACCCAAGTGTGTCTTTAAGGCTGGAACAATGGCAGGGTCTATGGCGTGGTTGTTGGTCAAGCCTGATGGTGGTAATCTAAGGAGTTAGTGAAGTCCTTTATATTCAGGCCCATCGACAACCGATGCCTTTCTTTTTAGGGAGCTTTTTTGGGGGGATTTTTCGGTTCTGACGTAATAACGGTATCGTGTCGTTAACCCCATTATATTTATTGTAATATTAAATAGTGAGGGGGTTAAAAAAGGAGTAAATGACGAAGAATTCGGTCTGTGGCGTAATGGGAGATGGTAATCGAGGGAATTCCGTGGTGAGGTACAATAGGTAATTGTGGTGAGAGAGTGATGATGTGGAATCTTTGTGAAGTGAGTCATGATCGCAATCACCGCCAAAGACAAGCTTAATCTTCTTTAATGTCGTTGGTAATTAAAACACTTAAATATAAGATGCATTATCTTTGCCATATCGCAATGCCTATCCCAATAGAAAAATAAGCGAAGTCAAGGAATTTGTACAGATGTTTTGGAAGCATTGAATTTTTACTGAAATTATATTATAGTGTATTAAAAGAATTTTTCGCTTTTCTTTAATAACAAAAACTTTTGCTAATTTGGTTTCTTGAACCAGAATTAAAATATTTCATTTTTCCAAAAGAGCGCTTGGTATTAATAATGTACAAATTATTAATACCTCTTAGCACTAGGTATTAATAATTTTCACAAATTATTTCTTTTTTGTGCATTTCATACAATCATTCCACTGCATTCATATAACAGTTCTAATGCTATACAAACTTAGTTAATAAACGTTGAACTTACCTAACTCCCAAATATGTTACTTTGATTAATTTTAAATACTTATTTTTCTCTTCTTAAGGGGAATCGGAAAGCAAAATTTGTTCTTGGAATCCATTTTGAGGTTTTTCTCGCATCACAGTATTTGAAATGTTATCTACAGAATGTTTTACTTGGTGAGCAATGCGCTCATCCGAATTTTTTTTTTTTTAATTCGAAAAAAATAACATCACTGAAAAAAAACCCTTCTGCTTTGTACTTTTAACACTATTTTCTCACAATGCTATTTTTTCATACAAATGTACCTTTTTCTCAGGATCCACTCAATATTTTGCTTTGAATTTTTTTTCCAGGTACCATATTGTATTTTAATATAAGCAAACATATGCTTTTACATAAATATTTATTAGTTTGTTGTGTTTTATTTGAAAATTTTATAAAAAAATTTTCAAAACATCATAAGTCCTAAACAAAACTTTATTTTTACAAAAGCATAAGTCAGTCTATGTAAAAGTGTTTTAATATTGGCTATACAAAATTTAAAACCAATGGTATGAGTAGTTTCTGAGAAAAAGGTACCTTAAAAACACTTTTTTAACCTGGAATAAATAGACCCTTCCGACCCCCTTAACTTCGAAATATATAATAACATTCGAACGGCATATAATTTTTTTTTTTTTTTTTTTTTTTTTGTATAAATCAACCACTGCGTACTAATTATTTTTGTGGGTTTATTAAAAAATTGTCTTCATTTAAGGAAATACTTTAACAATATTTACAAATACGCAACAATATTCATTAATTATCATTTGTTTATTGACTTTCACCCCACAATAATTTTAAACTTTTTTTCTCAAGGTATCCGAACACGTTCGGAGAACTTTTTTAAAAAAATGCCTTTAAGAAACAATTTCATTGTATTTTTTAAAAGTAGTACTACTAAACATTAGTAATTCATGCATAAAATTTTAATAATAATTTTTTAAAAATGGTAATTTTATATGAAATTTTGAAGAAATTTCCCAAAATCTTCAAAAATGCTAGGGGAAAAATTATTTAACATAATCAAAAAATAATACTACCAAATTAAACTACATACTTATATCTAGAGGATATATTAATAAAATAAAGCAAAATTTTATAAATAAATTTTTTAACTGTCACCGAAACATGACATCTTCATTTTCAAAATTTTAACGTGTTATTTTTTAAATAAAGCTTCATAATTATTTGTTAACAAATATTTTATTCAAATTTTTTTCCTGTAACCTCTAGATAACAGTTCGCAAAATAAATAAAATAACAGCCAAAGAATTCATTGATAACTTTTTTAGCTATAATTTTTCAAATATAAGAATTTATACATAAAATTGAACTACGAGAAAAAAGCGTTTTAAGTTTAAAATATCATCATTTTACGCGTATCTGTCTTCACAATATTTACCCTTACTTTTGTTCTAATTGACCCACACTAAAAGTGAAGACTGTTTTGGAAACTAGATAATATAGACAATAACGTTATGAAATAAAAATGATTTTAGAAATTTCTTAGAAAATTGACTTTTCAACGTAGTCAGATACCTTAAGACAGAAATTCTAAAAAATACATAAAACTGTCATTTCTAAATCGCATAGAGAGTAATAAAGATGAGATTTATTATAAACAACACATAATTCAACAGTCTTTCAAGAAAAATTGTAGAAAACATCTCCCGAAGGCAAACACAAAAGATATCCACACAACCAACCACATTGATAACCAAGCAGGGCTTCCCATCACAGCAAGCCAGACAGATGATAAGAAAAGCGCCAGTTTCTCTGCTACAAGGCGCGTTTAAAGACCAGTCTCTTAGCGCTTCTGTAGCGACCAAATAAATAAAAACATAAAATCCCAAAGGAAAAAGAGATACATGGATATCCTTTTCATCTACCAACCCCCCGATGAGTGAGCCAAAGATCGAAAACTAATTTTGGGCGTAGATCTAAATGTCTTTTAATTGCTTACGCGTGGCTACTACTCGAAACTCTTCATTGAAAAAAAATACCAGGAAGAAATGGTAGTATACAGGAATGAAAAAATAATTGTGTGTATTCCGTTTCAGTATCTTGGTCATATCGGTTATGTTTCGGAATGATTTGCTTTTAGTAGATAAGGTTGTTGCTTTTTTATAGATCTGTCTTTTGAAGATGGATTAGGGGCAAGGGATGACATCGGTTATTTCTTGGAAGACAGCTGTTGGGAGAAATGTGAGCATAGCATGCAACGGGAGGAGATTGAAATGAAATTAGTAGTTTGCATAAAACACGTGTTATTTAATCGATCCACCAAAGATAGTTATTTGTGTATTCTGGAAATGAAAAAAATGTAATGAGATCAAGAGAAAGGTTTAAGTTATATTTATTCTATGAGCATTTCTAAAAAAAATTAAACAAAATATGATTTTGCATGTTCTAAGATTGAAAACAAGCATGTCTCTAAACATGATTTTAAAATTATTCCAACTAATAGTACCGATAAAAACAATTCCACAATAAATGGATATAAATGATTCCATATCTAAAAATTATTGCAGAATTGATGACAATGGAGTGCAAAAAAATTTAATTTTTATATCATCGGAAGAAAAATTCGAAATTTATAGAACTCTATATTAGTGTCTTGGTTTTCATGACTATGCTTTTAATTACTCATAAAAGTCATAATAGCTCTTTAAATATTTCGGTTTCATAGTACCAAAAGTATTGAAAAACAATAAACATATTCACTTTGAGTCGATATAAATTGAGCTTTTTCTTCAATAAAAAGCTATCATAAGTAACTTATATAAGCAAAAAAATATTGTTTGTATTTCAAATTTAAAAAGCAATTGTTGAATGGTGTTATTATTAAAAAAAATGTAGAGATTTGTCTTTGAACGTGGAGTCAATGCTCACATGATTTGCAAACATTTTAAACTAATAATTTTAAATTTAAAAAACCGCATCACTTTTTAAATAAATTTCTGATAATGGGGAAGAATAAATCAAGCAGTTTTTACATGACAATTTGTTAAGATACGAAAACACACTCATCGATTAAATTCTGCTATAATTTATATTACATTTAGCTATTTTTAAATAAGAATCATACCTATGCATCAGATGTTAGAATTTTACAAATACACTCCTGATTTTAATGATATATGTGGTGCTCAAGTTTTGTTTTTTTATCATATACATTACTTAACTTTAAGTCATGTGTAAATAAAAGAATATTTAGCCAAAGTATAAACTATCAGGTACGGTTTTTTCAACTTCCAAGAAAACAAATTTTATTAATGAAACTTAAATATGCTCACATAAAAGCATAATATATTTTAGTTACTACTTTACAAACAAACAATTTTAATTGATTAATGCAAACTTACGTTAAACAATTATTTTTTGAACCACAAGGAAATTAAGAAATTTATTGCATTAAAAAAACTCTAAAGTGAAAATGCATTAACCAAAGTAAAGTTTCAGTGTATTAACTATGAAAATGCATTATGACAAAATACACTCAATGTTATTGTAAATTGGATTTGTTGCTTTGTGCAATATGTGTTCTAAAAGCTCTAATATAGTTTTAATAAAAATTAACCTGAAGAAATATACACATTCTAAGGATACTTCTGGAAACAATTGGTTAAGCTGCTTTTGTACTTAGATTAAGTTGTACGCAAAATATAAGAAGGCAATGTATCCATACCCAGGCTGCTTATTGGGACCCCGTTTGAACTACTCAATAACGAACAGTCAAAAACACTACGTAAACGAACAATTAAAAGCAATCCTCCATCTTTAGCCATCCCCTCCCCCCCCCTCCTCCCCAATAGAAAATATAATACATTTTATCCAACTTATTGGTACAAGAACCTTGTTTACTGCATTTATTTGAACCCTGATTGTTTTAGAAATAAAGTTTCATCATAATTAGTTTAGAAAATATTTCAATCGATTTACTTCTTTAATCGGCTCTTTGGTTTAAAAGACGATGGGGAAAAAGTTTATTAAACTTTTTTTAATTAAAAAATAATGCTTTTAAGAGAGGGTTATGTTTCTTATCTAAAAAAAATCATTACAAATCTAGACTGATCTGATTGCGCAACCATTGATCCTCTATAGTGGTGTCCTCTATCGGTTTCCCCCCAAATTACAATTTCGGACGCGTCTAATAAGGAAACACGCTTTAAAAGATAATCGCTTCTTTTATACTAGATGTGGGAATAATAACGTCTTGACGTGGACATAAACCATACGTTAAACCATGTAACCCACTTTTTTCCTTCGCTTATTTTCGCTCGGTCTTCCTTGATTCCCTCAGCGGGATCGAAAAGAGTTGAAGGGAAGAAAACAGTGGAAAAAGACAGTAGGACAAAAGAAATATCAAGTTTCCCGAGGGAGGAGAGAAAGCATCACCATCAAAAAGAAAAAGAAAGCACAAAAATCTTACAAAAAATATTCTGATGAAATGAAAACACGTGGAAAGAAAACTTTTCTTCAAAAGGGAATAAAACATATGATGGCTATATATTTCTAAAATATATTTGTTCTATGAGGCTAAGCTATGTACTTTAATAACACAAGGAATTACTTTTCAAAGTAAACTATTTAAATATTTTAAATAACGCGCATGAATTCTGAAATATAATGGTTATATTTTATTTTTAATGCGGCCTTCATGAAAATGTATAAACACAAAAGTATTAATTCGCTTTTATAATCTTAAATTATCAAATGTGCTTAGTTTTAAGACCATTTCAAATCATCTATCTTAATGTGAAAAAAAAAAATTAGAGAGAAAAAAAAAAAGTTGCATGAAATCTACTTCCTCTTTCCCCCGCACACAAGCTATCTCACAAAAATGTGAAACAGCGAATAATTATAGATGTGCTATATTTATTCTCAAAAATAATATGGCGATTGCTATACGAATTATTTTATTTCTTCATCATCCCTCATGAATACAAAATTTAGTAATCATCTATAACAATTAAGTGCTTCTATTGGACGTATTTCGGTCAAATGTCACACGAAGCTGATTATAAAAATGTAAATATATCTCAACGTTGCCTCTTATAGTCTCAACTAATTACGCCTTTCACATAAGTCTGAAACTACTGAATCGAATTTAATGAAACAGGAAAAGTGTATGTGGTAGCTTAGAAAAAATTTGAAATTTATATTTTTGTTATTTAATATCACCAAAATCGATTACTTTTGCTATCAAATTAAATCCTAATTGCAAAACAGTAAGAAAATAACTCACACAGCATCTTTAAAAATTAAAAAGAACCAGCAACAACTTAAAATAAAGAGCAACTAAAATGCGAGTGAAATTTTTCCCCTTCTAAATTACAAAATTAAACTACTCCGAGGAAAATACCATATGATGATAGGAGTGACAACATTATTACCTGATTGTTTTAATCTATAAATAAGTTTTCCCACACTGCATGCAAAATTATATATTAACTTTTATGTAATTGTAATTTCTGAAAGTTCTGTTCCTGGAATTTTTTTTTTTAACTCAAAATGTTAATTTTACAATTAACATTTTAGTATAATACGCATAATTATTCTTCCCTTTTCTCATATTGTTTACCCTTTACCCCTAACAAAGGCGGTATAGTATTTTATTTTTAAAAAACGTAATTCAGTTCCAGAATAATTGATGAGAGCCCTTGAGATTTCACTCAGCGCCTATTTAAGAGCTCAAGCAAAATTATTATCTAAGTAAATGGACACCCATACCACACTCCACGAGACAAAAACACTACGAATGTTGAAAATATTTTTTTAACAATTAATATGCATTAGCACAACTAATCTTTGTGAAACCTACGGCATCGCACTGAATCGGCTTTTATGCGACCAAAAATGCGATACTGATATCCCATATCACAAAAGAAAATGAAAAACAAAACAGAAAAGCAAAAGCAGTGTAATCAGGAATTCTTGTTTTACGGCCATAAACGGTATAAATCCGCTTGAAACGTAGTCGGCCACGCCACAAAGCGGCGTTCATGCGATTAAAAGCGCGTGACTATGTTTTTTGTGGTTTTTATGAAGTTTTTTTGAAGGCTGCATTGTTGGAGGTTTACTGAAAGGGAGGTTACCGTAGTCATGAGCCTAGTTGTTTGGAGAATGTTCTTAGATAATCTTTTGTCGCCAAGATTCAATTCTTGAAGCTGAAAGATGAATGAATCATCTCTGTGTATGGATGATGAGAGTCTGCTATATTTAATGTGACCAGTAGAGGTCGGAAATATTGATCAAAATAAATATCGATATTATATCGTTGCATAGAAAAAAATATCAATATATCGATACATGATTTTTTTTAATTTGATTTTCAATTTTGCCAAAATCAAAGTTTTTCGGGGCAAATTTCTACTTTTCGTGATTGCTTTTTTGTAAGGTGACTACTTTTACAACTGAAATGAATATATTAAAAAAAAAAAAAAAAAAAAAAAAAAAGTACATTTTTGCTTAATTGGAAAAGTGATTTAAAAAAAAATTTAGTTAATTTTTAATAGCTTTTAAGTGCATGGAAAATATTGAATATTGGTGCCATTTTAGCTGTCTTTCAGCCAAATTCAAAATTTAGTTTTGAAGATTTTGAAAAGGGAATAAAGAAAATCGAAAAAACACATGGAATTACAAAATGATCATCAAAAAACTAAAAATGTTTAAAAATATCGATATATCGGTGACTTTTATCGATACTTTTAATATCGATACTTTTTTAAAAATATTGTCGTATCGATTTATCGTCGACCTCTAGTGACCAGACGTCCCGATTTTGGCGGGACAGTCCCGCTTTTCACCTCCCTTCCCTGCTGACAGAATGTCCCGCCAAATTGTCCCGCTTTCCCGTTACAGAGTCTCGCCAAAGCCGTTCTAAGCAAAACAAAAATATGTCCAGAACTTCGTTAATTAAGAAAGTATGTAACTGATAAAGCTTCTGGAGATAGAAAAATCTAGACACATTAGATATGTTATCTATACATTGGGACAAGCTTACTTGAGCTCATTGAATACGCTACAGAGATGTTTGAACCGGTTTTACTACATCCTGATTGGCTGATTCGCTAAAACTCTTATAATATCCACGGTTAGACAAAATATTAGTTAAAAATTTAACTTAAAAGTGCCTATTTTCTTTTTGTTATCAACAATCATTTAAGTTCAATACAAAATTATGAGCGCAGTTTACCATTATTACAATAAAAGGTGTGATTTGTCCGGAACTATATTTTTACGTGGAAGGATCCATCCTACAACGTATACTCAAGGCTCAAGTAATATTGTCCCGATGTTGTATAATTGAGAAAAGATCAGGTAAGTGAGAGGGGTTCAAAGAGGGGTAAACGAGTGGGCCATATGGTGGGCGAGTGGGCCTATAAATTTTATGAGCTCTACTTTTAACCAATTTAAAGATATTTGGAGAAATATATGTATTCAGGTTGTTAAAGAATATTCAATTGAATTCACTTGTAATTATCAACTATCAGCTGAATTTTAAGAAAAGTGCTGCATTTTAAAAAATAATTGTGACGTGGATTTCAGAATAAATAAATGTAATGCATACACCTCTCCGAGATAGGTTCAACATAAAAATGCTAAATAAATACACTTGCAAAAAAATCAGTATCACTTTTAAATAAAAATGTGGATTACCTTCAATCTAGTCTATAATCAGTTAACATAGAGACATGTGAGTACCAGGGCAGAGAAAGGAGTGAATTCCCCCCCCCCCCAAATTTTATAAAAAAAATTATGCTAGAACTGCTGTCGACACATTAGCGGTGCTAACTGATGGTATGTTGTTGGAGGGGGGGGGGGGGGTGAAACTGAGCTATCAAGCAAAAGAACATTTTAAAACCTTTAAATTGTGTTTTCTCAAAATCACTTCTAACATATTTAATCCATTCTTTCCCTTTGTTCTTCATGAGTGCTTTTTTATTACTTCAATACTACTCTGAACAAAACTTAAAACGTTAGTTTTTGACATTTTCCCTTTCTAACAAATTATCGAATGTACGGCCGTATGAGTGCTGAAACTTTGTAAACTTCTATTTAAATGGTAATAAATGTTACATGCAATTTTTAATTACTTTTTTCCATCTCAAGTCATCTGAAAAAAATATATGATTAAGGAAAAAATGGTTTTCTTAATCAAACCGATGATTTTTAACTTTTCCTGAAACTGCTATTATCAGTTCGTAATTCCTCTGCTGCAATTAAAGAATATTTTAATTTTTTTTAATTTTGCACTTAGAGTAGAGTCGTGATAAGTTAAACTTCTGTTTAGAATAATATTTTCCCATTTTTAATTGTTTTTTATGTGTGTCTACTACTGGAGCCTCTATTGCACCAGTAGTGAACAGCTATGGATTTAACTAAGTAGACGCTAGTAGAAAATATTATTTAAAAAAATTTTATTCGAAATTTTTTGTACTGAGCTACTAATGTTTATTTGATTTTGTTTATTCATTGGCATTTTAATAATTTGTAATATTTGTTAAGAATTAAAAAATAAATAAAAACATATTGTAGCATATATTTAATTTTAAGATTGTGATTGTTTCTCAAATTCATACATATATTTTAACAGTTGCATTTTAGCAGAACTAAAACACTACTTTCTTTACATAAAAGAATAATGAATCAGAATATATATATATATATATATATATATATATATATATATGTGGGAGTAGACGCTCAGAGAAGGGACACTTGCTGAGTGTAGAATCCAACTTTAATAACTCCTTATTGATCACACTTCATGCTACATTTGGCACAAGCGCCATTCTTACGTATGGTCACATCGAGAATGTTCAGTGATCTGTCTCTCTCATCAGAATGAGGAATACCTCCCTCTGCCACTAGGAGTCGCCACGAGGGGTTCTCTAGTGGCGCCCCCGCTCTCCACACTCGGTCATCTTGGCGAAAACTATGTCCTCATAGTTTATGTCTGAAGTTATCTGAAATAGAAAAACACAAGGAAAGCAATATGCACAGATACTATGATTGTCACATCTATGATTGTTTTTTATTGGTGTCTCTTTGTAATGGCCAAAAAATTTTGCTCGCTGAGTGTAAACTTTAAATGCTCTGGGTTTTTTGCGTCTTTTCTTAAACTGTTTGAGGCTCTCCTTATTTATTGAGGTTTCTTCAGTCTTCTTATTTGCATCTGATAATGATCTCTTCTTTTTATGTTTTTCCTTGACATCCTTCTGTCCTTCTTTTTTGGTTTCATCTTGTTGAAGGTTCATTTTCATCTTTAAAATTTCTGCATTCAGAAGTTTCTTTCCATGCTGAAGATGCTCAACGAGAGTAGAATCTTCACTTCTTGCTCTAACTTGTTTAGTTATCTTCACATCCATTTCTTTTACTTCTTTTTGTCTGGAAGATAATTCTCTCTCCAATTCAATGCTGTGATTTTTCTCCTTTAGCTGTCTTTTTAAGTTTGCTCCTTCTTCTAAACTTATGACTGAGGGTTGCAAGACTTTATTAGTGGCAATCAATTCACATTTTCCACGAGTTTGGCATCGTTGATTTAACTGTTCTTGTATTAACTTGGCTATTTTCAATTCATTTTTAAGATGGATAATCTCTTCTTTAGCTGATCCAATTTCCATTTCACAACCTGCAATGCCTTCTCTGTATTTTTCAAGAATTTCAGTGGTTTCTGCCAGTTTCTTTAAATTTTCCGATTATCTTTCTTCAAGTTTAGCTTGTAGTGCATCACTCTTAGCTTCCAGTTTAGAGTACTGTACTTTGAAAGTAGCACCTTCTGTATGCAACTGTAAGATTTCATCTTCACATTCTTTTATCTTACTTTGAGCTTTATTCAGTTTGCCATAAAGTTCTTCCATTTCTCTCTTGAAATCTTCATGTCCTCTTGGTACAGCTTTTTTTCGCTTCTACTTCAGGAAGTTTTTCTTTAAAAGGCGTACATTCTGCAAGTAAACATGCCGCAATCCTACGCTTTTCACCAATTGTTCCGTCTGGTACTAAAAAGCCAAATGATTTCGCCTCTGGTACGGGATTTTCTCTCTTCTTTTCGCCGCCAAGGTCTAATCTTTCTCCCGTCACACCAGTAAGATGACTAGCGCTTCTGCATTCGGAAGGCGGAGCTACAAATTTCTCCTCTGTACTGTTTCCTGATTGGCTGCCGTGGCTGTCGATCTTCTTCTCAACTGTCAGAATAGATTTGATTGACATCTTGCGGAGCGCTTCTCTCTTATTTTCTCCTTTGGTCTCGCCAGACTGGCGCCTGATAACTTGTAAATAAAAAACACGTGGATCCTCTCGGCTTGGATCTCGAAGCTGTCTGTAAAAGGATGGGTTTTCGAATTTTCCTATAACGTCCATTCCAATTATTAATTCATTTGTGTGGTCTTTGATGACGTATATTTTTGCATTGACTGAATGGGTGTCGATTTTAATGTCAGTATGGAAATATCCTAATGATTGTACTTCTATATTACCTAATCCTTTTAGTAATATGTCATTTCTCATTAATTGGGGTGAATCTATTTTTATATACAAGTCCTCAGAAATGAAAGTGACTTGGCTCCCTGTATCATTAATAGCAACTATTTCATGATCTAATATTATTACCTTTGTGGTGCTTTTATTGTCAGTGTAACTACTAATTTTATCAATTGGACTATTATTACTTTCATTTTCGGGATACACATTACTTTTATAATTAGGATAATTACTAATTACAGCTCTATTTGCCTTCTTTTTTGGACAACAGGCCTAGCGGTGGCCTATTTCATTACAATTAAAGCATTTAATACCTTGATTTTTAACTTCAAACTGGTTATATTCATTAGGCCACTCTGTATTATCAACAATACCATTATTTCTTTCCTTATAAAAATGGTTAGTATTGGTTTGAGCACGAATGAATGGACGTTCCTGTATATTTTCTCTAGACTGCCAGTGCTTCCTGTTTTTTTCTTCATATTTATTTTCGCGAAATACCGTATTCTTTTTTAAATTATTTCTAGTTGAATCAAAGTCATCGAGTTTGTTGACCAAAATTTCTCTATTTTTTATTTTCGGAAGATCGTCAATGAAGTGTTCTCGCATTTCTTTGGGTAATTTTCTTTTTATTTGATCTACTAGCATTAATTCTTTTAAATCTTCAAATGTTGTAACATCAAGTCCGCTCAACCATTCTGTCAGATAATTGTTTAGTTCAAAAGCAAAGTCTCTCCATGTCTGACATTGTTCTTTTTTATGGAATGAGAATTGTATTCTGAACTGTTCTGGGCTAAGTCGGTATCGTCTCAGCAAAATGCTCTTAATGTGGTCGTAATTATTCGCTAGTGTTTCCGGCTCACGTGTTATTAAGCTTGCTATGTCAAGTGGAAGCAATGTGATTAAATAATTCACCCAAGTATCTTTCGATATTTCTAGACGACTTATTTGTCTCTCAAATAGTGTCAAGTAGATGATTATGTCACTACCGTCAAATGGTTTCATATACTGTAATATATTTGGGCTTCTGCCTACTTCGTTTTCCCGTGCGCTTGTTACAGTAGCGCCATGTTGGCGAACTTCTGCTTCTATGCGCAGTTTCGCTAACTCGAATTCTTTCGCCTCCCTATCTTTTGCTAACTCAAACTCTTTCGCTTCCTTATCTTTTGCTAATGATTCCTCATTTTCACGGTCATTTACAATTGTGTTTAACATATTTTTAACAAAGTTTTCATCATAATCGGCGTGTTCTGTTATTAATTTACAAAATTGAGCGATTTTTGGGTTACTGGGTTGTTCCAATCCCAGTTCATCTATTAGAGCGAGTAAGTCATTCTTTCGTGCTCTGGCAAGAAACGCCATGTTAGTATAATCGAAAATTGTACTCACAGTTTTTCTGTTGACTTGTTACCTCGACTTGTGACAGTCAGTGCCTATGTTTCGTTATGGTCTCCCAGTACTTGCTGGTCCCCTTCTTAATGATGTTGACCTCTTGTATTTGACACGAAGTTTCTTGGCTTCGACGGCGGTGTTCCAATGTTTGTTGTTTCCGCTAAACAATCCTCTTCGTCGGCGCTGACTTCGCTTTTCGGACGTGGTGGTTTCGCTTTCCGATGAGACGTGATTTCACTTTCCGGTCACTGTGCTAGCTGGTCCACTTCTCAGTGATGTCGACTTCTTTTATTCGATAAGCAGTTTCTTGGCTTCGTTAGCGGTGTTCCAATGCTTGTTGTTTCCGCTAGGCAATCCTCTTCGTTGGCGCTGACTTCGCTTTTCTGACGTGGTGGTTTCGCTTTCCGGTGAGACGTGGTTTCCCTTCCCGGTCACTGCGCTGTTATGTCGTTTACACTGCTAGGTAATACGACGGCTTATACTCCGATCCCCGGTTCACTGCTGGGTGACTACGGTGCTGTTCGGTTTCATTTGTACTCGTCGCTACATACTTCTGGTTTACCCTTACACGTTCTGCCGTTTGGTTCTTAACGTAACGTTCTGACGCCTACTCAGTTCGTGATGCCGAGCCCCCATGTGGGAGTAGACGCTCAGAGAAGGGACACTTGCTGAGTGTAGAATCCAGCTTTAATAACTCCTTATTGATCACACTTCATGCTACATTTGGCACAAGCGCCATTCTTACGTATGGTCACATCGAGAATGTTCAGTGATCTGTCTCTCTCATCAGAATGAGGAATACCTCCCTCTGCCGCTAGGAGTCGCCACGAGGGGTTCTCTAGTGGCGCCCCCGCTCTCTCTCTCTCTCTCTCTCTCTCTCTCTCTCTCTCTCTCTCTCTCTCTCTCTCTCTCTCTCTCTCTCTCTCTCTCTCTCTCTCTCTCTCTCTATATATATATATATATATATATATATATATAATATATATATATATATATATATATATATATATATATATATAAATATATATATATATATATATATATATAATATATATATATATATATATATATATATATATATATATATATATATATATATATATATATATATATATATATATATATATATATATATATATATATATATATATATATATATATATGTATATATATATATATATATATATATATATATATATGTATATATATATATATATATATATATATATATATATATATATATATATATATATATATATATATATATATATATATATATATATATATATATATATATATATATATATATATATATATATATATATATATATATATATATATATATATATATATATATATATATATATATATATATATATATATATATATATATATATATATATATATATATATATATATATATATATATATATATATATATATATATATTTTTTTTTTTTTTTAAACATTTAGTTGTACTGAGGTTTTATTCTTGGTTGTAACTAGCATGGCTCTTATTATAGTTATTTTTGGGGATATTACTAAATTCGAAATTTTGAATCAACCAATTTTTCTATGTAAAATTTATCTTAAAAATTAAATGCAAGTACTTTTTGTAAAAGAATTTTGATTTTGAAGAATCAGATGCAAAATGCAGCTGAATGTAATAAATACAAGTAATGACATTTGTATTTACAATGCTTTCAAGTACCAATGGTAGAGTCTTTTCTTAATTTTGTATCATAAATATTAAAACATGTTTTGGCCAGTAAAATATATTTTTATTTGTGCCTAAAAAGAAAGGCCTAAATGTATGGTTACATTTTTAGATCAAAAGTATTTTTTGTAATGTTTTAAACTTGTAAGATATATAAAAATTATTATTTTGATTGAAAATAATTGAAAATTGTATTAAAAATGGTGGTATTTAATTAATGTTTAAAACAAAAAAGTAATTTTACTTTAATAAAACATAAGGATATGCTAGTAATTATATATATTCAGGTAAAACTCTATTTTTCGATTAAATGAATTATCTTTTTTGTCATTATTATTTGCCCGGTAAATATGTCACACAAAATAAAGATTAAATATGAAGAAATTTCACTTTAGAGGTCTTCCAATCTTCTACTAGAGAAGAAATTTTTTTTTATTACAAAAGGTTTTACCTTTTTTTCACAATATTCTTAATAACTTTTAATCTTTAAATAACTGCAGACGAATTTTGAGGAGTATGAAAGCCAACTTCTGAGAGCAATTATGTTATAAAATATTTTCTTTTAAAACATTATACAACAGGTCGTGACTTCAATGTCCTCTCACTGGTGTGGTGGAGTTGGATAGTGAGATGTATACTCGATACAGTTTCTTAGTTTAAAATTACGAGGCGTATTTGGTATAACACGCACTTTATAGTGGCAGAACTATGCAGCCGGTACTTTGCTATATATGTAAAGCTAAATATCTCTTCTGCAAAAGTTATTAAACTTGAAGTAATGCAAATATTGTCCACTACTGTATCATTTACCCCATCTGTATTTTGATAAAAATGCCTGTAATGGTCTCGTGTACAAATAGCATTTACAACTCCAAGATATCTTTTATCTAGTCGATAGAGTATCTGGTTGGGAAACCAAAGTTTTCACGATCAATCCCCAGCGACTGCAAAAAAGCTCCTACGTTTTATTGGTGACTATTGGACGACTGAATCATTCTGCCATCTATCGGCACCTTTTGAAATTGCTCTACGACTTCCACACAATCATTTCGGCATCTTTGGCAACTCACTTCCAAACAGCAAGCAACCTCCGGCGACTCACTGCCGCAAGTCCAAGAAACTCAATTGTTCGTCTCTTCGCAAATCACTGGGAAGGGGCTATGTGGTGGTCTCGTGTATAAATAACAGATACAACTCCTAGACACCAGAGATCTCTTTTGTCTAGTGGATAGAGTATCTGGTTGGGAAACCAAAGATCTCACGATCAATCCCCAGGGACCACAAAAAAGCTATTACGCTTTAATGCCTATTTTGGAATCAATTGTTAGGATTTTCAACTGTGACAGTTGCAATATAATTGAATAAAATACCCGCATTAGTTAGTTTAATTTGGTAAAAATATATTGTATTAAGTATTATACTTCTAGTAAATACTTATAGTAGCTAGTGACGTATTATTCAAAATACTTCATCTGGCAATACTTCAATTTTCACTTTCTATTTCCTATATGCAATACATAGGGTAGGAAAGTATAGGATTCAGTCAACAACAAAAAAATTCGATTTTTTTTTTGCATTTCTTCAGGTTTTGGAACATCCTGATCTCAAAAAAGTGATATAGAAAAAACGTATGTCTGTGTGTAAGTGGTCAGCATAACTCCCGAACAAATTAACCTACGATGTTCAAATTTGGTGAGCATGTTGTTGATAGTCCAAGGATCTACCATTAAAATGTTCGTCAAAATCGCGCATGCGCATAAGGTAGTTGCCATTGAAAAAAATCATGCTTTTCAATGATTGCTAGAAAACGGCTCTAACGATTTGATAAAAAACGCTGTTATAATGCCTCTTAAGGTGTTCTAAACTTCCCCAACTCCGAAATTCTCGTAAAAATGCTTCAATGGCGTTAAAAGTGGAAAAACGAATGTCTTTTAACACCAAGTTCTCTTTGCTTGAACATAGCTTATGAACGATCGTTTTTTCTCCTCTTCTCAGTTTCACTTATAAGAAAGGATAATATAAGAATTGTCGAAAAGTATATCGCCAAAATTTCCATTTTGGCAAGGGCTTTTTTTTTTTTTTTCTAAGAAAATTCCCATATTACAACTATCGCAAAAAATATCGCCAAACTGGCCATTTTTTCTAAACGAATGAAGGAAATTTAAAAACGGTATATGACACAAATCTACATCAGTAATAAAGTGTAATTGAAAGTTGTGCGATGTTCCACACCCCTAGTTTTTCTTTTGACGTTGGAGAAGAAAAGAAAAATTTAAAAAAAAAAAAAAAAAAAAAAAAAAAAAACCTTTTTAAGGACTCTGATATTCTAGCAATAGAGTATCAGGCTCATGATCGGAGAATTGTGGGTTCGGTCCTCGGATCCGCCAAATATCGTTGTGTGCCTAATGGGGGCCGGTTCACATTTAATTAGTCGGGGCTTCAATGTCCACTCGTTGATGTAGTGTGGTAGGAGAGAGGAGTTTACACTAGAATATTTCGATCTCGTACTCTTCATGATGCTCAAAATTACGAAACTTACATGGCTATGTTAAGCCCTTATAAGTGGCAGATATAGACAGTCGAAAGCTCCAGTCCAATCCGTTAAAATAACTTATTAGCTAATTAGTCGCATCCGCGTCAGAACAGTCTGGGTTCTGATTTTTAATCGAATCCTGTTAATATGGTCTTTATGGCATATTATAATATATTAAAAAGAATAAATCATTTTTCGATATTTTTTCATTGTAAATAAAAAAAAAAAAAACATCAATCACGAAAGCTTAAAATTGAACTTTCTAAATTTAGATATTTAATAACTGCAAAACTACATCTAAATGTTTTTTTAAAAAAAGAGAAAGAATAATTACAACTCTGTGCCTGCAAAAAAATTAGATTTCTAAGGTGGTTAGTTATCTCTGGAGAGGACGAAGGTTGCAAATATTAAAAAAAAAGTATTTCACCGTAACACATGGTTACTCAAACAAAATTCGCATCGTTAAATTTTACTTTTGGACATGTTTTTCAAACTTTTTTTTACAAACGAACAAAATTTCATAGTTGTATATCCAATAGTTTTTTATACTATGAGACAGAAAATTGCGCACGGCAAAAAAATTTTGAAACACTGATGATTCTTTTTAAACTTTACTTTCTTTCAATACAGAAAAAAATTAATTTAAAAATTTTAAAGAGAAGTTTATTTAAAGGTTTTTGTTTTAATTGGTTTTAGCTTCTACCCTTATCTTTTGCAGTGATATGCCCTTACAAAGTATAAGTCCTTTTGTTTCCATGAATTTAAGATTCTAAGCTAAAACTTTAAACTGAAGATAATTTTTCCCACCAAAACTCCTCAACTGCCAATATTTCTTAACATTGAATCTTGCCAAAATATTATCAAAACAACTAAATTGGAAAGTTTTTTTTTTTTTATTTGGATTCTATAACTATTTATTATGTAACTTTCAGTATTTTCTTGGATGAGGAAATTCAGTCTCTGAAAAGACGGCAATTTTTTTCCCCATTTCAGCTCTTTTCAGTATTAAAATTGGTTAGCGTCTACAGTGCTTAAAAAAACGCTAAGGCCAAGCGAAAAACTTCCTTATTTCCCCCAACTACTTATTGGAACTTTATGCAAATTTAACACAATGTAGAAAATGACAGCTTTAATCATACATATATGAAAATATTACGACAAATTGAGTTACTTTTAAAATTAAAATTATAAGGATCTTTTAAACATACGAAAACCAGAAAATAACTAGGGGTGTGCAACATCGCACAACTTTTGCGATAATTCTTGTATAGTCTATTTTATATATATATATATATAAAACACCTCAGCAGAAATGGTGATTTTGGCGATATACTTTTCAATAATCATTATATCATCTTTTATTATAAGTGAAACTGAGCGGAGAAGAAAAAACGATGTGTTGAAGGCATTAGTTTTTCAACCTTTTACTCCATACGTTTAGAACACATTAAGAGGCATTACCACAGCGATTTTGAACAATATCATTAGAGCCGTTTTTTAACAGTTACTGGAAAACATGATTTTTTTCAATGGCAACGACTTTATGTGCATGCGCGATTTTAACGAAAACCTTTATGGTAGGTCTAATAGTCACCACTAATCCGCACACTAAATTTGAACATCGAAAGTCAATTTGTTCGGGTATTATGCTGATCACGGACACACAGACTGATATCTTTTCTAGTTCACTTTTTTGAATCAGGATGTTTCAAAACGTGGTTAAATGCCAAAAAAAAAATCGAAATTTCTTGTTTCGATCGAATGCTGTACTTTCATTACCCTATGTATACATATGGGTAATTGAAAGTAATAATAGGGCCAAGCTCAAATTCATAGTTTTTTTCATGTTATTTATTTGTTGTAATATTATAATCGTCTGCAGAGTTGCTCAAACAAATTACGTAGACGATTTACAATGATGCTCGAGAGTAATTTAAAGATTTATGAAAATTTGAAGAGATAAGAAATTAACACTTAATGAACTAAGTAAGATCCTTATTTTTTAAAAAATGTGGTTTAAGTTCATGGGATATATAACTAAAAGATTAAGCAGATCTAATATTGTGATTAATAACTTTCTAAAAAGTAGTGATATTTGCAATCAGTGGAAGGGTGCAGGACGTCCATCTGCATTGACTCATCAACAAGTTAGCCGATCAACACAAAAGAAGCTTTCTTCGACTCAAATTGTAATGATTTGAAGCTTTCTTGCACTAGCCGAACTGTAGGAAATGTGTTATTGAAAAACTCAAATGTCAAATTTAGTAAAATGAAACGTCAACCACCTAGAAGTAAGATGCATGAAATTGCACACATAGAGTTTGCAAAAATACATGTTGCTTTTGGAGATTAATTGCAAAATGTTTTTTCTAATGAAAAGAAGTTTAATCTCGATGGCCCAGACGGTATTTAAATGCTATTGGCATGATCTTCGGAGTGAAACCTTTTTTTTTTTTTCTAAACGTCAGTTTGGTGGTGGCTCCTTGATGATTTGGGGCGGGTTTGCTGGTAATGATACAACACCAATTTTTCTTATCTATAAACAAAGACAAATTCGGAACCCTATCAACACATTTAACAGAAAATTTATTGCTGTAGGCTCGTTTAATAACACCTAGAGAATACATCTTTTAGTAGGACAATGTGTCTATTCACAATTCAAGCTTCAGAAAAATCGTGGCTCGAAACTAATCATATACAAATACTTCAGTGGCCATCAAGGAGACTTGACCTGAACCCAACAGGACATTTATGGTGCGTTATGGGGCGTGATATTTATGGAAATGGTAAAACTTACAACATCAAGTATGAACTGAAAAGGGCTATTGAAAACAGCTGAAAAAGCCTCCCAAAAGACACTTTGAAAAGACTTTCGTATTTTATGACAACGAGAATGATTAAATTAATTGAAAAAAATTGAAAGTTTTTGGATTATTAGCAGTTTTATTCATAATTTTGCGTGTGGCTTTAATATTTTTTACAGCTTTCTGTATCAAGAAAAAAAAATTAATAATAACTTTTAAATGAAAAATCATTTAAATATTTGTAATGTTTTTGTACAATATAATTACAAATGTCATTTTTTTTATTGAGTTTAAACTTGCATAAAATTTATAAGTGCATTTGTACGAAAAATAAAGGTTTTCAGTTGGCCTTAATGTTTTTTCCAGCACTGTAGATAAAAACCGTTCTACGATTATACCAATAACAGAATCATTTTACGCCAAATCTGGCGCCCCTCCCTATCCAAAGCAACGAATTAAGAGGGTAATTCTATAGGGCACAAGCCAGGGTGGCGCGCGCCGAATCCGTTTCAATGTGGCGACCACTTCAAACTGAATGCCCCTTCGCCCCTTCCCTTTTATTAAGCATAAATGGTGGTCATTCACTTGGTTAGTGTGACTCCGCCTACCCCTGTTTTATTTCTGATTAAGACACATTTCATACTTATGGCGTGGTGTGATTGTTTTGTTTATCTGACACTGAAACGTCAACGAGACAAGCAAACAAAGATGGGATATTTTTAAAGTTTTCTTGGGCTTGAAGATCTTTACGGGTTTGTAATTATGGAATAGTTTAAGTAAATTTGTACATATTTCATATATTACATAGTTATAAATAATGGTTTCTGTATTAGAATTGATAGGCAGCATTCATTGAAGAAATATTGTCTCACCCTCACAGCTACATATTAAGTAACACAAGTTATTTAAAAAAATTAAGTAATAAATTATGAGTTTCAAAACTAAAAAAAAATAGAGACTGTTAATATTTAATTAATTTATAAAATTTAACTGTAGTTATAAATTTGTTTAAGGCATTCAATAAGAAACTATGGAACTAATAGTTGGCAAATTGATGTGCAATTATGTAGATATGGTATTAAGAATTACTAGGAAATCATTTCTGAAGGATATTTTCATCAAGAGTACTTGCACAAAGACAATGGTGAGACATTAACAAATGCTTATATACAGGGTGGTCATAAAATAATTTGTGGACCTCTATCATCCGTTTCGTTCAACCGATTGAGATGAGATTTCTGGTACAAATATTCAGAGGAATGAGCTCGGGATTCTGTGAATGGCAACAAAATGGCACTCACAGTTACAATTATAGTTACCGAAACTCGAAATTTTCGAATGGCAACACCTAATTTTTCTTGTTGCAAAATGCTCAGTGCATGCGAAAACCCTAAATAGCTTTGGAGCTGTACTTGCATCACAAAAAACGAGCGAGTTATGTAAAAAAAAAATTTTTTTTTAATGTATTTGCGAACGGGTAACAAAAACACGATTGAAACCCATGGAGGAAATTTATATATGACAGAAGCCAAAGTTCACACGAGTTCCATCACAGGCAATTTTATCCTGCTTTCTACGCTGAATATCTAGCGATCAGCCTCCGTGTGCCCGGATCGTGTTTCTGTTGGCCGTTCTCAGAGCCATTTCTGGCATAACATGTCAATTTTTTTGTAATACACGTTCCGTTCCAATGGTCTTTATGGTTTTCGCATGAGCTCAGCATTTTGAAATAAAAAAAAAAAAGTAGGTATAGCCATTCGAAAATTTCGAGTTTCTGTAACTATAATCGTAACCGTGAACGCCATTTTGTTGGCATTCACAAAATCCTCTGAATACCTCTAAATAACTATACCTGATATCTCATAACGATCGGTTGAACAGAACAGAAGCTAGATGTCCATATATCGGCAAAGTTATTTTATGTGTTTCCTGTAATTTATTATAGCTATAAATTTTATTTAAAAACATTTTTCAGGCAGTTCTTTTTTACAAACCTGAAACTTTTTGCTATAGCAAACCTAAAGCGTCTTCTTTTAATTATGTGTAAAAGACAACTTTTTTACAGATGATTATTATTAGTCTTTAATATCTATAAATGTAAGAATAAGATGACAGCAACACAAACAGTAAAGCGAATATGTGCAGGAAAGATCTTGAATGCACCGTCTCACACAAATCACTTGTGTAAATTCTCCAGAGCAACAAAAAACTGTTCCAGGATGGTATCAATGACATTTGAGTATCACCTGAATCCTCGACGAAATCAAATTGTCTTCTAAATTCTTCACTTTCAATTTCTTTCATCAGTGTGTTAGAATTTCCAATAGCAGCAATTGTGTCTTTTGGTGATGGCTCTGCCCATGTTGTAGCAAAATCTGAATTCATGGGACACGTCTTCTCAAGTACTGGTTCCAAAAAAGGACTGAAAGTACCATCACCAGCTTTAGATAAAGCAGCCATCTTTTCAAAGTGTATTCCTTTTGAACTATCATCAAGAACATTTTCAATAACTTTCTCAAGGTTAGAATAAGTTACTTCAGCATCTTTGGATAAAGAACTTTGCATATTGTGATCGGAATCCCCAGCCAAAACTCGGCAAGGTGCTTGAAAACCTTCTTTTTTCTCCAGTTCTGTTCGCCATTCCTGTAGACAAAAGCACAAATAAAAACTCAAATAAGTATTTTTTTATTTAATTCTTAAAGTATTTTGCGGCCCATTTTAGTATTTACTTGAAATTATGTATTTTGATAACTATACACGGATTTTTATACACAAAATTAAAAAGAAATTTTTAATAACTTTTTTTTTCTTTCTTTCTTTCTCTATAAATTAGTATATTAATGTTAGGTAGCTTTTGCTGTTCAAATGTACTTAAGAAATTATCATTATTGTGATGATGATATTTTCAACTATTCAGGTGATATATATTCAATAATCAAATTTTATCCGCATATAAAGTTCAGAATGTAAATTGTAAATATCGCGATAAATAATAGACAGAGTTTAAGGATACAGAACACAAATAGCCATATTTCGTTCGCCAAGAGTAATGATGCAAATGCCCTCAATTATAGTTCTAAACGTAATATCAAAACAAAAGTTGTCAAAATAGTTCAGTAAATAGGAAAAAGATATTTGACATGAAATTTTCGAGCACCAATTAGCAATTGTAATATACATGGTCTAATTTCATCAATGAATCATTACTAAACTTTTCATCATGCGACTATTTTACACTTTAAGGAAAATCCTCCGTTTTCAAATGCATATATTCTAATGCATTGAATTGGAATCAGATGCTAATTTATGATTATATTATATTAATCTACAAACTTTTAAATTAAAAGTGGTATTTTAACCATCACTTACGTCGTAAGTTCTTATAAGCAATGTTTGGCCTCGGGTTACAGGTTTCATTGCCGGTGATAATAATGGACGACGAGACTTCTTTTGGCTTCTGTTGCGTGCCATGTTCTATAATTAGAATTTGAAAGGAAATATGTTAAAGGAAAACTCAAGCAGGTATTACTAGTTTATGGAAGTATAATTTGTGTTGCAGAGAAGGGGAAAAGCGGCTATAAATTCAAACTTAGGAAACATTTTTGGCACTTGTTGGCAATAATAAACTTACATTTTACTCTGTCAATTATGCAAATTTATTTCAAATTATTCCCGGATTTTATTCAAATTTTAATAAATACACTGTAATTATTAATCTAATGATTGGGAATAGACTTACTTTCCTTGCATCTTTTTAGTAAATACCTTTATGATTAAATATTTTTATTTAAGTGGTATGGTGCATTTTATGGTAAAAATATATATTATTTGGAATTTGGGTTATTGTGTTATAGGTACTCTTCCGTAAGACGGGTACCAGATAAAAGCCACAAAATTGCAGTGTAATTTATCCAAACTAACAACATTCAAATCATTTGTAATTTCTATTACAAACCGCTATAGGATTGCTATAGCAACTATATAACAAAACCGTAAACATTTAAGCTTGGGGATACATTTACGCGTCATTTAAATGTGTAAACATTTAGGCTTGGGGATACATTTACGCGTCATTTAAATGTGTAAACATTTAGGCTTGTTACTAACTGGTACCCGTTTAACGGAAAAGTGCAATTTTATATTAATTATCTACCATACATTTTAATTGGGAAGAAATCTATATATATAATTCTCTTGATGCCGCCCAAATTCGGCTGTATTTCTGTGAAAAGAATGGCAATGACTTTAAACATCCAATCACAAATCTTCTAAACGTACTTTATGCATGAATTTCTGAATTCAGTGCCAATGCCAATCACAAAATATCTTTTGAAATTTGACTAATGTACCTGGCAACATCCAGCAACTTGGATTCACTATATTTTGTTTTTCTTATTATACTGATACGAATTATTGCCTATTTAAAACGTATTAATTTAATATTTAAGATGATGAAAGAATAAATAGATCCAAGATGTGTATATTTCTTTTGAATTAGAATTCTGGATAAACAAGACTCTTCAGAAAAATTATCTACTGGAGCATGTTCCGTAGGTTAGTAGAAAATGTTTTACTGTACCCACTTTTTTTTTTTTTGGTAATTTTTCCGCCAAGTTTAATCGCCATCAAACTATTTTCAAAAATGGATTCCATGTTAGAATAGAGCCACATTGGTGCCGGGTTACCCAAAATTGCCAAATAAAAAGTGGGAACTGTAAAACACATTCTAACCGTTCCGGGTGCTGTGGATAATAGAATTTCGACTACAAAACTTTCTTTCGTATACAATTAAAACAAGCCAGATTTGTTTAGATTCGGCAAATAATAATAACATATTTTATGTGAACGTTTTCTGGATATATGCCGATAAAAACTGAGCAAGGAATTTTTCTTAAGAATATAAAGGATTTTATGCTGAAAATTCACAGCAGATTGAATAAGAGCTTCAGCATTCGGGATAAACTGGAATTTAACTTTTTATAATAATATATTTATTCAGGTTATGATTTACCATATGTTGCCTCTTGGCGACTTTTAAAAGAAGTAGCCAAATTGAAAATGAAGTCAAATGGCTGTGTCGCCCAATCCAAAATGATGTCAAAACGCCATGTTACCAAATCTAAACGGTCACTGGGATTGCCGGAAAACCAAGTAGCCGGGTTGCATTCTGCTCCAAATTCTCAACTTTTTAAAAGTCGCCAAGAGGCACCGTACAATAAATCTGGACCTATATTAATTTATAATCAGTGCCAATTCAGCTATTACGAATCAAAAATCATTAAAATAAAGAATAATGTCCCTGTTTAACGCGTCTCGACATAAGCAGTAGGATAAATGACGTGGCAAGTATTGCAGCTCTTCATAAATAATAAAACCTTTTTAGTTTCATAGCACAATATCACTTTGCAAGGATTTTCTTGATTATGCATCTGAAATAGGTTTTTGTTAGGACATATTTTAATTGCCTCACTTTGAGGAGAGCAATGCGAGCCAAGGGATTGCATAGTACTCCAGGGGGTTGGAGAGCGTTAGCGAGCAGGGGGAGAAGCCTCCTAGTAAATGAATGTTAAAATTCCAAGTCCGGGGCGGATTCTACGCTAAGGGGATTTTTGCCAACTGATGACAGAAGCCACTGTTTTTTTTTTTTTTTTTTTTTTTTTTTTTTTAATAAAAAGTGAACTGCCATAACTTGGCAGGGTTTTGTGTAAACAACTCTTGGTACAGAATCCACATCGAACTTTGAAATTTTACAATAAATTTCACAAAGATATGATAAAAACACTGTAATAAATAAACATTCGATTACATATAATTACGTTATATTAAAACTCACCTAATTGATTAGTTACGAAATTTTGTTTAAATTCAGATTTCAAGACTATGGATATATAACTTTTGATCCACACATGAAACTACTTCTAATATTATCTAAATCTCAAGATTGAACGAATTTAAGTCTTTATGTTTTGAAAATACAATTACGTATATCACTTGACTCAAAACTGTTGCCAAATTCATTTTCATCTATATATAATTACGATTCAATATCAGATAGTTTAAGAAGAATTTCCAAAATCGCATTTCAAAAATCCGAAGAAAATTTTCTTAAACACATTTAGCTAAATTAGGAATTTTCTTTAAAATCCATGATCTTCAAATGAATTAAAAATATCGATACATACATGTTAGGCACACAAATTGAAAACACTTATTGAGGTACAACTTGTTATGATGGTGGTTTTGTTTCGCCTATTGAGAAAAATGAAAAAATTACAGTATCGAGTTCTGGTCGTTTTCTATTTCGATCAATGAGTGTCTTTCGATCAAAATTGAATTTCGAATTTTACCGTATAGAAACTCAGAGTAACTGAATGAGCATTGAGACATTAAAAAAAAAAAGATTTTTTTTTTTTTTTAATTTTTTTTTTTTTTTTTTAATCTATGGTCGTATTAAAGATTGAAAAACTATGCATATAAATTTCAGCGATAGTTGTTTATTCTCAAGTGAAATATCTCCCATATTCTAGCTTTCTTATTGACATATGAAAATATAAACGGCAGGAAATACAGGGTGAACACAAAAACTTTCTTGTATAAGAAAAATTATTATGCAAAATCTATTATACTGATTAAACTATGGCTTGTTGTAAATTGAAGAATTACTTTTGCGTAAAACACAAATGCCTTACTAAACTTCAACGTATTCTTGCTTTGTAGCTCGAATAATACTCGAGATTGTAATCCAGTTCTAAATAAAACAGCAACAACAGTTTAAAGTAGTGAAACATTTAACAGGGATTCAAACAATTCCTCGCCAACAGGCAGCAAATACTGAATTACAGACTCAACATTCTTTGAGCTATAAAGGGAACGGCATGTTAAATTTTGCAAAGGAAATTGGTGCTCATAAAAAAATTAATTAGTGCTTTCAATTTCCAAAAATAACATACATCAATCAGTATAACATTTTTCAAGTAATATTTTTTTTTTTTTTTTTAATACGCTTTAGGTTGTTTACACTTTTTGAACTACATTTTATGGGAAAATATTACTCTATTGAAAGTTTTTGTAAATTTTATTGCATAATTATGTGTGCTAAGAAAAATTCCATTCAGTAAAACTGCTAAACTAAAATCATTTTAATTCTATGATTATTATTTTTGTATTTGATTACGTTTTGAGAAAATGGACCTCAATTACACATGTTATGCCTATAAACCTAAATTTTCTTAATCAAATCCTGTCAATGATACTAAATCAGATATTTAAATACTAAAGCAGAAAAAAGTTTACAATCCTTTATATGCATTGTCAACCTTTATGAGAAATTACATTAAAATTTTTCTCTTCGTCTTCTCGTGAACATATGCAGACACGCTTAGTCCCACTTTAAATTTTGTTTCCCATAGGAAGAGGAAGCGTTTTGATCAGATTGAGTTTTCATAGTATTTGACCACTACAAAGAAAACTTCTAATCAGTGCCATTAACAAACTTTTTCTCAAAAAAAAAAAAAAAAAAAAAAAAAATTGATGCAATGCACTGCTATTTGTAAAGAGTCTAGTTGCAATAAGTCAACTCGAAGAGATGACAACAAGTAGGCAAATCTACACTCCAAAGATTCTTTCCTTCAAAAACCAAAATCGAAGTTTTTATACAAAAGATTTTAAACTAAGGGTATGAAACATACCACAACTTCTTTAAATTACAATACTATCGTCACTGTATTTAAAGTTAACATGGATGGGTGTAACCTACTGTTTTATTTTAATAATTGGATTAATTCTAAAAAAAGCAGGTTTGACAATATTTTTTGTCATAATTAAAATGCCATTGGCCAAGAATAAACGTCAAATTGGAGAAATTGGTGATATGTTTGGCAATAAATATTAAATTCGTAATATTTATTATAATAAATATACTTTACTTGAACATAGCTTATGAACAATGGTTTTTTTCTCTTTTTCTCAGTTTCATTTATAAGAAAGAATCATATAAGAATTATCGAAAAGTATCGCCAAAATTACCATTTTGGCAATTTTTTTTTATTTTTTTAAGTACTATTTATTACATATATCGCAAAAAATATTGCCAAACTGGCCCTTTTTTCTAAGCGAATGATGGACATTTAAAAACGGTAAGTGACACAAATCCACATCAGTAATAAAGTGTAATTGAAAGTTGTGCGATGTTCCACACTCCTAGTTAATTATTGTCGAATACATGCAGGTAATTTTTTCTACTGGTGTTTAGAAATTTTAAAAAACATTTGAAATAAATTTACCATTTTAAACAAAAAAAAATCTTTCCTTTTTTGGATTCTAATAGCAAACTGAAACATTTATTGATGGGACATATCTCAATATCCTTCCCCCTGACTACGAGCCTGACTAACCCGTATGCAAATATGAACTACGTGAGTCAATCTGCTCAGAAATTATGCTGATGTTCTGCAATAAATGCGCATAATTTCTTCTAAAAAGAATTTTATTAGTTTGTTAATTGTTTAGCAACTTGTTTTTATTCTGACTCTACACAGACACAGATAAACGGATAGAGCACTTTCTAGCACTGGCCTTCGAGAGCACTTCTATTGACTCAGTACGTTCCAAAACTTGTAGAAATGGGGGGGAGGGGAATTAAAAATGACTAAACGTAATACTCTCATAACATTGTATTACATACTGAGAAATTGAAAGTAAAAAGGAAATTCATTGCCTATCTTATGTTTCCAGATGTTATTCATATCCTCTTTGCTAATGCTAAATCCATGAGTTTACGAAAATAAAAGTTTGTACTCTTTTTAATAGAGTCAGAAAAAGAACAATTGCCAAACAATTCACGAAGTAATGCAATTCTTTTTTAGCACAAATTATGTGCATTTATTTTCTTAAAATTTAACGAGAAATTAATTTCTTATTCAATTGATGTGGTGGTGCCATCTAGCGTAAACAAAAATGACAAATGTTTAGTCCGTAAAATAAATTGAATGATTTTTAACGTCTCTTTACTAAATCAGTAGTTTCGAGCAAATTTCTTATTTAAATGAGATATTCCATATATTATTTTATGAAATATGCAATACAATTTAAAACTATGTATTAAATTTAGTATTATGTATATTAACTTGACAATAAAGCAGACAAGTTTATAAATGTGATTATATGGCTCTTAATTAAATAACATTTGGAGTTGACTTTGGAATCCATAACATTTCACAATTTGTAATTGTTTAGTGATTGTTGAAATGAGAGCTGGATGTTGATCGTGAATTTGAAGAAAAATTTATCGGAAAACTTATCACTAAATACCCTAGACATAATTCGATATCTTTATTTACAGCCATGATGTGAAGTTAACATAAAATTATTACACTTAAAAAATTTATACAAAGGCTCTGTACATTTGCAAATTCGTTTAATGTCAGAATTTCCTGATAAAATTATAAATGCAATACATATATACCATAGGCCGAATGGGAGATCTTGTATGGACAAGTTCATGAAGTACTGAAAATGGCAACCGAAAATTAAGAAAATGGCAACAGGAAATTAAGAAAATAACAATCGAAAATTAATTTGCCATTCATTAGGCCTAAAGTATAAGTTCTTCAGATGTGTGTTATTTATCAATTTGAAGATCAATGTAATTACAGAAATGTATAAAAGATTTAGTCAGAAATTCCAACCGAAAGAACTTTAAAGTTCAAATGAACTCTTAAGAAAGTTCACAATTTAGCTGTAGATAGGAATACTGGATTAAAAATTGGATATTGCGGAATTCTTGTCAAATTGGACATGCGAATATTTGTCAAATTTGTCATCTATTCACAACTTGGTGATATTTTTCGTTTGATATTTAATGTATATGTCTTCAATTCTTAATTTATTCTATTATAGAAATATTTCATTTTGGCTTTTGCTTTGTAGAGATAAGCTATAAAAGTTATAGGTATTCGGGTACAATTTTCTCAGCCAAATCTAAAATTGACAGCCTAGAACCTAAAATCGCTTATTAAGGACCACTAGGCAGTTTAATGTTAAAAACAATACTTAATGGTGCTTAAATGGTTATTTTTACTGAGACTTTTTTGTTGTTGCAAGTTTGTACTCTTGGCTACATTGTAGTCTGCTGATCCATTAGATTGTCTAAATCAATATACGTTGCCAATATCGTTACAAAATACATTCTGGAGATAGTGGTATAACTAAAAAATCTTATTTCTGATATGCAGTAATATTTTGATTTCTACAATACACTAAAATGTATATAGAAGGATTTCTGGAGGTCTGCTACCTTAAGTAAGTATTCATAGACAAAACTAAATTTACTACGGTAATATTTCAAAATAAAGGTCTCAATGAGATAATTTACTATGCTAAAGCAAACTTAATTCAACTGGAAGAACAGAAAAAGTCAATTTTGTACAGAATCCATGTTTAAGTACAATAAAGATGATTTTATGATATCATTATTTTTTCTGAAAATGTCACAATCAATAAAACAATTCCTCAATGTAAGCCGAACAAAATTACAGTAAATATCTTCATAATAACACGAAAAGTCAAAGTTATGGTCGTATAGACATCTAATATAGGTTTGAAAAAACTACGTGAGATATTTTTTACCTTCTTTTTTTCTTTTTCTTTTTTTGTATTTTTAAGATATTTAATTATAGTTCTTTTATGCAGTTCAAAGAAATTACACATCAATATATCTAACTAGTGCAAAAACAACTAAATGAGGAATCCATTGCCGTCACAAAAATTAGTCAAATTCGACATTTCACTAACCTTAATACACATTTTATTTCCAAAAAAAATTTCATTATTTTTATATAAATTGAAAAGGATTTTGTTGTTAAAACTTTTAATACAGAAAAAGCGATTTGTTAAGAGATTATCTTTCCAAAAATACAACTAGACGTTGTAAACAAACCCACCAAGTCAGCCAGAAAAGTTATGAAAAGAATGTTTGCCTCCAAGCGGCCGGCCGCGTTAAGTTTCTTTGGGGTACTTGTACACAATGAACTAAATTGGGATTATTAGGCGGAATCCCCATAGGGTATCAGTACTTGGCAGGTTAGAGTTATTTCGGATTAATCTCATTTCAGTGCAATGGGTGCAAAGTAGCTGAAGCAAATGAAATGAGATTAATCCGAAATAACTCTAGCCTACCAAGTACTGATACCCTATGGAGATTTCGCCTAATAATCCCAATTTAGGTCATTGTGTATAAGTACCCCAAAGAAACTAAACGAGGCCGCTTGGCGGCAAACATTAGATTTCAAAACTTCTTTGGCTGACTTGGCTGATTTTTTTCACAACGTCTAGGTTTTTTTTTTGGGAAGATATCAATTCTTTTTGTAGAGTTTGCTAACTTAACTGCAGACGAGCCCTGCTTTCCATTAATCTTTCTCATTAAATCCTTATCCCTTAAAAATTTGCCAAGTTTTCAGTTACTCACATATTAAGTCAAAATACCTTTTTAAAATGATTAATTGCATTTTATTCACATAAATTCGGTTTTAACCATCGCTAAGTACGACAATATAATCTTGCCCCTTTGCCGTCACATGACTAATGTCTCTTTGAGTAATCTTCGCACAACATATTTAATACGCAATAACGTCACACTTGATCATACAAATTTAAAGACTAGGAGTGTGGAACATTGTGCAACTTTCAATTACACTTTAATACTGGTCACAGCATTTAAATTGGACATGGATCAGTGTAATTTACTATTTTTGGTTTCGTATTCTTAAAAAAAAAATGCCATTTTGGCGATATTTTTGGTAATAATTATTACATTGGCCAAAAAAAAAAAAAAAAAAAAAAAAAAAAAAAAAAAAAAAAAACACTGCCAAAATTGCGAAGTTTGCAAATTTTTTTTCAGTAATAAGCAATAAGTAATTTTTACTTTTATCTAATTACACTGTTTAAATAACTAAACTTAACAAATCTAAGTCCCTTCTTGAAATTGAGCAAAAGATGAATATCCGAAATCCATTGACCTGTTTTAATCAATCATTATCCGGACTAAAATTTCCAACTTCCGGGATCATTTCTGGGGTGTACAGACCCTATTACGTATTAATTCATACAAAAGGTACTTTCTCTAATCAATCTGAGAGGAATAACAAAAGAATGATCTGAATATATTAATGCGTTTAAGCTGTAGGACAGGCTAAAATTCCCAACTTCCGGGATAGTTTCTGGGGGTTACAAACCCTGTTACGCATTAATTCATATAAAAGGCACTTTCTCTAATCAATCTGAGAGGAATAAAAAAAAATGGTCTGAGTATATTAAAGCGTATAAACTGTGGGCCAGGCTAAAATTCCTAAGCATTGGGATCATTTTCGGAGGTAAAGACCCTACTACCCATCAAAACACACAAAAGGCACTTCCTCTAATCAAGCTGAGAAGAATAAAAAAAAAATGGTCAAAATTGTTCGAATAGTTTTGGATGTAGCTCTGGCTAAAGTTTTGGTCAGAACCATTATAATCAGAACGAAAAGAACCAGAAGAACCAAATTCCGGTGACTTCGGCGATTTTCAAAGGATTTTTTTACCATGTTCCCGCTTTCAATATTAACAATTATGAAGTTATTTTTCGTCTGCTCACTCGGGGCAACACTATGGCAAAAAAATCAGGGTTCTAGCTATAATAAGAGCTGAGCTGTGAGGGGTCAAAATCGGGCCTAAGCTCTATCAACATAATATACACTTGCATATCTGCCGCTTTGTTATCGGACTTGGTGGCGGAACACTGCCGCGTTCCAAGATAGACTACAGACAATTCATGCAAGTGCACTATGGTATCATGTTATATTTCTTTATTAAAAATAAAATCTCTATTTAAACTTTGCATTGAATATTTTTGCAATTTTTTTTACAATGTTTAACCTTTCTGCTATAAAGTTTTCAATGAATATGCCACTTTGAGAAGTTTTTAAAAAATGTAAAAGCATTCAGAGATACTATTTGCAATTTGTTGACAGCACTTTCATACAATTTAATTATTTTACTTCTAGCTGAATACCTACTAAATTTTAACATGTGCAATATATTTTAGCTAGCTGTAAGGCCTCGCGTTGCCGAAATCTGTCATTCGTGTATAAGCCCTATGCTCGCAGGAAGGTTCACCGCTACACAAAATCAAACTTGCTTCGTTCGCTGAAAAGTTCATTAACACATAAACACAAGCTTACTTCACTCGTTGAAAGGTCCATTGCTATGCAAGCATAGGCTCGCTTCGCTCGCTGAAGGGTTCAATGCTGCGTAGGCATAAGCTCGCTTCACTCACTAAAATCTAATTGCTACGTAAAGCCTTAATGTTGGAAGCCTCTACATTGTCAAGAAAAAAAATCCTCTTTAATACAATAATAAAACACCTATTTAAAATTATTTTAACACGTGTAAGTGGAAAGCAAAATTAGAAACCAAAATTACTTATGTTGAAACTTTCAGAGGTCTAGGTCTATTAGAAGTAGCTTTTTGTGAAACAATTTATTAAAAAAATTAATCAAAAAACAAACTAAAATTTGAACATTCTTTTTGTCAAGAGTCCAATTAGAATGCCAAAACTATTTGTGTAGAAAATTTCAGAAATGTAGCCCAAGTAGAAATCGTTTTGTTAAATATTTGTTAATTAATTAAAAAAATTAATTAAAAAAAGAACAAATTAAAAATTTTGAATTCTGTTTTTCAAAAATTCAATTCGAAGGGCAAAAATACTTATGTTGAAAATTTCAAAGATGTAGTCCTTTTAGAAATCGTTATGTTAAATATTTACTAATTAAATAAAAAAATTAATTAAAAAAAGAACTAAATAAAAATTCAAAATTCTGTTTTTCAAAAGTCCATTTATGAGGCCACAACTACTTGTGTTGAAAATTTCAGAGCTGTAACCCTATTAAGGTATCGTTTTGTTAAATATATATTAATTAATTAAAAACATAATTAAAAAAGAAATAAATAAAAATTTAAAATTATGTTTTTCAAAAGTTCAATTAAAAGGACAAAACTACTTATTTTGAAAATTTCGGAGCCGTAGCCCTGTTAGAAATCGTTTTATAAAATATGTATTAATTAATTAAAAAATAACTAAATAAAAGTTTAAAACTCTGTTTTTCAAAAGTCCATTAAAAGCCCAAACTTACTTAAGTTGAAAATTTTAGAGCTGTAGCCCTATTAGAAAACGTTTTGTAAAATATTTATTAATTAATTACAAAAAATTAATTAAAAAAAACTAAATAAAAATTTTAAATTCTGTTTTTCAAAAGTCCAATTAGAAGGCCAAAACTACTTAGGTTAAAAATTTCAGAGCTGTTGCCCTATTAAAAGTCGTTTTGTAAAAAAAAATTGTTAAATAATTAAGAAAATTAATTAAAATATAACTAATTAAAATTTTAACATTTTGTTTTTCAAAAGTCAAATTAGAAGGCTAAAATTACTTATGTTGAAAATTTCAGAGCTGTATCTTTATTTGAAGTCCCTTTATAAAAAACAAATTAATTAAAAAAAACTAATTAAAATTTTAACATTTTTGACATATGTAAAATTAAGGGCAGAAAATTCTTATGTTGAGAATTTCAGAGCTCTACTCCAATTTTAAGTAGGTTTCTATAGATCCACAGAGCCACAGATAGACACACAGCTTGTTTCATTATTATAGACTAGCTGAATACCAGTGCTTCGCTACGAAATTTTAACTTGTGCAATATTTTAGCCAGATGTGAGGCCTCGCGTTGCGGTAATCTGTCATTCGTGAATAGGTCCCAGTTTCTGGAGCTTTGCTCGCAGAAGGTTCATCGCTACGCAAATCGAGCTCGCTTCGTTAGCTGAAAAGTTTATTGACACATACACACAGGCTTACTTCACTCGTTGGAAGGTTAACTGATATGCGAGCATAGACTCGCTTCGCTCGCTGAAAGGTTCATTGCTGCGTAAGCATAAGCTCGCTTCACTCACTAAAATCGAATTGCTACGTAAAGCCTTAATATTGGAAGCCCTTCCCTTGTCGAGGAAAAAAATTCTCCGTTAGTACAATATTACAACACCCCTTTAAGATTACTTTAACACTTGTTTGTGGAAAGCAAAATTAGAGTCCAAAACTACTTATGTTGAAACTTTCAGAGCTCTAGGCCTATTTAAGGTCTCTTTTTGGGAAAAAATTAATTAAAAAACAAATTGAAATTTTAATATTCTTTTTGTCTGTCCAATTAGAAGGCCAAAACTACTTGTGTTGAAAATTTCAGAACTGTATCCCAGTTATAAATCGTTTTGTAAAATATTTGTTAATTAATTAAAAAAAAAATTAAAATTCTGTTTTTCAAAAGTCCAATTAAAAGGCCAAAACTACTTTTGTTGAAATTTTCAGAGGTGTAGCCCTATTAAAAATCGTTTTGTAAAATATTTATAAATTAGTTTTAAAAAAATTAATTAAAAAGAACTAAATATAAATTTAAAATTCTGTTTTTCAAAAGTCCAATAAGAAGGCTAAAACTATACTAAACTTAAACTTAACTTGACATCACTAGACGGTAGATCGTCACAGTGCTCATAGGCAATTTATCCATTTTGGCGGCGTGAAAGCATAATGCTCGCCAAACCATATAGCCTTTTGTTCGACAAACGGGATGGACAGGAATACTGTATCACCCCATTCCCTTTTTATTCTTCTACCGTCCCACAAAACAAAATCCCGCTAGGGAACTCAGCCCAGCAACCCTGTAGAGAAAAAAAGGCTATGAGGTTTGACGAGAATTAAGTCTTCACTCCGCTAAAGTTGGTTAATTGCCTATGAGCACTGTGAAGATCTATCGTCCAGTGATGTCAAGTTAAGTTGGAGTTTAGTATACTTATGTTGAAAATTTCAGAGTTGTAGTCCTATTAGAAATCATTTTGTAAATTTTTTTTTTAATTAATTAAGAAAACTAATTAGAAAATAACTGATTAAAATTTAAAATTTTTTGTTTTTCATAAGTCCAATTAGAAGGCTAAAACTACTTATGTTGAAAATTTCAGAGCTGTATCTCTATTTGAAGCCCCTTTGTAAAAAATAAATTAATTAAAAAAAACTAATTAAAATTTTAACATTCTGTTTGACAAATGTAAAAATAGAGGGCAAAAAATTCTCATGGTGAAAATTTCAGATCTCTACTCCAATTTTAAGTAGTTTTCTATAGGTTCACAGAGCCATAGACACACAGATTGTTTTATTACATAATATCCATTTTAAATGCAAAAAGGACATCTTAATATATCCCTCAGTTTGCATTGACTTTATAACACCGTCAACAGCGAATTTATTACATTTTTAGACATGATATAAAATAATAAAATTATTTATCTTATTTTCTTTCAAAAATTTACTTTTAGACAAATATATTTTTGAAGGCATACACCTTAACATAGAACTAAACGAGCAATAGACCATTTCTCCTTCTTTTCTAACATCAGAATTAAAATGTCATGAATAAGGATCTCCACCTTCTCTTGAGTATTTGTTATTGAATCGTACTAGATAAGGCAGTTTTGAAGGCTCAATTTATTACAGTACTTCAAAGAACACCGCCACCTGGGCATAACTGTTGGAGGTCTCTCATCCTGCTCTTGAAATTGTTCATTCTCTGAAAGGTGGGACTGAATCTTTCTGTCTGATTTGTCAAACTAAAAGACCATGAAAAAAATTATGTGACAATGATTAAATGGCGCTGTCTTTAGAAAATGAACTCTGATTCTTAAAGGTGCTTTAGTATTTACCTTCGCTATTTTAAATTGTTCAGAGAGAGAACTAACATGATCAGAGTCAAAAGTCATTTCTTATGGTATGGTATGGTATGGTATGGTACCTCAAAACCTAAAATAGGTAGGTTATTTTTTATAACTTCCTATGGTGTGGAATTTTTAAATGCACTTAAAACATTTATTGTATGGAATGAAAGGTCTTTTTGTTACTCCAAGCCATTGCTAAAAAAATGTTAAGATTTTACTTGTAACTCATTGGAACAAATTACAATTTATAAAATTTTCTAAATAGGAACTAATTCCCAGAATAACGGTGATAATGATGTGTTGTGTAATTCATTTAGTGAAAAAAAATATATTTTTTATACCAAAGAACGATGCAATTATGAAGAATTAGAGGCAAGCTAAGAAACTTTTTTCTTTAATTGTTTCGAACCAAGTTTTGGTTCGGTTGAAGCCCTTCAACATAGAATTCAACTTTTTAATTTTTAAATACAAAAGATGATTAACTTTTGTCAAAACAATAATTTTATGTAAATAACAAAAAACTTTTGTTTATTTTGAAAGAATGTTATCAGATAAGGATTTTCCATTACGTTTGACGTTGACAAAGTTTAAATGTATCGAAACAAAATTTTAAAAAGTAATTTTTTAAATCATTTAAGCTCATTATAATAAAATTCACTAAAAATAAGCAAGCAAATCAGATAGTAACTTTTCACAACCAGTAGCGTTCGTTCACGCACTTTCGTTTGAAATTTCTAAAGGAATTTTTACACACAAGTTCTTACTGTACCTTATAATTTCGAGATAAAAAAATGTTTCAAATGTATGATACAGTTATTTGAGCATAAATGGACTTCTAGTCGAAATTTGTGACAGTGCCAATCTGAACATTAAGTTTGATATCTGTAGCTTAGCAAAATACCCGTAGTGTTAGAATTGAATGTTGCATAGAGATGGATAGATATAGTCTTTGTATGTATAACTTCAGGCTCGATATCTGTAGCTTAACAAAATGCTTGCAGAATTTAGAGTTTTAGCATTGAATGTTGTACAGAGAGGGATATATGTAGTCTTTGTATGTATAATTTTTCTCTAAAGTTATCTAAATAGATCTGATTTGTTTTATGTATTGACTGTGTCCAAAGAGTATAAATGGACTTCTAGTCGAAATTTGTGACAGTGCCAATCTGAACATTAAGTTTGATATCTGTAGCTTAGCAAAATACCCGTAGTGTTAGAATTGAATGTTGCATAGAGATGGATAGATATAGTCTTTGTATGTATAACTTCAGGCTCGATATCTGTAGCTTAACAAAATGCTTGCAGAATTTATAGTTTTAGCATTGAATGTTGTACAGAGAGGGATATATGTAGTCTTTGTATGTATAATTTTTCTCTAAAGTTATCTAAATAGATCTGATTTGTTTTATGTATTGACTGTGTCCAAAATAACGTGTCGAATATTAACAGCTTTATTGTTACTAAAAAAAATTACATTTTGATGAAAATTTGTGTTTTTAAATAATATAGTCACCATTCTTTTTCGTCAGTCTTCACGAGATTGTTACTGTCACTTTTTCTAATGGGCAATGTTGTTTTTTCGTGTACATCTTCAAACCTCCTTATCAATTACATTAAATAAACTTTTTGCATAAAGCAGCAATATTTCTTAAAATTTTGATGTCATCACTATCATTCTTCTGTCCATTTCATTAAAAATACTTTAATAATTTAAATTTGGCAATAGTCTCATTTCATATTTTTAGAGATATGTTGAATGGAATTATGAACAATCTCAATTTCGTTCTGAAGAGTAAAAATTAAATCCTTATTGCTTTAAAACCATCTTTAAAAAAATAGGTACTATGCTAATTCTAAATAAATCCTTCTCAGCAAAACTAACAAAAAAAAAGGCAAATACTCTATGTGTTGTCCTGTCACTCTGAAAGTATTTTTAAACACATTCGTAAGAATGCCAGACACCCAAGTTCCTGATCTAGAAAGCAATTATTTCCAACATCTCAACGAGGGAAGCTACACTATCCCGCGTGTTTCCTTAAATAAATAGAATCCCCGCTTCCTAATGAGTTGACTAAACTGTTTGACAGCAAGTAAAGGAGCCGGTTGCTCTGATACTTGACAAGTCAGGCCGTTATTTTTCGTTCCACGGACTTGATGTGTCGAGCGACTTTGTATTTACTTCCACGCCCTACTCAAATTCACTCGGTAGGGTTGTCTAGAACATTTAGAAGCCAAATTCAAGAGAATCCATGTTTGAATGTTCACTAAGGCTTACTTTGAATTGTGTTAGCTAGCTGTAACAATTTACAGTACAAAGTGCAATCAAACCAATGAGTGCAAACGTTCTTGGTTGAATTACTCCAATTTTCAAAAATTTTGAACGTGTTAACAAAATGTTGATTAGTAAATAAATGACCCTAAAGTATTAATAGATAATATTATTTATAATTTAAAAATTCCGTACCTAATCAACTGTTTTCATTTGTTTGCTTGCTTACTTGCTTACTTACCTATTTATTTATTTATTTATTTATTTATTTATTTATTTATTTATTTATTTATTTATTTATTTATTTATTTATTTATTTATTTATTTATTTATTTATTTATTTATTTATTTATTTATTTATTTATTTATTTATTTATTTATTTATTTATTTATTTATTTATTTATTTATTTATTTATTTATTTATTTATTTATTTATTTATTTATTTATTTATTTATTTATAAGAGCTACTGATAGACACTAAACTATACTTTATATGAATGATTGTTAAAAGTTTCAGAGCAAAAACAACGTATATATCATTTAATTTTAGAGTAAAAAGCAAACACATAAGTTTTTTTTCTCTTGAAGAATACTCTGGAAAAATGTAAGATCACAATTAAGACAATATATTATTGATAAAATATTTGCAGTACAATTTGACCTAAAACTTTTTGATTATCGTTTTTTTTTTTTTCCGTTTTTTTTCCCCTTTATTAAAGAAGTAAGATAAATATTTTGGTGGAATTTAGATATCAACAATTCTGAACATTTATTTGAATGCTTATTTTAATCAATTATTTCAAAATTATTTCAAAATCGAGGCAAGAAAAGCTATTTCTTTTAAAATGGGACCATTACCATCAAATCAAAATATGATATAACTATTGAAAGGAGAGAACAAGATGCTCGTTAGTTAAATTTTCAGTATATTCATTTTCAGGACAGTTAATTTGCTTAAGATAATCAACCATTATGATGAAGTAATACGACTAATTTTTTCTAACTTTCGATTAACTTAATTTCATACCTCAAAGTGATTTAAAAAAAGAAAGTATTAAAAATCTACATTATTGATATCATATAACAATCAATGCATCATTTTAAGAAATGACCACAAAAAAAAAAAAAAAAACTCCATTACATTTACATTACATTCATTACCGTTTTTCAAAACCTTTCACTCGATATTTTGCTTCAACTGACAAAAAAAAATCTCCTTCGGATGCTTAACCGCCAATTGTTGCACACAGGTGTAGCAGGAGCGAGGAGATCCAGATAACAGTCTGTCTCATTACCGGTCCGCTTTTCACTCATCCGCCTCTCCCTATTTTTTCTTTACTTCACACTCTTTCCTCTCCTCACTCTCACATCGTTAATCAGACCATTTTGCTACTCATCCCCTCTCTCCCTGCCCACCCCTTGAATCACGTACTCTCAGCAGGCATTGTGAATAGTAGTGGTTTGAGTCACTAGTAAGATTACAGTTTAAGTGCGTTACCTTAAATTTAACGATATTCAAATATTGGTCAACTGAGAAAGAATACATTCTCAATGATGCTACTCATTAAATTTTTCAACCGAAAATTATTCATCTACAACTAAATAATTAAAAACAAGTATTCATTAATATCGAAAGCGTTCCAACATGTGTTGCTTGATTTAGAACAGTATTCGAATCTGTCTAATGGCTATTTATCTTAAAGACCTACATTTTATATTTATTGGAACTCAAAAAAAAATCAAGTAGAATATTATTTGATATCCTTAGTATCAAAAACCAGCGAAACAAATAACATCTGCTGTATGGCCAAAACTGCTGAACACAAGTAACTGTAACCGCGAAGACTGAATCCTCAACCCATGTTCCTCGTGCCTCCGTTATGGACGAAAATGATTTAAGTGTGAGCCTAGCAGCGTAAGCTGCTTTTAGCACTATCGAAGCGTTGTGTGACATGATGGTGAAAAATCAGGGTTAAAACTATTCAGAAAAAATATGTCCACATGGAAAGTAAAAATCATTGATGGTAGGCTGTCCATGGTCGTGAGGAATTCAAATTCGTGCAGTGAAATTTTTTTTAAAAAGGGGGTACAAAAAAATACTGAATGGATTCTGTACAGCCAAACAACACATCAGGGATTTAGCTGTCTAGTCCATCAGTTAAAAATAAAAAAATAAAAATGCCATAAAAACTTTGGTGACTGAATGGGAATTGTACAACCAAATAACCCGATAAGGATTTAGCTGTCCAGTCCATCAGTTGGGTGAAGAAAAATTAAAAAATAAAAAATACAGTGAGTAGCACAAAGTAACTGAAAGGGGAGTTGGACAACTGAATAACCCATAAGGATTCAGCCGTCCAATCCATCAGTTGAGTGCAATGTCGTGCCTCCGTTATGCCTAGAGCTCTAATACGTACAATTGGCTTTCAAAAAATAGAGGACTGAAAAAAAAAAAAAAAAACGCTACTTTAGCTGTGTAAAGGTTTAATTAAATCGTAATAGTAGTTAAGTAAAGTTTTAATATTAATAGTTACCTCAATTAGCTACAATTTCCCATATTTATTCTATGTTAAAAAAAAAAAAAACATCTACCCATGAATCTCTTGTAAGTCTTTTTTTATATAGGGAATTAAATAGCAATTTAAACAGTTAATTTCGAGATGTAACATATAAAGTCTCACAGTCAAGCTTGGCTTGAATGGGTGCATTAAAATTTTAACAAGGCACTATTTTTAAACAAATTCACGAGAGAAAAAAAAATATAATATCAATTATTCTTTCTACTCATAATTAGTCCGAAATAAAAATATCCCTTTTAATTGAGAAGTATTATATGTAACAATTAGTTATATATCGCATGAGTAACCTTAACTGAAATTCAATGTCTACTCTTAATTAAGTAAACTAAAATGCATGCAAGATACAATTTCGATCGAAATAAACCTTAAGTCCAATCATCTAGGTATTCTTTTACGATTATTTTGTCTTTCCATTCAAAAGAACTTACGCCATTTCTCGCGAATTTCTGTAACTAGCATCTTCTGGAATAATTTGTTGGCCAGCACTCTCCCGAAGTACCTTTTACTTTTTATGTGCTTAGACAGCGAAATGTAATACACAGCTAATCGTGACAAAGGACTCGTTTTTATTTTGTTTTTTCTTGCACTTGCTTGAAGACGCGCTGACAAACAACTTGTATAATTAAGAAATGCACCCTCACGCTGCTTAGAAAAAAAATCTATCGGATTGGTGCCAGTAAATTGTGGAACTAGAAATAAAATAGATAAGCTAACTAAGGCAATCGCATATAGAAATAAATATTGGAAGAATCTGCATAAGCATGTGTAATTTTAGAAAAAGTAACTGCTTGGAAGTATTGTCTTCTTTTCAAATGATAAAATTTCCACACACACAAAAAAAATCAACAATAATTTATATAATATTATTTCTCTCATGTGCAATAAATACATTACGCATTTCTTCACTTTTTTTATATGAAGTTTCCTTTGAATAGCTTGAAAACGTTGGGACCGTCATATGTACGTAACATGTAAAGCCAACTTTCAAACGAGATTGTTGAACAATTAAATCACTTTTCTTTGCAATTTTCATCAGAAATATTGTGGATAATCAATACTTACAAAAAGCAAGCACATTTTATATTTATTCTGGGATTTGTACAATATGATAGATATTCAAAGTTGGGGGGCACTTGGTTCGGTCAAAAACGGTCAAAGTGAAATTCTTTAACAAATCCCATGAAAACCTCATGGCAGTTCAAAATTGTAATGATATAATTCAATTAATTTGAAGGTATTTTTTACTTAATTAAGTTTTAAGGTACTTTTGTCAGGACCATCACGTCAGTTTAAAACAAAAATTCGAATACATCCATTCGAACTACTAAGTGGTAAAAACTAAATCCTGTCCTCAAAACAAACAAAAAATTCAGAAAGTCCCAAATGGAAAACAGCTGAATGTGATGATAATTTTATAAACTTATATCTCACATAAAACTAAATTATAAATGGAGGAAAGAGTCATGATGTACAAAAAAAATCAAATCTGGATCATTCAATAATGTCAGCAAGATAATCAATGTAAATTACCAAATTGATTTTGATCCAAATCGTTTGAGCCGTTTGTATTAGCAATTGTTGAAAAACATGCATTTTTCAATGGCGTCTACCTTGTGCGCATGCGCAATTTTGATGAAAATCTTAATGGCAGGTCCCATGGACACCACTAACGCGTATATAAAAATTGAACGTTGTATGTAAATCCGTTCGGGACTTATGCTGACGACAGACACACAGGCAGATATTTTTTATGCCACTTTTTTTTACTCAGCAAGTTCCAAAAAGTGTAGAAATTCAAAAAACTCGGATCAAATGTGTTGACTGAATGCAATACTTTCATTAAACCATGTTAACATATGGGTGATTGAATGTAATAATATTTTTAAAATAATGCTTCAAGCATACCACTATAAAAAAATCAATCTTATGAAAACGTTTTATTTTGACAAGTCGAAACGGATGTAAAAGGCTTAATATTTCTAACATATTTCAAATTAAACAATTTATTGAAAAATAGAGCCACATATAATTCAATTAAATACAAAAAAATCACAATACCAATTAAAGAATGTTGTAATAATTTTGAGAACATAAAGATTTAATAAAAAAAACTCCAATATCAGTAACTTTTCGTGCTTAATAGCTAAAGAGAACACGTAGAAACAAAAATGATAGAGATAAAAAACACTTTTAAATTATATATTTTCCTATTTTACTTACGTGCAAATAATTTCATGACTATACATCGACTATTCACCAATCCAAACTGTATTAACCCATAAAGACGATTTTAATAAACATCCTGTAAAATTTTCTGACCAGACGGCGTTTGTGGGTTTAATTTTGTAATCACAAAGAAATAAGTCAGTTAGTTCCTATTTATTTGGGTAGTGTCCTTATAAACTTGCTGGCTTTTGTATGCAAAAAGTAATACGAATGTAGAGAAAAAGAAGGAAAAAAACATTACAATACTTACTAAATGAATTTCATTGTTTGTTTACAAAAAAAAAAAAAAATGGATCCCAATAAACTGCATTTTGACGTCAATATTACTTCAAAATTTGCAAAGAACACTTTTTGTGACTTCATATAATCATGCATGTAGAAAAAAAATCTAACACATTTTCAAACATCAAATCTTATCTCCATTCAAAATCAGACCATTCAAAAGAACTCAATGCAAACCTAAAATACATAGCTCATAACGAACAATTACCCATAAAATACAACTCTACAATGCTATTAATCTATCTTGACATAAGTGAAAAATAGGTGTTTACACACAAATCTAATTGAAAACCCGAAATCAACTAATCAGATCGTAATTGCATTCTATTCGCACTACCAGATCGTGTTAGATTGAGAATAAGATACAATCTCATTCGTGAAAAGAGTGAAATGAATAACGAGAAAATGACCGAGGGATTTGAAAAGGAGGAGTGATACTAGAAAAAAAAGGCGGAATTCAGAAGTCACGAAGTCGCTTTGAAAGTGTAATAATTGAAAAAATGCCGCTTTTGTTACATTCTTAGGGTGACGGGTGTAACCTTCTATTACCATTTAGAATGCGTGAATTCCATTTTTTTTTTATTATTGAACTGATGGATTAGTGTGTGTGAGCATTGCTTTTGTGAAGTTACTGTAGATGTAAAGTAATTCGTGATAAGATTCTGGAGATTGAATTGTGCGCAAATTTCTAAAACATTCGTGGTCTTTCCGATTCTAATTGAGAGATTGTTTGAACTTTAAGTATAATTATTTGTTTGAAATGGGAAACAAACTATACGATAATAATTTTTCGGTGTTTCAACTGTTTCATTTATACTATATACTGTCCTTCATATTATACTTCAGAAGAGGTATAGAATTGGAAATGAAATATAAAACAGTTTCTTGTGTGATTTTTTTTTTATATATAGTCATCAAAATTGTGTGATTTAAAGATTTGATAGCACTTGTTAGTGTTAAATCTAATTATCTGTCAGCTATAGAAATTCAACATTGATACCAACAGGATGTTTGCAAGGAAGGGTGATTAAAATAGATAAAGTGTTTGGTTATTCCACGAATTTTCAAAAATTATTATTTAATTTTTTAAATAAAATCTTAATTGATACTTAAACATTAATTTTCAGTTTGAATTAAATTATTCTACATTACATCACCCAAGGCTTTCTTTAAACTGCGAGTTTTAACTCTTTTCTACACATTCTTTTTAATTTTCAAACCTGAAATAGGTACAACTTCTAACTACCTTACTACGAAATTTTTCAATGTATCATGTTTTGTTTGATAATGAAGATAGAGAAATAATGTAGACAAAAAGAGTGAGAGAAGCTCCACACATCATCTAACTCCTCGTAATAAAAAATATCGTATTTGAAACGAAAAAAAGTATGAACATTTAAATTGAAAACTAAAATTCAAAATAAAAATTGAGAAGTTGGACCCTGTCCTGAAAACATGATAGATCCTATCATACAGATCCTTCACTACTTCAAAATATAGTGATTGTCGCGGAGCCTTCATTTATTAAAGGCAGGTAGAATTCTGCATAAATGTCCTTAAATTTACAAGCAAGACACTTATAATTCCCTTTAAGAAACCAGAGTGTATCAAAAAGGTATACAAAAATTAATAAATTCGTTACCTAAAATCAAATACCTTCGTTAAAATAATTCGTTATTCGTTAATAATTCGTATTCAAATAATTCGTTACCTAATATCACAGGCTTATATCGAAAGGACATTAATTTTAATTTGACAATATTTTTTAGGAGAGTGAAAAAAAAAAAAAAACTCTAAAGCTATAATTCAACATTAGGTAAGTGCTTTAGCCTATCACTCATTTACCAAATTTTTATTACAGTGATCAAATTGCAACTTTTACTAATCGACGAGTCTTCTTTTCCTGTTTACAAATGTAACAAAAAAGAGCTTTTAGACCAAAAGTTTGAGTTATCATCTTTTCAATCTAAGCCGATGGTATCTATAACAAAATGACACAAAATCTCTTGGTAGAACCATTTAAAATTAAGTCACCTTCTTAATGAAGCTTGACACGTGATTATTTTTTCCAATAATTGTTTTTCTAAACACTCTGTAATTCTGTATGGAGTTATTTTTACTTGTAAAATTAACTATTGCTATTTCTCTACAATCTCCAAATATAAATAATATAATCTGAAATATTTTGAAATGCATTATATCGACACTTAATAATAGATCAAACAAGTGGTTTTTAATTCAGAATATTGGTTTATCACAAATTTAATGTAATTTGTCTCTTGTCGAAATTTGCAGTGCATTAAAACTATTTGTCAGTTTCTTTTTATATATTATATAGTTAGTAAATTTGAAGAAATCACGAACCCAAATTTTTACTGATCGAAAACTATTACCATATTTGATGCAGATATTTTATTTTTTAGCATTTTTATGCAAAAGCTAAAAAATGTTATCACCGAAAAACAATTAACTTTTTTAATGCTAAATCACAAATACATCAATCATAAAGAGCTTTAATTAAATTATGAAATTTTTTTATAACTAAAGATGAATCCAGTTCATAAATTTGTTAGTTTGATGAAAATAATTTTCACCGAGCAATATTGTAAAATATATGTTCCACACTTCATGTACTAATATAATTAATTACTTAAGCAATAACTTTTCTTAAACCAACATTTTACGTGCAATTATTTCCTAAATTTGTTCGTTCAAGATCCTAAGTTTAATCGTTATACATGGCAATAAACAATGTTTTGTAATGTTTTGGTTCGAAAACTTAGCTCCACACATAAAAAATAGATTATTTCACCAAAGCGAGGATTTTACAAGGGACAAAAATCATTCTCGGATGTTGCGCAGGTGCGAAAGGTGAAGACAGCTCCTTCTCACCTCCCTCTGAATGACGTCACTCGGCCTTCATCGAATAAAAATTGCTTTGCCCTGTGTTTTGGACCGCCTTCTTACAAAACAATGTAGTTTGTGATTCTCGGTTATTTGCATTAGATTCTTCAAACGAACAGTCGTTACCTTTGCAAGCACTTGTCTGGTTTGTACTGAAGTAGATTATAATTTTCTTGATTATTGCTCTTAACTTTTCTCTTACTGTTCAGAATTTTCAAAGAAGTATTTCAGTTTTTGCTTTTGCCTCACAAAGAAAAGTACTGTTGTCTTATAATTAAAGATCTGTTTCAAAAATAGATTGAATGTGTTATTGACTTACGAGAAAAGCCTTACGAGTTTATTGTGGAAAAGTTCATTAATTTAAAACAAATGAATTAACTAAAAAAGATGTCGTACTTTGATAGCTCAAATATCATGTAATTAAAATAATTTATAATATTGTAGTTCGAAAAGAGAGACAGGTGTAGAAAAAAGATGGACGCGAAAAATACCACGAAGAAGAGAAATAACGAAATCCCAGAGAGCTTGAAACCAAATTCTTCGTTCTCGGTATCATCTTTACTGTCATCAGAATATTCAAACATAAAAAAAACTCTACAAGAACCCTGTCTCAACAGCGTTTTTCATTCTGATACTACAAACCATATTTTAGTGCCTCACATTGCTAACTGCTGCTGTCTTGAGAATCAAATAGCGACATTTCGAACATACCCAATGTTGCTTCCCCAAGAATCTAAAGAAAAAATCTTTAGTGAACAAGAAAGAGATTCACCTGAATTAAGTTCTTTGAAAGCGATGGCTTGTTGGTCTCGGAATGAATTCAGTTGGTTTAACAGACTTAGTTTATGTGATTCGACAAGAAAGACATTTTTATTACCACCTCACTTACAATTAGGAAGATTTGGTCCATTGTCTAACTTCAGTGGAACTACAAGGTCCTTACAATCAGGATGGATGCCATGTTTTCCATATGGACCAACAGACTGTGTGAATGGACGAGATGGTGCATCTTTACGTAAGTAACACAATATTTTACCAATATATTTCACAAATATTTCACAGTATTTATAATAGTTACTAATAAGCTACCGAAGTCACCTTTTGCAATATCATTGCTTAGATATATTCCCACACAATTGCAGTACTACTTCCAAAATAAATATTAGTTCCTAAACACTATTTTTCACTGTTTATTAACTTTGAACCTAGAAATTAACATGAACCTAAAAAAAGCGGGTAAGATCTTTGTGCGCTGTTAAGCACTGCACTTTGCTAAAACCTAACACAGTGTCGTTTACCACTCAGCATGACGTATAAGATATAATCCCGGTGATTTAAAGCTGAAATTATCTATACATTTATGTGGTACAATTGTGTTAAACACGTTACTTCTCATTATGTGTAAAATATATCAGTTATATTTAACCAAAATCTAAAAAATTTAAATAATCGTTTTAAATTTAGAAGATGCTTCAACTGGCAATCTTGATTTAAAAACAACTGAAAGATTTTTTTTTAAAGGTTGACCAATATTTTAATCCATAAATAGATCAACTATATTTCAATCTAACAGCTAGTTCTCAATAAACAACATGAACATACTTTCTATTTGGGCATTACATAACCTTGGATAATAATTAGGCACGGTACTTTTGAAGCAATTTTTATAAAATGAGAACTTGTGAAAATAAATGAAATTTTAATTATTAAGATTTTTTTTTTTTTTTTTTTTTTTTTTCTGTTCAAATGTCCATTCCCAAAATTTCAATATAATTCAAACTTGAAAGTTTGTGTTTAATATGAAACAACGGTAGATGGGGGAGGAAAATTCTAACTTACATGTCTTGTATAAGAAACTGTGTCCTATGTAAATGTCAAAATACATGAAATAAATGTGATTACATAAATATTACTCGAATATACATATAACAAAACCAGATAATTAAATTTTCATCACATTTAATCGAATTAAATAAATTTTAATTTAATAATTTTCAATGAAATGAAGGAATATGCCATAGACGGCATTCCAATATTTATTTAGGTTAGAAATTTTAAATTGTTTAATTTATGGGCTTTATGTTAATACTTATATTTCCTCTTTTTTTTACTATTTTGTTGTTTCATTAATAGCTTTGTATTCATTAAATTTATTGAAATTCAATCGCTTAATCATTCAATTTATTGAAGTTAATCGTTTATTGATATTCATTTGAACTGAAAAAATAACTGAAAAAGAAAATATTGAATTAAAATTAGTGATTCTGATATTAAATAAAATTCAGGCAACATTTTAGAACAATAATTTAAATTTCAAAATATAAATGGAAACTTGTGGAATGTACCAAAAAATTCGTTTATTCTTATACTTATGAAAGCAAATTTTAGATAACTGAACGTCTTAAAGATAGTTGGTATCAAAGGATGATAAAGAAAAGTTAAATAAAAAAAATAATACAATCAATATGTTCACCACTATAATTCAATCTTTGCAAAAGTGATTAAAAAATTCAACAATAAATTAATCACAATTTTATCGAACCACTCACGAATTAGTATGTGTTGTTTAATATTTAGAATAGAACTGCAAAGAATTTCAAACGAGTTTTTGCCAAAAAAGAAGGATCTAACAATTTTTTATGGGGGGGGGGGGGATAGATAAAAAGTTTTAAATTTGGAATGTTAATAAATTTAGGATTGTTATAGTTAAAGTTCAACTTTCAAAAAGCTATTAAAAAAAAGAAATACTGATCAGAATGACCTTAAATTCACCTGAAAATGTAGAAAGAAGAGGGAAATGGTATGCCATAAGAAAAAATATAGTTAGACATATTTTTCTTGTGTCATACCATCTCCCCCTTTGTATATTTTCAGGTCATTCAGGCGAGTGATTCTTTTTTTGCAGCTGTTTTTTGAAAGTTTAGCTTTAAATGTAACCATCATGTACATCTTATTTATAAAAAATTGGTCATAAATATTTTTCGTTTAATATTAACTTACATAATTTCAATGCAAATGGAGAAGAAGACCTAATATGTCTTATTTATTATTTTAAAATCGTATTTCAGCTACTGTTTAAAATAATTTTGAATCCATTTCATTACTTAGCTGGATTTCAAAGTTTAACCTACAGAATACTAATTTATTTGAATAGTAAAATCCTAAACATAAATTTCTAACATGAAATATAATTTAACCCATGAATTTTAATATTGAACTTTTATAAGAAAAGCAAATTCGACAAAACTCTTCATTGAACTTTGCCTAAAACAAAATTTTATCATTCCAATAATAATACAAAATATTCTATTAATCTGTTGATGTCATGATGGATAAACGCAATTAGTTATAAGCACTAAAATACATAATAATGTTTTAATTGCATTTTAATGCTTACGGTACTCTTGATATTTGCTATCTAGTGAATGAGGTTCACCAAAAATGCCAAATAAAAGGGTTCTAAAGCAAACAGTGGATCCTATGTCTGCATTCTTAACTTCTTTGAAAACGATTGTCTGTAAAGGCAGTAGCTAAGGAGAGTCCAGGGATGACAGAGCAAAGGAATGGAACCCCAGGAGTATGCACCTGAGCTTCCGTGGCGTTTTAAAATTAAACACCAAGTGGAGAAAAGTGGTAAATTTCCCAGGGAAAAAATATAATGTGGGTTTCTAATCATTCATCTGAACAAAAAAATTAAACTGTTAGTTGACATTTCAGTAGTAAATCAATTAGTATAATTTGGGGAAAAATCAAGATTTTAACATAAACTTTTATCGCATTATATCCCCGTGTGCATACGCCTTGCACGTACCTTCCTACAAATAATCCAACCGACATTTACGGAGTCTTTGTTAACAACTTTTAATTCAAGTTCCTGGTAAATTTATTTTCTTGAAACATATTTCCAGTAAAATTGCCAGTGTTTTTTTTTTTTTTTTTTTTTTTTTTTTTTTTTTTTTTTTTTTTTTTTAATGTTTGTGATTATATTGATTGAAATTTTTATGGGTTTGTGAAAAAGAAATTTTACTATATTCCAAGCAGTCCACATTGTGCTGGCAATAAATGCTTAAGACAATCTTGCGCTATTTTAAAATATTGCTTTATATAAATTCCATGGCAAAACAATATCGTTATAACAATATATATTGGTTAAGCAAGAGTCCAAAAAAGTTAAGGGACTCCCCTGACGCCCTGCACCAATGGTGAATGATTTGTGACACAATATTGCTTAAATTGAATCCGTATATTCTACTATGTAGAAATGTAACCAAAGGAAGTTTGATTTGTGCATTTAAAAAAAAAAGTTAATTGTATTGGTACCAAAATCGCTTTAATTAGACAATTAAGACAATCCAGAGTACATATTTTCAATTTATATTTTTCGAAAATAGCAATATAAGAGAAAGAACCAATTAAGGTGTATGTTAGTTTCATCGTAGATTACTGTATATTCTTTACGGTATTCACTAATTAAATGTACAAAATAATGGTGGCATGTAATTTCTAAAATAAAGTATAAAATTATTTAAAAGTCAACGTTTTCCATTCTAATTAAAGATTACAATGGTTATTGCTTAGCAAAAATGAATTTAGGTCTATTTTTCACAAATATAATGTTTACATTTCAGGATATAAAGAATCATACACGAATGTTTAAATGTAAGTACTAGTTTAAAATCAGAAAGTATAAATATTTCTCGAATTTTGTTATTGTGGCTTATTATATCACTGACAACTTTAAACTGCTTTACGAATTTCATAAAACTAAATTTAATTAAGGCATTCATTTTTATTTTCTTGTCACGCACCAGAAAAAATTCTTAAATACTAAATTTTAAATTGTAATATTAACCTTTTGCAGCCTAAAGGTAACATTGTGAAGTTTCGTCACTTCTTGACTGTGATATTTCAATACTGACTCATTCAAGCCTTGACAACAAAGAGTTAATTTCAATAGAAATTAAAATTCGTATGTGCAATTTGAATTTTAAAATGTCATTTTAGACGCTATAAGAATTTTCTCTTCATTCTTGAAGACCATTTATAAAAAAAAGTTGTAGAAAACGTCAAAAATTTCGTAAAAGATATTTAATAGTATCTGGGAACCTATTGTAATTTATAATTTAACGCTAAACTTACAACAAGAGTAAAACATCAATAGGTTTAATGTTAACATTAAACACTTCTTTTGTGTGTGTGTGTATGAATGGTTGCGGAGATTTAAAAATGGTTCTGCATCACTGGAAGACGATAAATGACAATACAAATCGACGATGACAAAAAAAAAAAAAAATTAAATGGTGCAATGCATTGACGCATTGGTTCTGTTCCAGACTTTCTGTCGTAGAAATTTTCTAAGCTCGCACGAAAACTTAATGTTTGAGATGAAGTGAAACACTATCTTTATTTTGACAACTCAGTTTGAATCAAATTTCTCGAGAATTGTTCTACACTTTCGTAGAAAACCCTCCTTTTCCGTCTTGGAATGCTTTCCGTAATGTAAGGCACAATCCGACTTCAGACCGAATGAACAAACGAGACAAAATACCTGAAACTTTTCGATCATCCTACGTAATATAGAAAAAAAATAAACAATTCGTTCCAAAAATGGCGACAACGAAAGTATTCAAAATTTAAAATAATGTTTGGTGAAAATCCATAACACACATAAAAATTTAGTTTTGTAACAACCCGGTTGAAATTGGCTTAGTCGATTGCAAATTATGAGTATGAGCCCCTGAACCGCTTATCCTCCATTTCACCTCCTTAACAGCAAAACATCGAAATAAAATGATGTTCCCAATAATCAGAATTATACAACATCATACCTATCTTCTATAGGTACGTTGTCTAATCCAGATTATAAGGGTTCAAGTTGGTTCAGTAGATCTCAAGTAATTATCGTATCTTTCAAAGGGTGGAAAAGGAGGAGTGTAGGTTTTTCAAAACTTCAAGTAGCCAGAAATATTTTTTCCTGTTTCAAAGATCAAGTGTGCAAAATTTTATCAACATTGGAAAAAAAAAACTGTAGCTATCCTAAGAATATACAGGCATAGAGAAACTCTTCTTTATATATCTGGATTTGACTAAAATCTACATGACACTAGGTACTCATTTTTACTTTCAATTACCCAATACCCCTATGTTAACTTATGATAATAAAAGTTTGCATTAGGCCAAAAGTGAGCTCCCCCCCCCCCCCTCCTTATTTCTACACGTTTTGGAACGTGCTAAATTAAAAAAAAAAAAAAAAAAAAAAATGGTCAAGAAAAAGGTCTTGTATACGTGGTCAGCATAACTCCTGAACTAATGTTCAAAGTTTGTGTACAGGTTAGTGGTGAACATAGGACCAGTAATTGAGGTTTTGGTCAAAATTGCTTATAAAGTAGCTGCCGTTGCTAAATTTGTTTTTCATTAATTGCCAAAAATGGCTTAAACAATTTTCATCAAAATCCCTGTGGTAATGCATCAAAGGTGTAACATAATCCCCTAAATATCCCCACCTACGAAATTTTCATAGAAATGCGATAAAGGCAGTAAAATTTTAAAAACCTATGTACAGTACCCCCAAAAAAAACAGAACGATGGCTATATCTTTTGTTCTAATTGTTGAAATAACAAACAAAAGGTACCGTTGTAAATCGTGAAAGGTTTTTAATAATTGTATGTAGTTTTTTTTTATCATGAGGGGTCATCTACATATTAAAGCAGAACCAAACTTTAAAAAGTTCAATAGCAACCTCATAATATTATTCCATATTTGGATTCAGCATTAAAAAAGAATGCGAAATACAAAAATTCGTAATTTTCTAATGAATGGTTTGTAATTTAAATGATAAAAAGAAAATGATAAATTAATGTTAAAAAAAAAGTTGGTTTTTTGGCCATAAATACTTAAATAATTAATATATTTCAGTAATTTTTTTTTAAAGGTAATTTGTAAATGGCCAAACATAAATAGCAATCAGCTTTTGAATCAATTTCTTTTTTAATAATTAATTAATAAAGCAATTAAAAATTGTTTTTGAATAGAAACATATATTTTTTTTGCTTTCATTAGATTTACCATGGTCTAAAACCCCCCCATAATTTTCTTCTTTCCATTTTGACTATTAGTTCTCGATTTTTTAGAGAAAATGTAAAAATCGCTCACTTTAAGGGACCGTATAGTAGACGACTTTTGAAAACTATCAAAGATTAATTCAAGGTAAACTAGAGGTATGGAAAATCGCATAACGTTCAATTATCGTATAACCAATAGTTTAAAAACTAAGAAACACGCTTTAATAGGAAAGTGAACTAAAAAGTAGAAGATAATTTTAAATAAGAATAGAGTGATTAACAAGAAATATTTATTTTATCGTAAAAAAGCGTGGGGTGCTTGATGTCAATTTTTGTAAATATTTAATGACAGATATTGGTAAAAGTAGAGCCATTATGAAAATATCTTAAAAAGTACCTCACGCTTTTTACGATAAAATAAATATTTCTTGTTAATCACTCTATTCTTATTTCAAACTTATTTAAAATTATCTTCTACTTTTTAGTTCACTTTTCTATTAAAGCGTGTTTCTTAATCTATTGATTATTTTCTACTTTTTAGTTTGATTTTCTATTAAAGCGTGTTTTTTAGTTTTTTAAATTATTTATTATTTTTTCTGTAAACTATCAATTTTTTTTTTTTTTTCAATTTACTTTCTTAAATTCCATTTATTTAAAACAACATTTTTTAAGCAATTTCAATAAGTTATCCTTTAAAAATTTTACTGAATCATGTGACTTTTTCATTTTATAAATAATTTCAACGATCTAGTTACTTTTGTGTTTATAGTGAAATATTTCTGTAAAATATTCATGCTTTGCTAAATACTGTTTACTAATGCCTACATTTAATATTTAGTAATTTTCTAATTATCAGTAGTATTCGTTATATTTCTGCAGTTACAGTTTTCGATATTTTATTTATTTCGTGTGAAGAATGCGCATCTTTAATGTTGTAAATAAATTATGTTACTTTTGCGTTTACTTGCTATTTTTGTATTAATCTTAAACATGACACTATAAATCCAAGTACTTTCTATGCAATTTTTGACTAATACTTGTATTTTTTAATCTTCGTGAAACGCGCCACATTAACCGTTTGATTTCTCCCGCTGTGAAGAACCTTAAAAATACCTTTCGTTTTATGGAAATTCTCCCTGAAGATCGGTCAAAAAATGGTCGAAATATTTTCGCTCATAAGTGACGCGTTTTTCAACATAATGCATTGAAATTTGGTATATAGGGTAAATGATGTATTCTGAATCGAATGAAATGATAAAAAATAAGGGTTCGAATTGAAATTTTCGAAGATAGCGTTACTTTTACTTAGTATACGGTCCCTCAAGAAAAAAAAATTGCATCAGATATATAGAAAATCGTAAGCAAAACATTTTGGTGCAAACCGTAAGATTCTACGATAATTAGAACAGAAGATATAGCCATCGTTCTGGTTTTTTTTTTTGGGGGGGGGGGTACTGTACAGAGAGTTCTAAACCAATATATATACAATATCACAGAGTTCTCTTTCCTCTTCAGCACCGCCCACTAACGTATGTTTATAATCCATCCTCTGTGTTTCACGTATAAGAAATGATAATTTAAAATTTATTGAAAAGCATGTCATCAATATCGTCAATATGGCGTGTTTTTTTTTTTTTTTTTTTTTTTTTTTTTTTTTTTTTTAAAGTTAATCTAATAATTAGCCAAACCGCAATTTTTTAAAATGAAAACGGTAAATTACACCGATCCATGGCAAATTTAAATGCAGTGACTAGTATTAAGTGCAAATAAAATTGTGCGATATTCCACAACCCTAGTTTTTAAAAAAACAAGCACGGATAGAGTGATCACCTTCCCCCAACATCTTAAATTGCAAGAATATGAGAGCACATTCAAAATAGAAAGTATTAGAAAGAAATAATTATGAAACTATAAAATCAAAGATTATCTACGAAAAACACAATGTTAACACTAGTAATGCAGGCACACTTTACTTTTCTTTAAATGTCTTCTTTTATAAGAAAAAGTACAACATATTTTCTTCACAATGTTGTACTTAATAAAATTTATTTATTGCCAGTAAATTTGTTTGATATTTTACAAAATATTAAAAGTCGAGAGCATCGAACTTGTATAAAAATAATAATTTGGTCCGCAATAGGAAATTGCAAATTTTAATTCGTTACAAAAATACAACCTCAACGCTTCTGAAAATCGGAGCAGTTTTTAGAACTTAGAATGTGGAGATATGTTTTAGAAAAACGTAAGTGTCGTATCTCACATCTGAAAAATGTTGAATAAGGAACTTGTTAAATACTATCGGACATACAGACATCACACTTAAATCTAATTTGTTCATGTTTACGCAACTTGTGTATACATATGCATGTATCACATTTTCCTCTTCCAAATCAACTCCCGAAACAAGTCTTCCTAGAACCTCACGTTAATAACCTATTAAAATTATTTATCATTTTCAGTTTGAATAAAAGATACCATTGATCTTTAAGAAAATATTAACTTTAGGAAAATCGCTCAGTAAGACAATTTCTATAATTTTACTAATTTAAGAGGTTATGTATTCAACTCCATTGTTATTTTTTAAAGTGTTAGCTTCCCTTCAGTCAGAAGGTTTCACGGTAGCATAATGATCTGTTCAATTTAACAACGTTGATCAAAATTGGAACTAGCATTTATCAAAGTATTAGTATAAGACGATGTTATATCGATAAAGAAGTCGAAAAGGATTTTCAATATTTTTTATGCTAGAAACATTTTCGATGAAGTAATTTTCTTATTTTTACCCATTAAGTACTATTCATACTACACCCACTATTACCTGTTAAAATGTCCAGGACTCTATTGATAATTTGTACTGCCTTTTCATTCAAAATTTCAGGTTTACTGAAACCTGTGTCTAAGAGCAAAAATATCACAATTTTAATATACACTTTTAATTTTTCTTTTATTCACTCTCCATTTTTTCTTTGGTTGTGAAAAAGAGAAGGCGAGAAAAATCAAATACAACTTTACAAACTAATACTACTATCATTTATTGTACTCTCTATATAACTCTAGCTCTTAGAGGCTGGTAGTATTAAGCGGTCTCCTCTAATTTATTCAGACCCTAAAGATGATCATCTTATATATCCTTCTTCTCCCCCGAAAGAAAAACGGGTAATCGTCATGACTTGCGCGTTGCTGAATCAATTTCAACTAGGCTTTTTTTTTCTAGTCATCTTGACTAATCTAGATTATTGGCACACAATTTCAGTCCCATGTTTTGTTATTAGAGTGGTGAAATCGAGGATAAAAGGTGAAAGAGGGGCAAGCTCATAACTTGCAATCAACGGAACCAATTTGAAGTTTGAACCCGATTGTACCAAGCAGAGCCGCTTACTTTATCTTGCAAATATCAATGGACATTAAAACCACTGCTCTTTATTCAGTATTTTTCTCTTATTAGTTATTTAAATATTTGACTGATTTAATCACTAAATATAATCAATTTAATAAATATAAAAGTGTTTAAGGCAAAAACCGCATAGTAAAAAAAAAAAGAAAAAGAAAGAAGATATTCAATATTTTGAATTCCTTAACATTAAACATATTAAAACGCTTAACATCTTTGCTTTCTTAAAAAAACATGCATAATATCAAAATTTAGTTTATTTAATGTATTATATATCGAAATTTAGTTTAATGAATCTTGTAGTTTTGTTTATTTTAGTAATATTTACATAATCATATAAAAATCATGTAGAGATTCGCATGTATTTCTATACTAGACATGACATTGTTAATTCATACCACCTCTTTCTATCTACTCACGAGCCGCCTCTGACTCTCTTTAAAGGCGTTGAAGTTTTTTAAGTTAACTAGGGGGCTCCGCCCCCTGCTCGCTGACGCTCGCCAACCCCCTGGATTGCTATGCAATCCCCTTGGCTCGCTTTGCTCGCCTTAAAGAGAAGCATTTAAAATATACCCTAGCAAAAAGCTATTTCATCTGCATAATGCCATGAAACTGAACCTTTTATTATTTATGAAGAGTCAGAATACTTGCCACGTCATTATTCTGTTGCTGTCGAGACGCGTTAAGCAGGGACAGTGTGGCAACGTAGTAGAAAGTTCTTGGAAAACAACAAAAATAAACAGTTTTGTAGATATATTTAAAAAAGATAGGTTATTTCATTGAACAATTAAAATTTACGGGCTGGTTTTGTATGAAGCGCCAAAATAATTAAAGTTGCTTATCGAAATTTCTTAATGAAGCAATCATATGTTCACTTAATCTTTTTTGCGATACTTAATCTTAATCTTTTTTGCGATAAGGGTTAATAACACTCATATTTTTTTTAAACATTTCCTTAATCAAAGAGAAAAAATAATGAAGCAAGTCATCATACAACGAAATTGTTTTCAACTTAGGCTAACTTTTTCAACTTAAAATGTAACAATTAATAGTTATTTGGCTCACCACGAACCTTTATTACTGTTTCGAGTCTTCTGGACATAAAATGAACTAATTTTTTATGCTTCTGTTTCCCCAATGAATTTCCACAGCGTTTTCAATACATTTCGAAGAAATAACTTGCTTGCGACAGTTTTATTTCTTAATTTAACTTTATTATTCCTCAGACATGTTTAATCGGAATCAAATCTGGGGATTGAGTCGGTGAATTCAGATGTGGAGTCAGCTTTTTTATTGCAGTTGTATGCTCGGGGTGACTATCCTTCTGAAAGTTCCAGGAGTTTTGTTAAAAAATGTTTTTATATACTTTTATAATTCTTTTTGTTTCAGTATATCTAAATAGACAAAAATATCCATTTTAGTATATTAGGTATGCTATGCACCTTCACACCATTTGGTCTACTCCACCATACTCCACTCCTCACATTATATTTCTTTGTTGTAGTTCAGAGTCTTTTAAATTTTTTAGCGTTTTTGATGTATAAATACCTCAACCTTAGATTCCTCAGCAAATAAAATTTCCCCCGGTACTCCATGGGGTAGGGGCGTAGCCAGGATTTTTTTTCGAGGAGGGGGATATGCGCCCCCATATTCAGAAAGCATTTATAATAATGATCTATTAAATAATTGTTGAAAATACTTTTAAAATAATTTTTATATACGGGGCTATTGACCGACTTATAATTTCTTAGTAGAAAAAAAAAATCTAAATTTTATGTACTTTCTCACATCAACATTTGCAGAAAGCTTAGTTAAGCACATACGTTGGTTTCTGCTATTGCTTTTTCTGAGGGAAAACTTTTACTTGAAACAAGACATCCCTAATTTCTTAAAAGTTAAAATGTACTTTCGAGGATGAGATATATCCCTACCTAGCTATGTCTGCGAACCCCCCCCCCCCCCCTTCACCACCAAAACTGAACCTCGCCAAAACCACCACTCTCGCTGAAAGGTTCATTGCTGCGTGAATAAGCTAGCCTCATTCATAATATATATTTTTAATTTGCTATTGCTTTTCTAAGGTAAAACTTTTATTTGCAACCAAAATTACTTGCAAATCCTATTTCTTAAAAATTAAAACATATTTTCGGGAAGAGGATACATTCCCCACCCCCTTCCGAAAATATAAATAATTTTTTAATTTGATACTGCTTTTTCTGAGGTAAAACTTTTACTTGCAACAGAACATCACATATTTTTAAAAGTTAAAAGGTATTCTGGGATTTCGGGAGGGGTTGGGGGGAGGTGAATATCAGTATATCTTCTCCCCTGGCTACGCGCCTGCCATGAGATAGTCTTTGAAGCCTCTGGAAAATAGTAGAAGTTCATGAAGATTTGCCTTATGGAGAGTAAGGCTATCTTCTTGGACTCTGCCGTTATACCCAGCAAAATTCTGTGTTCCTCTTATAATACTTGAACTACCCGATAAGTATTTTACACTAGAAAAAAATTCGTAATTTTGAAAACTGTAATAGTCGTACCTTGTTTAACTTCTACAATAAACTGTGATTACTTTGGTTGCCCTGAACGTGGCCACATCTAAATAGTTACAGTCACATAATATCTTGGAAGATACCACGAACAGACAAGTGACTTTTTTCAAAGTTTTTCCTATTTCTCTCAAGGATTTACCTTTATTTTTTAACCGGCGGATGAGTTTAAGTACCTTCTCACTAATTTCTTTGCGACGCGTTTCCATAATTCTCAATAATATGAAGTGAAGTTTTAACTTAAATATAACCTAAACTTTTCGAAAACTCAATTTACTGAACCCTCAAAACGCGATTTAAAACAAAATCAAGAAGAAAACGTGTTCTGTTCGATCACTTATGACTCTCAGATTTGTACCATTCTTCACACATACTTAAATGGACCTCTTACATATTTCAGCACTCGATTTTCTATAATGATTATTTCGACGTAATAATTTCCACATCTGTTGTACATAAAAAAATTCGAATTTCAATTTAATGTTTCCTTTTTATCGATGAATTTGATTCTAGAAAGATGGAGTACGTTTACTTTTGACTCTGACTGTATACTGTTTTAGGGGTAAAGTTATCTACTACCAATATTTATTTCAATAAGTTTTCAAAAGTTAAAATTTAATGAAAAAGATCTTTTAATTTTTTTTTTTTTTAAATATTAGTTTGATCGGGTAAAGGATTATATATCATCAAGTTTTCCCAAAATAATTTAAATTTAAATAAAAAATTATAATAGTTTTATTATTATTTAGTTTCCTAAAAAGTAATGTCTTATTAAAAGTTTGTGTACTTGGAATAATTAAATTTACTCGCAAATGACTTATGGAGTTTATCAAATATATTCAGTTATAAACATAATATGATCTCTGCAATCTATTTTTGTTTTGAGCAAGAATATATGTGATAAATTATACTCTAATTTTATAATTAGAAATATAAATAGTTAGAAGAATTAAGATTGTATTAGATTACATGAAGCCAAAGCAACACGAGTTTTACACTCATCCGAAACTTATTATACATCAAGACTGGTTGGATGAATTAAGCAGTTAAAACTCAACAGAATAAGACTCTAATTTTCAACAGAATAACCCCCTTTGAAAATATATTAACTCAGGTTTGATATATGATCATTCAGATGACCCAACACACAAATAGTCCCATATTTCGTATCCAGAAGTTATTTCTATTTCTAACGACTAGTTTGTGAACTACATGCCTGGAATAACCCAATTGGGGGCTAATATTTACATAAGTGATCCTTCAAGTGGAGCCTTCAGTTGTCTGTACTCATTACCCCCCCCCCCCCCCGGCTTAAAAAAATTCTCAATCAATAAAATTATTTTCAAATAATACACTTTTCTTTTCCAGAAACCATCGATTCGCTTAGCATCCAGCCGGTAAAATGTCAGTTGAGACGGCACAAAAGCAACCGCAAGCCCCGGACACCTTTCTCTTCTCAGCAGCTTCTCAATCTAGAAAAGAAGTTCCGGACCAAGCAATACCTGTCTATCTCTGAAAGAGCAGAGTTCAGTAATTCTTTAAAGCTCACCGAAACGCAAGTCAAGATCTGGTTCCAGAACCGGAGGGCCAAAGAAAAGCGACTTAAAGAAGCAGAACTCGAGAAACTGAGGATGGCAAGTAGGGCTTATTTGGCGTACGATGCTGCTACAGCAATGGTATACCCAAACAGTTCCTTTCGACAAATAAACTTATGCCCGTTTGGGGCAGATCAGTGCAAGTTGTAGAAGAAAACAATGGAAGTTAGTTTAGTTAGCTGTTTAGGTTATGGACAAAGTATAGCTGCTTTGCAAAGAGGCAGCTCACTTTGCTACTTGACCAGTCGTGTCAAAAAGTGCCAAAAATAGGAGGTGTAAACTGCATATTAAACCTCATAAGAGATTACTTTAAGTTCAAATAACTCGTTTTAACGGAAGCGAAAATCCGATTCAGTATAATTGTAATATTTCAGGTTTATTATCAAAATTATTTGATTATGAGCTTTGGCCATTTCCAATGAACTGAAATGTTTTTTTGATTATAGATTTCATTAAATTCAATTTTCTGTTTGGTAAAGAAATTATTCATTTAACACCACATCTTCTCACACAAATCAAATTACATGAAAATAGTTTGTTTCAAAATATAAAAAAAAGGACTACTTCCACCACCAGATTAATAAAATAATTAGTAATACTTCTGTACTCGAAATAGCAAAATTAAAATTTAGTTTGTGCAAAAATTTATCCGATTTCCTCCTTATTCCTAAGCTGTATGATCAGTTTCTAAATTTACATACTGGTCCCATAATAGCAATAAGGACTCATGAGCATTGATGTCAGTATAACCCTGTGTAGGGCAAATTGTTATACAAAATAAAATGAAGTTAAAAATATTAAAGTAAATTTGGCCAAATTGATACTAAAAATTTTCCATTAGCTTAGAGACCAGTTATAAAGAAATTGTTTTTTTGTAACAAGTATATGCTGTTATGTTTCTGTGAATAATTTTTGTATTAAAACATGAATACTCAAAATTATAATAAAAGTTCCTTTTTAAAGTATTTAAACAAAGGATTAATATTTAATGTACTGAGGTTGAGACATAAAATAGTAACACCAAAAACAATTTAATGATAATTTTTTTAAAAAAAAGTCAAAGACATTCCGATGCATTGATCATAGCAAGTTTTGTCATTCATGCCAACCAATCACTTACAACATTTAAACATTTATGAATACATAAAAATTAATAATTGACATCAGCTGAAATTTTTTGGAGATGAGATAGACAAAGATTAAATATTTTTCTTTAATACAGAGTACCAATATGTTAGTTTTCTTCTGGAATGCTTAAGCAGGTGATTCCAAAGATCATAATCCATAACAAAATCATCTTCCATAGAAGAGACACCTCATCACTTTCTTAAGATTTGATCCTACCTATTCATTCGATATATATTTTCCCAAACACTGTATCGACAAAATATTTTTCAAACCTTAAAATTGAGTAACAGATAAAACAACAAAAAAGAATATTTAGAAAATGTAAAGAAAAAATTATATACTACAATCATGTAGTGGTGCAATAAACTTAAAAACCAATACCATTTTTTTTTTTAACTCTAAAAATACTAGAAATTTGTATGTTTTGAAGAAAAATTCTTGTGTTTGGGAAATATAACAATAATAATATAGGATAGGGAAAGATTGACTAAAACACAGTACAGTACACTAAAAACATGTCTTACTTATAATTGCATTAAGTACACAACAGCATTTCATGACAGTCAAATAAAGTAATTGATAAGATAATTGATAAAAATTATTAGCTAAGCACGTTATACAACTTGAAGTACCATTGAGGAGATTTAAAGTTTCTTGTATTAAGATAATGGTGCTAATTTTTAGATTTGATACCAATAAATGGAAGACTTTTAATTTAAAGATAAAATATTTACTATTTAAAAGAACTTTCAAAGTACTTAAATATTCTTTAGAAAGTTTTCATCTTTTTAAAAGTCTTCATTTAAAATCATTGGCTTACCAAATCATAATTTTTTCTTCGTCATAAATTTTTCACAAAATCAAAAGGCTTTTGAAAAGCGGCTTTGAATAGTTGACAACAATAACAATATGTGGAATGCTTAAGACTTTTTACAGTAACAATAGTTTATAAGAAATATTTTTCTTAAAATTAGCACTGGAATGTGACACTTATCCACTTTATTCATAACCCACAGTAGTTGCATCTCTTAAAATAGTAAACATTTTATAAATTGTTTACAAATAATTACAGTTTGTACAAGACCATATTCCACTTTATCACTAAAATAGCATATATTGGTACAAAGCTTGCACTATGATTCTTTTTTGAGTATTAGCTTACTGCAGACATTTCACAAAAAATGCAAACTAAAACAGAGAATAAGTGGATATAAATTATCTAAAATAATAGGTGCAATCATATTTTCACTAAACTTAAAAGCTGTTGAAATATTAAGTGATAATAAACATATACTTTGTAAGACCATATTCATAGATATTTAGAATACTATTGCAAGTACCCACGAACGTTTACAACCTTTCAGATACAAACTAAACTCAAACAGAGGAAAAATTGTGTTGAAGTTCAAATATGAACCAATTGCTATGTTAATCAAATAGATTAATAAATTAAAGTTTAAATAAATTATTTAAAAAAAAAGCAAGTTAACTAATACTGTGTCATAAATATGTTTATTTTAAATCCAATCAACTATATAAACATTAGGAACTCATAGCACACAATTGTAACCTTTGGTTAAGAAGGTTAATTCTATTGAGGGAAGTGTAGAAATAATTATAAGCACCCTTTCCCATTACCCATACTACTACATGCAGCATATTCTTTATTTCAGAAGATATTAATCTTTTTGAGTTGATTAAAATTTAAAATCTCTGTCAGTGATGATTTTTTATTTGGAGTCGTCCAAGTCCCAATACTGCAGCTTTTAAATTTTAGCGCATTAACTAAAAGATAGAATTATCAATAAAATTCCCTAACATTAGAACAAACATAACAAAAACTTATAAATTAACATTTAATTAAACATCAGTATGTGTAGTTACTTTACAATAGGCTTAATTGATAATTTGAGTACACCAACAAAATTAAAAATTTATAATTTTTCAGAGAGATTTAATGTGATAAGACAAATAATTTAAAAAACAACTAATATTAGAATACTTCTCCCATCAATAAAACCACCAAAGCTGACCAACCAGTGAATGGATGAACTCTTTGTCCATGACCATTTGTGTCATCATACTGTTCCCAAATATAACCAGTTCGCTTATACTCATTCAAAATGTTTCTGATAACATTTGTACGCAACTCTTCGTACAATTTACTAGCTTGGCTCTTGTAGGGTCCTGCAATATGAGCATAGTAGTGAAGAGCACGAACTGCAAGATAATTCATATTGATCCAAATGGCACCCCTCCAGTAGGGTGGATCATGCTCTGTATTATGTTTATTATAGTAAGGAGAGTTTTTAGCTAAAGACCGCAGACCATAATCAGTCCAAAGCAGATTGGGATTTCTTATATCAGAAAGAATTTTATTCAGCTTGGGGTTATCAGCATCAATTAATTTTAATAAAAATGGAAATAGGCTAATATATCCAAAATTATCCACAAATCTAAGTGCTGGTTCTTCATTAACAACTCTGTAAGTGATAGTCTGAGGAGAAGTGTGACTTCCTGCGACATAAGGCAATCTTTCTTTGTGAAGTTTGACACTTCTGGAATGAAAACCATAATCACTATATGATGCTGAAGCTGATGACCAGTGTAGCTTATCTAATAAGTTATTATCTTTTAAATATAGATGAGTTTCTCGATATTTTGGCATAGATTCTCCAACGTAATCTCCAATGTCAGCAAGCACCCCAGCCGCCAAAGCGATCCAGCACCTTAGATCTAAGTGCCTTTCATCTAAGGTTGGGTGAGTGGCTCGTGGATAATCATCCAAACCTGAGCTCAATGTTTTCGGATTAAGCTCAAGATCGGTGGAAGGATCCCTTCCTCTCCATCTATATGTTCCTGGGGTCATTCCAGTCTGTGTTTTGTTCAGCCAATCAAACCACACTTTGAGGCGAGGTAAAATGCTTTTCAAAAATGTAGTGTCCTTTGGAAATTCACCATTCTTCATCTTGTGTAGAAATCTTTCCAGAGTCAAGAAGAAAGAGGGAGGGTTAGCGTTGGTATTCCTCTGCACAATGAACTCGGAAGGTACACGTTCTCTGGCTTCAGTTCCAAGTATTTGTTCTCTAGGTATCCATCCTTCCACATTCATTAAATCCAACCAATGACCAATGATTTCTTTTGTGATTTCTGGATTCCATTCAAGTATGAGAAGGTTGTGGAAACCTTCATCCCACAAAAAACCACGAGGAAAAAAAGAACGAGAAGGAACTGCTGTATACAGAGGGGCATTCCAGTAGTTGATGGGATCTTTGTTATGAACAGATTGCACTAATGAAGAACCATAAAAATAGCCAATTCCCCCGAGCATGTTGCTCAAAGCTGCATAAGCTGCTCTGATATCTAAGGGGTTATAGTCCTTTGCCCGAAGTCGAAATATCGCTTCGAATTTGCTTTCAAAAGTTCGCATATAATTATCCAGTTCTTGAACATACCTTGCCCCTATCATCTTTGCAGGCCTGTTTTTAAAACTGGCTGATTCAAAGTAAACTTCCAATTCAAAAGGCGGTATAAATGTCACTTGATAAACAATGAAATTAACAATATACTTTTTGTCAGATTTCTTTGTATATGGCGCTGCATCCCCAATCAAACCAAGAATTTGTAGATCTGAGCGTTCTTTTGCTTGAAATTGAGCATGGTGTCGCATTACAGTTTCCTTCAAATGAGCCATTGAAGGTGTATCAGCAGATAGGTAATTGTATTTAAGAATCGTCTTACTAGTATCCAACTCCTTGAAATAGAGAGAAAAATTACCAAGAGTATCCATGTAGCCATCAATAGACCGAAGGTGACCTTCATTTACAACAAGAGGATCTAAATGAGCATCTGTATTTGCATAGACGTAAAACATCAATGAGATAGGTCTAGGAGATACGCTGTGTTCCTAAAAAACAATTATACAGGTAAGAGTAAGTTCAATTAAAAAAATACTTATTCATGTTAAAGCAATTTAAATACTGAAAATGAGCATTTCGTAATTTCAATGCAAAACTTTGCATAGTTTTAAATAATTAAATGAACATTTGGTTGGTAACATGATATTTATTTACGCAACATAAAATATCTCAAATATAAATGTGAAGGAGATTTCCCAACAATAGAAAAACTAATAATGAAAAATTGCTAAGTTATTTACATAAGCATAAGTTACCAACAAAATAACAGAAAGTTACGTCATAACTCCGGCTGGGCAATTTAGAGATTCCTTAACTTACTGACTGTCATGGGAATGGGCGAAATTCCCCAGTTGTTTTCCCTGCAATAATTTTTAAAATATGTTTCTATTTCAAATACATAATTTTTTTAAATTTTTTTTTTATTTATTTTGTTTTAGATAAGTTATAGACTACCATCTATATATATAATTCTCTTGCGTAACCTCTAAATTCGGCTGTATTTCTGTGAGCAGAATGGCAACGACTTCAAACATCCAATCACAAATCTTCTAAACGTATTTTATACACAAATTTCCAAATTTAGCAATCCAGCCAATCACAATATATTCTTTGAAATTTGACTAATACATTTGGCAAACAGCAATAACTTGGATTTGCTATGTTTTGTTTTTCTTATTACAATCTACAGATAGAAATTATTGCCTATTTAAAACGCTTTATTAGTTACGATGATACAAAAATAAATAGATCCAAGATGTGTACATCTCTTTTGGATTAGAATTCCGGATAAACCAGACTTTTCAGAAAAGTTATATGCTGGAACATGTTCCGGAGATCACCGGGTTGCATTCAGCGCTAAATCGCCAACTTTCAAAAAGTCGCTAAGAGGCATTGTGCAGTAAATCTGAACCTATATTCATTTCTAAACAGTGCAAATTCAGCTATTACGAATTGAAAACTATCAAAATAACGAATAAAACTACCCACTCAACTTCAAAATCTCATATGAAATTTAAAAAAAAACTTTTGGCGAAATAGGGCTAATTTTCTTGCCAAATTTGATTCGTAAAATATTCCGGTTGATTGAATGCCGGATAATTGGCTTTTCACTGTTTCATTTTATTTTCCAAGTATCGCAAAAAAGATGATGCGAACATATGATTGCTTCGTTAAGAAATTTCGATAAGAAACTTTAATTATTTTGGCGCTTCATACGAAACCAGCCCGTAAATTTTAATTGTTCAATGAAATAAACGATCTTTTTTAAATACATGAACGATACTGTTTATTTTTGTTGTTTTCCAAGAATTTTCTACTATGTTGCCACACTGTCTTTGCTTAACGCGTCTCGACAGCAGTGGGATAATGACGTGGCAACTATTCTGGCTCTTCATAAATAACAAAACGTTTTCAGTTTCATGGCATTATGCAGCTGAAATAGCTTTTTGCTAGGGCATATTTTAAATGCTTCACTTTAAGGCGAGCAAAGCGAGCCATGGGGATTGCACAGCAATCCAAGGTGTTGGTCCCTACTCATAATAAAAACATCTAAAATATATCTTATTTTAAATTTTATTTATAAACTTAAAAATGTTGTGTATTGCTAGAAAAACTGGGGATCCTAAGACGTATATATAAGGGCATGACCATCAATGGGTTAAATCGATTTATCATCAGTCTAATATCACGATTTAGTAATAAATCGATTTAACAAAGCTGTAGAATATGTCCCTATCTTGACTCTCCTCCCCTCCCCTGTTATCACCCACCAGTAATTCCAATTTTTTTTTTAACAAAATAATTTAAAAGAAGCGGAATAATGCAAAAATATGATTGGTTGTAGCTTTTAGTTTCAGAAAAAACATGATTTTAAAGGATATTTTTTGTTATGAAAAGGATGCAAATGGATTTGAAATATCCAATTTTTAACCTCGGAAGATCGTTCAGATCTCGGCAAATTAATTCCAAACTAATAACATTAATAAGATAGCAAAATATGAACATTTGCCAAAAGTTATTAATTCACACGCACACACACAAAATGCATTACATGTAAACAGAAATCCGATGTACAGTAAAAGCCCGATTATCCGGCATTCAATTAACCGGAAAGCTCAATCAACCGGAATTTTTTGAAAATCAAGTTTGGCGAGAAAATTGGCATTATTTCGCCAAAAAACAGCGATAAGTCGCCAAATCTTTTTTTTTTTTTTTGAAATTTTATTTCAGATTTCGAAGTTGAGTGCTTTTTCGGTCTTTATTTTGATGGTTTTTAATTTTTAATGGCGAAATAGCTGAATTTGCACTGATTAGAAATGAATGTATTATTATAAAAAGTGATTTTTTTTAATTCCGGTTTATCCGGAATGCCGAAGTTCTTATTCAAACAACTGTGAATTCTCAGCAAAAAACCTTAATATTCTTAATGGAAAATGTTTTTTCAGGAATATATCCGGAAAAATAAATATACTGTGGTTATTTGCCGAATCTATAAACAAATCTAGCTTGTTTCAATTGTATAAGAAAGAGGGTTTCGTAATCGAAATTCCATATCCACAGAATCGGAAAACATTATCCAGTAGATAATTTGGTTTTTCCGGAATTCTTATATATATATAAAAAAAACTACACATTTTGCATCTATTTATCTTGCATCGTTTATTGCATAAAAATTTATATTCGTTTCCGGAATATGTGTAATTTGTATGTGCGGAATCTATAAATCTATGGACTACTTTTATTGTAATTATAACAAAGAAAGGTGATTTTCCACTTGAAATTACGTTCTCAACCGCATCCGGCAAAGAGTAATCAGGAAATTCAAAATTGGTAAATGGTTTGACCAAAATTCGGATAAAATTAATCATTCGGTTTGTAGGCTAGATCTACATATGGAACATATGCATTTCACAAAATTTAAAATCGTGTATAACGGATAACATTCTATTCCATGCAGTATCGATGCATCCATAATTCATTTATACCCGCGATTTCATTTGTAAATTTTCAACCGCATCCGGAAAATGTGCAATTCGGCCGAATTCAACTATTCTAAACATTTTATTCTTTTATCACAAAATATCAGTTCCTCATGAGCAATTAGAATAAAACCTAATTGCATCCATTTAAATGCATTTCCCCCTATAATCCCAATCAAAGTTTCGATTTGTAAGCTAGTCAACCATTTTGTACACAAACAGATCTTTTTTTTTTTTTTTTTTTGGGCAAAAAGTTTGGGTTATATTTTATTGTAAACTATTAACGTGTTTTGCAATCAATTAAAAAATAAATCTGTTTCGTTGTAATTTTATTTTAATAATATTTATTTTTAGATTAGCCGACAACCATACAATCAAATTCAAAACTTAATAGTCCGTAAATTATCCGGAATTTCGTGGCGATTTGCATTACAAAATTCTTGTATTCCTTTTTTCTATACAACATAATAGTCGATCTTTGAATACGAAGGTCGTCTTCCCGAGGATATTTTACTTTAGGGTACAAAGTAGGCTGTGTGGGGGGAGGGGGGGGGAGGGGGAAGACATTGGAATCACTGGGGTTTCCAAATACAAAAGCTACTTTTCCAGAATTCTCGGAATCTGACCGTGAAAACGCACACAAGAAAACTTCCCCTCCGGAACTGAAATAGCGATAGTCCACTTTGTCCGCCCGGTACCCCTAAAATATAGGTTCGGTTAGAATCGGTACAATCAAGAGACCTCTCCCTATTTTTTTTTTTTTTTTTTTTTTTTTTCTGATATGAAAATTATTTAATTTTGGTAACATATTTCAAATTATTGCCGATTATAAGGGTAAAATATAACATTATTTTAACTAAAAAAGCTAAGTAAAGTAAAATATTTTTTAAATTTTCCGGTTGTGACGATTTTAATGTTAGGTACCATTTACTGTTTAAATTTGGCGAAAAAACCTCGACATTCAATTAACCAGAAAATTCGGTTATCCGGAATCTTAATTTCCCGGCGATTCCGGATAATCGGGCTTTTACTGTACTAGGATTGAAAATTTCAACTTAGATCGAGCAATCGAGCGCGCGTCTCCTTGAATGAACTTCTCCGTAAATCGGAATTGGTGGCGATTCAGCAAGCAGGGCGCATGCACTGCTTAAATCGAATTCTGGAGCGTGGAGCGATATTTGGAACATCACGGATGTCGGCGTTGTATCGATGCAGTGCATTACATCGAAATTTCGATATTTCGCAAACGATGTTAGCTTTAAATCGCATCATCGATATTAGTACTAAATCGATATTTGTGTCTCATCGATATAAAGCCCTATCCTAGTTATAACTTTACACTTTGTGTGACTAGTTTCTAGTTTTAAGAAATATTTTTAAGTTCTGTTTTGCATACATGTCTAACAGTATAAGCTTTCATGAATGTAGCTTTCAAATGTAGGAATTTTGATATTTCGCAAACGATGTTAGCTTTAAATAGTATGATCGATATTAGTACTAAATCGATATTCGCATCACATCGATATAAAACCCAGTCCTAGTTATAACTTCACACTTAGATGCTTAGTATGACTACTTTCTAAGTTTTAAGAAATATTTTTAAGTTCTGTTTTGCATACATGTCTAACAGTATTAGCTTTCATGAATATAGCCAGGAAGCTAATACTGTAAGACTGGGTATTAAGTTAAATTAATTACATAATATTAAAAAAAAATTAGTTGAACATGTTTAAAATTGGAGCATGTTATAAAAGAATGATAGCAAATGCAAATACTAAGCAATTCATAACATAAGAAAATAGCTATTGTTACAAATTTTTGTATATTTGTAAATATTTTGTAGTATTAATTATGTAAAAAGGGAAATTTATGTACATTTCGCATAATTTAGTGCAAGAGTTTGTCTTTACTTCGCTTTCCTGCAATGCGTCTCTTAATGCTTGAAAACGAGTTTTACAGAGATAATGCTGGAAAACGAGTTTTAAAAGGAGAAGGCCATTTAACATTATAGTTAATGGCAATCTCGCCAAGTTGGCGATGGTTTAGGTGACTAATTTTGGTCGCCAAACTTGGCGACCATTTGGCAACACTTTCGGTCCCCATGTACCTGTATAGGGCTTTTTAACTGCGATCTGGAAAATTCTCCAAATTTCTATCTCTCGAAGGATTAGCTTTTCTATAAAGTCCAAGACAGCGGGTGATCTAGTTAGTTAGTTAATTATCTCTCAGCGAGCATTCAGAGTAGTTCGGAAAGTAAACTATTGCATTGTCTTTTACGTTGATTTTAGCAGTTGTGTATCTAGTTTTTAACAGCTGTTTGTGCTCCATTGTTGTTTAAAGAGCTGTATTGAGTCTATTAGAATGGAAAGTTCTGGAATTGTTAAAGAATCTGCGAAGAGTTATATCGGAATAAATTTCTTCCAAGTTTTAATCTGCTTTGGCTTCAAATCTTTTGAACCCATCCATGCAACACTATTTACTAATTCACAGCCGAAATGAAGATTATCTTGATAAAAAAAGGCCAAGATACAGTATTTAAATATATAAAGAACAAAAAGTATATCTCTGCAAGAAAACTTAATTTCTAATATTACTATATATACACACATTACACTAAAACGATGATAGTAATTCTTACCTTTGGTCTGACAGAAATTTTAACAGTGAAGTCTCCACCATGATCCCCACCAACTTGCTTCACAAATGATGTCACAAGAAAGTAATCTTTATCATCAATCTTTTGAATGCCAAAATTCTCTCCATCATGCTCAAGCCAGCTGTAATGCTTTACATCATCCCACTGGTCACACCAATGCCTAATATGAATTTCATTATTAACAACTTTCTGCGTGAACCACATCATTCCAGTTGCTAAAGTTTGTGGACTTCGTGTTCTCATTCCAAAATAATTTCCAGGGCGATATGTGCCCCAGAATCTTGATGGGATATCTAACCCACTTTTTTGCACTACAGGTGGTAAATTGAGAGGAGTAATCACATTGCTTTCCAAGTGATGCTGATAAAAAAAGTATACTATGCTCAAAATGACAACTATTATATTAAAAGCTACGAAAATTGCAACTTTGTTGTTCCATGTTTCCAAGAATGGGCTTTTAGGTTTCACAGGGCGAATGGGCTTCTTGTGTTTACCAGGTCTGGCAGCACTAAATCTGTTTTCTTTTGAATGAGTGTTGTTTGGCCTGTTGTTATTACCTGCATTAACTGGACGTGCCATTATTTCTGAAATTAAAAGAATACAACCATTTTTTATTTATAATAAAATTTATAAAATCTATACCAAAACTTTGAACCAAAAAGCACAATAATGCAAACAAACAAAAGTTGAAAGTACAAAAATTATAATACAGTTGAGCAACAAAGATTAAGTTGTGACATCTTTAACATGTTTTAAAGTACCTCCAAAGATGGGAAGAAAAATGATACAGTTATTTTCATTTCAGTCTGTAATAAATGATAAAGGTAAATAACAAGAGATCTAGTAGAGCAATTTGATAATGAACAAGGCTATACCCACAAAAGGTCTTTTTTTTTTTTACTTTAGTTTAGTTTCCAAATTTTTTTATTAAAATTGAATGAAAAGAATTCTTTAATAATATTGATTTATGTATCAAACAGTATTGCTAATATCATTTAAAAAAACTAAAAATCAGTTCAAGAGTACCTAATCTTAAGTTTAGGTCAATCAAGTAGCTGACACTTAAATTTAATACATAGAATACTCTGAAATGTTTGAGAAGTTACAACATTACATAGCCTTGACTTTTTTTTTTTTTTCAAACAGATTCAGTTAGATAATAACCCAATATTTCGAAAATGTACATGATCCGAAGAAATAAAATTTACATTTGACAACCATATACAGAATCCAATACTATAAGTAATGTTATTTATAAACAATGTTTTATAACTACAACACAAATTTAAAAGAATTTTTTTGTTTTTGTTTTGTTTTGTTAACTAACATTAGAAAACTTAAAACTTTATAAATGCTTTACTTTTAATGGTGAATTGTGCAACATTAAAGCAGATCAAATAAATAAATCAAGCTGGACATATTAAAATAAAGTTAATTGCAACAAGCATTTATAAATAACCATGCCTGAATTACTTATATTGAATAAATAGCATATGCCTCATATAATTGAAAAGTAAAATAAATTAAAATTATGTATTTTCACGAATCTTTAAAAACATAAAATTTTGTTTTTAGTTAACGAAAATGTCCAAAATACAGTAATTTTTGGAAATGAATAGTTAGCAACTAAAATAAAAACAATTCTAATTTTCATGTCTTTATTCATGACTTTTACAGTTTCTACAAATTAATTTTATTCAAATTTGGAATGAGAAATATTTCCATAAAAGAGGAGGAAATAATTAAAAAAAAGTGAAGGAAATATAACATAAGGACACTATTTTGAAAAACGCAAGGAAGAAAAATTCTTCATATTTATCGCTAACATAAGACAGATGAGAGTTTTAATAAATATTTAAGAAATAGAAGACATGTCATGATTAAAGTCAAAACATATACTATTTATATATCATTCCTACAACCAAATATCTACTTCATATTTAACATATGTAGAAAAGTATATCGTCCTCCAATAATTTTCATAGTCCAGTTGAATGATCAATCCCCAATATTATACCCATTAAGAGTCACAAAATAAAGAAAAAAAGAATCTTGAATATTATTTCCATTATTCATCAGCCACAGTCCTTATTTAATCACAACATAAGAGGAAAACGTTTACCCATATTTGTCAACTTTAAAATATATAGTAGTGATTAAATGTAAGAATTCATACAAGCAAGACCTGAAAAAAAATCACTAATATAAAAAAATTTGAAGGATAGATGAACGACAGAAGATCCAAGAGTGGCAAACGAACACACAAATCCAAATTCAAGATACCTGAAAAAGAATGTTTGATCCAAAAAATGACCTAGCAATGTCAGAGCGAATAAATAATATAACCCACAAAGCAAAGTTAAATAGTGAAATTTTTCGATTTCTTATTTTCTGAAATTTTATTGCAAATAATCTAAAACATAACAACAGAGTTTTTAAAAAATCCTTGCCTTATCAATTTTTATATTTATTAACACAGTGCCAATATTAAAAACATTTTCTATCTAAAAAATGTGGCAGCAGGAAAGAGTTTCAACAATGGTCGGTTCACTGCTATTTTAATACGATTAGATCACACAAATTTGGTTTATTAGTATTCCGTAAAAGCGATCTTTTAGTGACAGTAACAGCCCCAAAATTTGATAAAATGCATTGTCATCGACATCGAACCTATCTGCCAAGTTTCAGCTCAATTGAATGACGGCAGGGGGGTTAATTAGGCCTCCACAGATTCCACTCCCATCAACAAGCATATATACACACAAAATCGAAGTTAATATAAAGGATTTGAAAATAGAATTGAAGGATGAGTGATGCAACAAACAAAATTAATCAAACACATTTTATGGTTCTTCATTTACAAAAATCAGACACCCAATCAAAGTAGAATTATTAAATCCAATTACTAAGAGACCAGCTTTAATAACACAAGTATTAACATATCATCTGATCACAATAGAATGAACACATACATTTGGCATATAGCATCAGATTTGCTGGCAGCACAAGAACAAGTTATTTTCCAAACAGCGATTATTTTACAATGAAATAATTAGATGACAATTATATTTATAAAAACCAACACATTACACCTTTCTTATTGTAGTTTAAAATATATTTGAAGTTTTAAACAATTTAGATTCGAAAAATTAAAGAAAACTTTATTTTATCATCTAAGCTAGTAATTCAGATGAAGAATTTTATCAATAAACTCACATTTCTTAGACTGTTGCTCTATTTACGATTACTTTGAAAATTAAACATTTCAATTTCTTTCTCTGAATCTAAGATATTTTGATTAATCAAAATACTTTTGCTTGAAATTAATCAAACATTTATTTTCAGGGATACTTTTTAATCAAATTTCACTGTCAACAAATATTGGAATTAAGGGAAAGGGGGTGGCAAAGACAAGCAAGTTCTAACACTTAATAAGTTATAAATGACAAGCATCACATGCTATATATTTTTGAAATCCAACTTTAATTTAGAATCAAATATGTTCTTAAACATAAAAATAGCTTTTATTTCAAATTTAAATAACATCCAATCCCAGCATTATTCAACTTTTTTTTTTGACAAACGGTTGGACAGACAGACATCAAAATGATTGTAGAGTAGATTTTGGGGTACTCAAAACTTACACATTTGAAGTGAACAATAATGATCAAACATGCCTTTATTGATTTTAATTTATTATAATAATATACATAGAAATCAGTTAATGTATCACAAGTAACAAAATCACGAAAAAAGGGAGCAAGACATGCAAAATTCCAATCCATCATTTAAAATATCAGATCAAAATGCAACTTAATGCACTTGACAAAAATGTAGTAGAAAAATGAACCAATTAAAAATATCAGTTGGGGGAAAATACTACCTTTGTTCAGATTATATAGCTGAAATGGGAAAGAAGTCAAAGTATTCCCAACAAAAAATATGCCACTTATCATATGTACTATCTTTGAAACCCCAAAACCTGTTTTGTGAGAAAATTAAAAAAAAATTCCAATCCAAAATCTGTGTGATTCAATGAAGATTTTCATCTCTGTTAAAAGCATAATTTTTTTTTTTTTTTTTTTTTTTTTTTGAATATTGACAGTGCAAAATTTTAAATCAGTAGCATAAGAGGATTATGAAAGAAAAGTACCCAAAAATTATACTTTTAATATACGTTTCAATTGAGCTTTCTAATTTCCCTTACAATATAAATAAAAGCACAGAAATTACAATTCAAATCTATTCTGAAGAATATTTAGTATACACACTAATATATACCTTTTATTTACGCCTCACAACAGCTTATTCCTCAACTCTAAATGCTAGTTATTAGTTGACTTTTCTAAATCTTTTGAGGAGTCTGAAAAGATACACAAATTAAATCAGATAATACAAGTAGAAAATTAACGACCTATAACTACCTGAATATTATGAAAAAATAATGATGACAATTTATAATGACTTTTAAAATTCTAAATTTTTTTTAACCATGAACTTAAAAATTCAAGGTATAAAGGTAAATAAAAATATTGCTTTCACTTTTATTTCTTATAGATGGATAATACATTTTCTACCTTAAGTAAATTAATAATATGCTTATGGTCAAAATGAAGTAGAGCATGGAAACCTGATATACTCTTCCAATATATAAAAACCCTACATTAATCTTTGTTCTTGGGTCAATCTCTATATATATAAGGCAAAGCCCTCAATCATTCACTGACTCACTCACTCATCACTAATTCTCCCACTTCCCACATGCCCACATCTCTGAAAATTGGAACAAATGTCAACAATGGTAAACATAGAAAAAGTAAGCTATTCCGATCTTGATTAACCCACTTAAAGGGGTCGAAAAGGGGTTAAACATTCCAAACGAGGGACATTCGAATGTCCCTCTTCCCATATAGTCACAACTCTGAAAATTGGAACAAATGTCAACAATGGTAAACATAGAAAAAGTAAGCTATTCCAATCTCGATTAACCCACTTTAAGGGGTCGAAAAGGGGTTAAACGTTCCAAACAAGAGATATTCGAATGTCCCACTTCCCATATAGTCACAACTCTGAAAATTGGAACAAATGTCAACAATGGTAAACATAGAAAAAGTAAGCTATTCCGATCTCGATTAACCCAGGGGTCGAAAAGGGGTTAAACGTTCCAAACGAGAGATATTCGAATGTCCCACTTCCCATATAGTCACAACTCTGAAAATTGATACAAATGTCAACAAAGACAAACATTGAAAAATTATACTATTCCGATATCGATTAACCCACTTTAAGGTGTGGAAAAGGGGTTAAACATCCTAAACGATTGATTTGGTTCCACTTCCACCATAGTCCCAATTTTGAAAATTGGTACAAATATCACCAATGGTAAAAATGAAAAAGTAAGATATTCCGATCTCGATTAACCTACTTTAAGGGGTGAAAAAGGGGTTAAACGTTCCAAACGAGGGATATCCGAATGACCAATTTCCAATGTTGTCACAATGCTGATAATTTGTGCAAATGTTAAGAAGGGCAAATATAGGGAAAAAAAATTTCCAATATTTCCAATTTCCAATGGGAATGAAATTTTAAGGGATGAAAGTCAACGTAACAATGAAACTAATACGAGGAATATCTTAATATCTCACTTCCGATACAGGTACAACTTTGAAATTTAGAACTCAAACATAAACACAATAAACTATAACAATCTCTATTAACTAATTAAAAAGCATCCAAAGGGGGTTAAACGTTCTATTCGAGGGATATTCAAATGTCTTGGTTTGGTTTGTTTTCAGATTATCTGGCACCGTCAGCAACACGAAGGCTATAATGCGCCGAAACATTTGTCATTAGACAAGCCAACATACATTTACAAACACCCATGCCTAACACGGGACTCGAACCCGCAACCTCGCGGTTTAGAAGCTAGCACGCTAACCACTATACCGTTTGGTCGGCGTATTCAAATGTCTTATTTTCAATATATTCTCAATTATATATTTTGGAAAAAATGTCAACAAAAGAAAGTTCCTAATTTGATAAATCAATTAATCGGGATCGAAATGGGAGCAAACATCTGAACTGTAGAATACATGAATGTTTTTTGATCGCTAAAATGCACGTGGTAAAATTTCGTAGCGCAGCACGGGTATTCAGCTAGTCTTATATATAAAGTAGTATATATCTCATATATATATAGTATATCCAGGGGTCTATCCAGGTTTTTTTTACAGGGTCCTATTTTTGTGAAAAAAATATTAATTTTGTGAAATTTTTTCTATTTTATACATTTTGAGCAAATGGTTTGGCGTCCATGACGTCACTTCCTTAAAACCAATATGTGGGCAAGCGAGCTGTTTTTTCCTTTTGGCATAAAATAAACTTGGTAATTTTGTAATTGGTCTGTTTTCAAACTGGAAATATTATGAAGGTTCAATTTTTTTTTACTTGGAATTTTGTGAAATTTCAGGTTGTTGGACATGGAATCTTGTGAAGGGTCCTTTTCTTGATTATGTTATTTTGTGAAGGGTCCGTTTTTAAGACAAGGAATTTTGTGAAGGGTCTTTAAAAGGACCCAAATTTCCCTGTGCATAGACCCCTGATATCAATCATGATTGTTAAGAATGTTTTCTCTTTCCAGGATGTTGTGAGGAACTGATTTAGATTGCCAAAACTTCTCAAAAGCTCATAGCGAATAAGGCAAACCTTTACGATTCTATAATGGTCTTTGGTGAGATATGTAAAAATTATTTAAATTTCATACTAACTTCGTACATTTAAACATTTTTTTTTCTGTGTCGAGTAAAAATTTGGCACTTTTCCATTACAGCCATGCTACTAGGCGAAATTTTTCCAGATGGCAGTCTGATATCCAGATGGAGCTATTGTCTCATTAATCTGATTGGATAAAAAATCAAACGATTCAAAATGTGCACCGAAATAGCATATTCAGATAATTTGGATTTGTTTTCAAACGCATCAAAAGAGCATGGCAGGTCTTTAATGGAAAATATCCAAACTTACAATTCAATTTTTTTAGTGGAATTTACATCACTGCAAAAACAAAATTACTAGGAATCTGATATAAAAACAGATTTTAAGGCAATGCTAAAGCATTGCACCTTCCTGTAAAATACTCGATATTGTTATAAATAAATCACAAAATGCATGAAAGAACAGATAAGCATTATATTAATATTTGATCTATTAATTAGTGGAATAATTAAATATGCATGCATAAATGTTTTGCTATTTGTCTAAAAGTTTAAATTTGTATTTTGTTTTAATGTGTGTTAATGTGCATCATCCATGACTGTTTATTAACATTTCATGTTTGTTGTATTAATGTGTATGCATGTGTCATGTTAAAATACATCATGTTAAGTAGTAGGTAATATGTGTGTGCCAAGTTCATTGTATGCATGGTTGTATTTAAAGAATTTGATTGTTTTTTTTTTAATATACAATTTGAAATGCTAGATATTTTTAGGCAATCCTATTTACATATTTGAATTCTGTAAAAGAGTAGTTTTTATAATCATACACGCAAATCAATACTGTTCATGATGAATACTAAACTGATTGAGAAGTACAGGGTTTTTTGCCAAAATAAAGTTCATAAATCCATAACTTTTCAAGACAGAAGCAAATAATTTTCCATGAACCAAGAAATCAAATCACAAAATAATAATAACCTTTATGAATTTTACTAACAAGAACATAGTAAGTAAATCAATGTACCATAAAATGATTTTTATAAAGTTTTATTTTAAATTAAGTAAAAAATCCTTGTTTCAGTAACTTCCAAATCAGAAGAAAAAGGGGAAAAGAATTTTCCTTTCTTTGATATTTCAGTTTTAAAAAAGCTAATCAGTCTTTAATAATAAAGAAATACTTGAATACAGAATAAGTTAATAATAATAAAATAATAACATCAAAAATCAAATGTTTTGGTATCAACAATGCAAAACCGAAAAAAGAAGACAGGGATAATTTAAAAAAAAAATTAAATTTAAACACAAGCTTATAAAACTGTTCATTTCAGTTTTCATATTATGAATTTTTTTTTTACATATGAGACCTTACTCGTGTGATGTCACAAATTTGGAGTTCAGAAATGTTTTCATTGACCGCAGTTTTTAACTGACCGTTGTTTCTGTCATAACGTAAATAAAAACATAGGTGAATTTTCAATGAGCTGAATAGCAATCATGGCGTTTATGTAGCCAGTTACTTGATTTTACTTAAAATGTTTAGAAATTCACGACTAATGGCCATTTTTTTGCTCAAAATCATGACTTTCCATGACAAAATTTACCCAATGTCCGAATTCATGACATTTCCTGACTTTTCATAAGCGCAGATACCCTGTAAATATTACTTTTCATTCTTCTGCATCAGAAACAAAGCTTAGTAGCTTTAGTTACAAACTTCCTGTGATTTAAGAGCTTGCTAAAGAGCAGGATTGTTTCCTGCTTTGCCATGTGAATATGCAATACTTCCAAAAGCTCTGGATGAACCCACTATTCAAAGCTGCTTGCATTGTTTTTAGGGTAGCTTTAAACTTGTGAACTCTGGGTTTGTATCCAGTTGTGACTGGCATTAGATTTTGAAAAATTACAAGGCTTTTCGTTTAATGCATTTCAGCCTGATATTACCCTTTAAAAAGTTAAAGTAATTGGTTGCATCGAAAACATTTTACACAAGGGTCATATTCTTTAAAAGCATTGCAAAAACGTCAGAACATCATAAACTTTCCAAATACCTGAGGAACTGTCTTTTAGGTTAACTTTTTAGGGGGCCATGTTCTTAATGTCGTCATCCATTCGATAACATCTTTAAGATCATAGATTAAATTTTTAAAAAAACATCATCATAAAGAACGTATACTTGTTATAGCTTTTTTTTTTTAAAGCTTAATACAAGGAATAATTGGAAAAACAGCATTGTACATGCATTTAATTTCAACAGCACATATCGTATAGGAAGAAATCTGAAAATAAAGTTGAAGCTAATAAAACAAAATTATTTTTACAATATACACACACCGGCAATTCTGAAAGTGAATTTGTCAGATAATCGAGCAACAAATTAAAGATTTGTGCACAAAAATAATTGAAAAAAATTATTTAGTAAGTTGAATTCGCAAAATGTCTTGATATTAAATACCTAATTTACAATTAACTTACACTTAACAACATATTTATGCTTTCTAACCAACAACAAACATCAAGTCCAGCAAATTTTAACGTAAACAAATGAAAAGATATACTTGATGCCAACTAAATAATCAAAATAGAAGTAGAAAATGCAATATTTTAAATATGCATTATAAACCTCCATTCCTGCAATATAAAGTTATAAAACTCATTATTTGACTTGAAAACTAATGTCAGATAGTAAATTATTACATTGTTTTTATTTTTCAATGAGTAAAAATATGCACAAGTAACCAACAGAATATAGATAACTCAACTTCCCATTGCTCATTAGATCAAATTTCTGTTGTTTACGTTTACATCCTTACATATTTCGTTTCGATTTCCTCAAAGAACGAAAATGTACAATTCTCTTTAAAAAAAGAATTCATGCATAGCGTCTTTATCACAATGTTAAATCTTATTCTAATTTTTCCCAAAAAACTTTTCTTTTGACTTAAAATATCTGACTACTTAAATTCATCTAACAATATGGATACAACTTTTTTAATAGCAGGTGCAATTGTTGTGGTCGTTGCAATTTTAGCATTTGTTACTTATTTAAGTAAAAAACGCTCCCCAGTCCCAGCGAATGAAGCAGGTTAGATGGACCTTATATTTTGTTTCAATTAATATAATTTTTTACTTTCGAAAAGGCCTTAGAAATTAGTTTGTTTTCTATGTGATTAGTACCTTACTATGTTGTTTTTGTTTTGCATTAATACGTAATATGTAATCAGACTTAGTAAAAGTTACTTATAATTTGTTTAGTTCGATTACAGTTGCTTAGCTGAAAAAAAAAAAAACTTATGCAATTATAAGTAGTTTTTTGTACAAAAGTCTACTAATTGGTACTAGTTGTGTTGTTCAAAACATAAATGGTAGTTTAAAGTTAAGTTATTAAAAAAAAAAACCTTTTCATGCATTATTTATAATTACAAGATAATCTAAACTAAAATTCAAACAAACTTTTAATATTCTTAACAGACAGAAATTGAGGTGATTTTATAAAAGTTCCATGTTTTCCCTTGAGATTATTAAGTTTTATAACAATGAGTTCAATCTTAAAAGTATATAATTGCATTTTTATTAAAAATATGGATTTAAGGAGTAAGATGTGTTGATTAAAATAAAATTACTTTATGTCACATGTATTCTGACATTCATCGCAATTGATGCAGAAACACATTTTATTGGTAAACACAGCAAGCATTGTAATGTAACTTTTTTTGCTGATCATATAGTTTAGTTTGCAATAAATATTGCAATAAATATCCCTGTGGTATTGTTAAAGGTGTGAAAATTGGAAACAGGGTTTCTTCGTCTTCCACTGAACCTATGATTTTAGATTTTGAAATGAGGCCATTATGCCTAAATTTAAATTTGGTCCTTTGGAGCCTAAGCTGTTTATTTATTTATATTTTAGTGATTGTTGCAAAACATAGGTTTTTCAATAGCAGCTACCTTTTGTGCTTGCACTATTTTGGCAAGAACTTTAATGACAGGTTCCATCTACCTCGATTAGACTATATTTGAGGGTGCCCCCGCCGGACTGAGTGATGTACTCTATTTATGGCATCCTCTAGTATTTTACGAGATTCATGTTTTGGAAACCTTATGGTTGGAATACGTGTAGCGCTTATTTTGACCGGTCATTCCTAAATCCCACTTCTCACGTGGAATGTTGGTTGGTAAGTACGTTTTGTCTGTTCTTATTATAAAATGGCTTCTAGTAGTAAGATTACCATTGCGATTCTTCATGATCTGAAACTAATGGGAAAGAAAGCATTGATTGACTGGTGTGTACATATAGGTTTAATTAGTTATCTTTATAATTAACCTAATTGTGCGAAAGATATGCGTTTGGTCGAACATAAAGATCAATCAGATGACTTTGAATGGGTTTAAAGTGTTTTATAGTACCAAGTAATTAAAAAAAAATTGAATTTAGGGGTGAGATGCCACTAACTACTGCCCAAAATAGGTAGGGGTATTTTTTTTAAAGTTCAATTATTCGTAAGGCCAACGAAATAGGTCATAATTTTTCCTTTTAGAACTCAAAGCTCGTGCACACCCCTTTTCAGAGAGTTTGGACTTAAACACGATTGACGCTAAAATAAATCTCCAATTTTGGCCAAGGGGCGCCCCGAAGTATATTTTTACCACTTTTTGAACTTGGAATGCTTCAAAATGTGAAGAAATGGAACGAAAAAAAATTTGGGGCCAAATATGATATTTTCACTACTCTGTATTGAAAGCAAAGAGTACCTATTTAGAATGTTTTGTTTGGGATAGCTCCCCATTGGTACTCTACCATTAGATAGGTACCAGTTGGCACAAATGTCACCAAGCCTAAATGTTTAAATAATGCATAAATGTATTGACAAGCCTAAATATTTACGGTTTATAAAGGGTTACTATATTAACCCTATTGTTAAGTGTCATAATAATTTAATTCAGTTTTTTAGTTTCTATCTTGTGGCAATAGTAATAATAATTTAATTTAGCTTTTTAGTTTCTATCTTGTGGCAATGGTTTTTGTAAATAAACGAATCGAAAATGAGAAACGCAACGGTTGTTATGGCGTCCGTGTTTTTTTATTTTAATTAGAAGCAGAAAACAGGTAATTATCTACTGCAAATTCTAATATTTAAGTTATCGTTGAGTTATTTGACATTTTTGGCGTCCGTGACAGGACAAGATAAATAGGAATATGTTTAGTCAAGTTAAAGGTTTCAAAAAAGAAGATCTGAAAGCCGTTGCGGAAGAAATCGGCGAAAATGTTTCGCCCAATGCTAAAATGGCTGAGATAAAGAACATTATTCTTAGCAGCGAAGAGTATAAAAAGGATCCGGGTTTCACCAAGGACATTTTGGAGAGTATTATTTCGGAAAGAAAAATTCGAGAAGAACAAGAACGAGAAAGAATTAATTGTGAACAAGAAAGAAATTATGATTTAGAGAAAGCCAGAATGGAACATGAGCTGGAATTGGTGAGAGTTCGTGCTCAGGGACCTTTCCAAAGTGAAATTCAACCGGCAATCGGGAATTCTAAGAGAAAATTCACTTTACCTAAATTGGAATTTCGTCGATTTGGCGATGATATTAAGGAGTGGCTTCCGTTTTGGAGTCAGTTTGAACGTATTGATAAAGATGAAGATATTGCGCCAGAAGACAAGTTTCAATATCTAATACAAGCTACCGTTCCGGGGACCAGGGCAAGAGAAGTCGTAGAGAGTTTCCCGCCAACAAGCGCCAATTACTCGCAAGCGATTGAAAGTTTAAAATCACAGTTCGGCAGGGAAGAGCTTCTTGTTGAGGTATACGTCCGGGAGCTTTTAAAGCTTATTATATTTGTCCAGAGCAAACAGAAGTTTTCTCCAACCTCATTGTACGATAAGCTTGAGTCATATTTGCGTGCATTGGATTCATTAGGAGTTACAACCAAAAAATGTGCCTCGATTTTGTATCCTATGGTGGAATCATGTTTTCCTGAGGACTTTCTAAAAGCATGGAATAGGAGCTCAATTTCTTCAGAAAAAGAAGCCAAAGAGCGTCTCACTGACCTGATGTCATTTCTAAAGTCAGAAGTAGAAGGCGAAGAAAGAATCGGTCTTGCGATGGAGGGTTTTGGATTGGCAAAAAATGAACTCCCTCGAGTTAACAAAAATAAAAAGTATGAATCTGACTTGTTTAGAAATAAAACACCAACTGCAGCTGGTTTGCTGTCAACAACATCTGAAATAAGAAATAAATGCATTTTTTGTGAGGGAAAACACAGGAGCTCCTAATGCTTTTCTGCTCAAAAAATGAGTATTATCGCCAAGCAGAATGTTTTAAAGTCCAAGCGCTGCTGTTTTGCCTGTCTTACACCTGGTCATAACGCTAAGAATTGTAGAGCATTTTTGAAGTGTTTGATATGTGGGAAGAAACACGTTCCACTAATGTGTGAAAAGCTGGAGGTACAAAATACGCCAAAGGCGGAAGAAAATGTGACCGAAAATGAAGTCAACCTTTCAAATATGAGCACGAATCCAAAGGTGTTTTTGCAAACTCTGAAATCCCAACTTATTTCGGATGGCCAAGAAAAGAGTGTCCGTCTTTTATTGGACAGCGGATCACAAAGGTCATACATTTTGAAAGATGTAGCAAAGAAGATGCAATACTCACCGATTAGGCAAGAAAGTGTGACACATGTGTTATTTGGAGGTGTTGCAACGAAGGAATATAGACACGACTGTTTTAAAATAAAATTGAAAAATTTGAACAGTCAGTTCAAGTGCAATTTTGAAGTTTTAGACTAAGATGTCATATGCAATAATATTCCTCCTGTTGGAAAAGGTTCGTGGCTTAAAGAGCTGCAAGATAAAAACATTGTTTTGACAACACCAGCGATCCAATCGAAATTCTCATCGGAGCTGATATAATGGGGAAATTGTTTACTGGTCGCCAAGAAGTGTTGTCTTCTGGATTGGTAGCAATAGAAACTTATCTGGGATGGACTTTGATGGGAAAAGTACCCCGAAGCGACATAAGAGCTGATAGTTTGGCCATGACGGTGACAAATCTATTTGTGAAGGAGGCAGATTTAGCTGATCTATGGAGACTGGATTTAATTGGAATTAAAGATCCCATTGAAAAGAAATCTCAGAGGGAACAGGATTTTATTACAAAGAAGCATTTTCAAGAAACTGTTCGTTTCAATGAGAAAGGTCGATATGAAGTTCAGTTGCCATGGAGTGAAGGCTGTTCTCCATTACCTAACAATTTCGACTTAGCTAAAAAACGGTTGGAAATTACAACTTCTAAACTTGTTTCCAATCACCTGTATAAAGATTACGAAAACGTTTTGCAAGGATGGTTGAAAGAAGGAATAATAGAAGTAGTCCCTGCAGTTGAGGTAGATTCTTATGGTAATTACTTGCCTCATCGACCCGTACTAAAAGAAAGCAGTAGTACAACGCCCATTCGCCCTGTTTTTGATGCATCAGCAAGAATGCATAATCACCCTTCTCTAAACCAGTGCTTAGAACGTGGGCCTAATTTTATCGAGTTAATTCCAGATATTCTGCTGAGATTCAGGGAGCGAAAGATTGGTGTAACAGCTGACATTAAGAAGACCTTTTTACAGATCAGCGTGTGTCAAGCCGATAGAGACTTCCTGAGATTCCTATGGTGGGAGAGCAGAGAAGAAAAGAAACTCCAAGTATTTTGTCATACCAGAGTAGTGTTTGGAGTAAAATGTAGTCCTTTTCTTTTGGGAGCAGTCATAGAACATCATGTGAACTGTTCAGAAGACTTAGAATCTGATTTTAAGGAGAAGCTTCTTAAAAGTTTTTACGTCGATAATGTTGTGGCTAGTGTTAATAGTGAAGAAGAATTAAAGAATTTTGTGGCGAAATCCAAAGAAGTAATGCGTAAAGGAGGATTTGATCTCAGAGGCTGGGAAAACTCTGGAGAAAAATGCAAAGCAGGTGAATCCCCTGAAACTCCCATAGTTGGACTGATTTGGAATCGTCAAGAGGACACATTGAAAATTAATATGAATTGGTTAAAGGAAGTAAATCTTCATTGTCTCACCAAACGAATGATTTTGTCAGTCACCCATAAAGTTTATGATCCTGTTGGCTATTCTTCACCGGTGATGCTTTGTCCTAAATTAATGTTGCGAGAAGCTTGTAGAAAAGGAATCGGTTGGGATGAAGAAATCGCAGGAGACATAAGAAATAAGTTCTTTCAGTGGTTTGAGGAATTAAAGTTCTTAGAAGAAATACATATACCCAGGTACATTAAAAGCGATCACGAGAAATTGGAAAATTGTGTAATACACTGTTTTTGTGATGCCAGTAAAGATGCCTTTGCCGCTGTAGTTTTCTTGAGAATTGAAACTGAAAATAAGACAGAGTTAGTACTTCTTTCATCAAAATCTCGCATTGCACCTCTCAAGGGTGAACTATTCCTCGGTTGGAACTTTTAGCTGCTTTAGTGGGAGCTCGATTGACGAAGTCGGTGATAGATGCCCTGGGATGGGAAGAAATAAAATGCTGTTACTGGAGTGACTCGACGACAGTGCTCGCATGGATACCTCGAGAACAAAACTGGTCGTTTTTTGTTAGAAATAGAGTTCAAGAAATAAAGAAACTGAGTAGTCCATCCTCATGGCACCATGTACCTGGTGAAATGAATCCTGGAGATCTACCATCGAGAGGATGTAATGCAAAGCAACTATTGAACCTCGCATGGTGGGAGGGTCCACTCTGGCTGAAAGAATCTAGGAATAGTTGGAGTCATGTAGGGATAGAAGAAATTATCAATGAAAAAGAGATTCTCAAAGAGAAGTTAAAATCTACTACCCTCACAAATGTTGAGGAGAGTTCTGAAGCAAACTGGTATTATGAATACTTCTCAAAGTATCCGCACATTATCCGTCTGGTTTGTTGGATTTGCCGATTCATTCATAACTGTTCTTCAGTTAAAGAAGATAGAACATTTGGAAAAATTTCAGCCCTGGAGTATGGGAATGCGGAATTAAAAGTATTGAAGATGATACAGCAAGAATCTTTGGTGGCGTTGGAAAATAAAAAGCTGAAAAATCTCTCGACATATAGGGATAATGACGGCATTATTAGAGTAAAGACGCAAATTACTTACAGGAAAGATGAAGAAGACTTTAGAAAACCTGTTCTTCTACCAGCTGATCATGAAGTAGTTAAGAGACTTATACGTTTTCATCACGAGAAAAACTCGCATTGTGGTGCTCAAATGTTGTTAAATATCTTACGAGAGAGATACTGGATATTAAATGGCAAGAAAACTGTGAGGAAAATCATCTTGAGCTGTTCTATCTGTGCAAGATTCTCTTCACGGAAGGTCAAAAGTACAGTTTCCCCGCTTCCAGAAAATCGTGTACGGGATGCTACAGTCTTCCAGATTTCAGGAGTGGATGCCGCTGGACCCTTATACCTGAAGGATAATACGAAAGCATGGGTACTTATCTTTACCTGCGCGATATATCGAGCTGTACATCTCGAGTTGGTCAGCAATGTTTCTACAGAAGTTTTTTTTATGGCATTAAGGAGATTTGTGGCCAGAAGAGGTAGATGTTCTACAATTTATTGCGACAACGGTAGTAACTTCGTCGGTGCTGCGAACTGTCTACGTATGTTGGACTGGAATAAAATTATGAAACATGGAGCCATCAATAACATTGAATGGAAGTTCAATCCACTGACAGCTGCATGGTGGGAGCGGCTTATTAGAATAATGAAAGACCTGCTAAAAAGAGTTTTAGGCCAAGCCCTTCTATCTCAAGAAGAGATTCTGACAGTGTTGTGCGACTGCAAATCACTGATGAACTCGCGTCCTCTTACATATATTTCAGAGAGTAATGCAGATCCAGTTCCCCTTTCACCATCCATGTTTCTAGAAGACATACCGGAATGGAGAGTGCCAGACCTTGATGCAGTCGATCAGAAAAGTCTAAATCGAAGATTAAAGTATCGGCAGGCTCTACAAAAGGATCTCCGAAACAGATTTCGATCAGAGTATTTAGGTCTTCTTGTACAGAGGAATAAAAAGGCAGAGTCACGTATCATATCAGTGGGAGATATTGTATTAGTTGGAACCGACAACAGCAAAAGAATAAATTTGCCTTTAGGACGAGTTGTCGAGCTACTACCTGGTAAGGATGGCAATGTGAGGTTGGTCAGAGTGCAAACCGCCCATTCTAATCTCCTCCACCCTATCCAGAGATTATATCCTTTAGAAATTTCTGCAGACTCGGATATTTTAAACTCTGGTAATAAATTAAACATGAAACTGAAATCATGGGTGCCTAAAGAAGATGTGTCTGTTGCTACAGCGAATCAACCTAGCCACATCACTAGAACTGGACGGGCTGTTAAGATTCCTGAAAGACTGAACTTGTAATCCTTTTGAACTGTCTTAAACTCAAATTGGTCTTTTAAGTTTTCTTTGTTAAGTTAATTTAAGCTGAAGTGTTGGGATGCTTCCATCTCAAGGTGGGAGTATGTTAAGTGTCATAATAATTTAATTCAGTTTTTTAGTTTCTATCTTGTGGCAATAGTAATAATAATTTAATTTAGCTTTTTAGTTTCTATCTTGTGGCAATGGTTTTTGTAAATAAACGAATCGAAAATGAGAAACGCAATGGTTGTTATGGCGTCCGTGTTTTTTTATTTTAATTAGAAGCAGAAAACAGGTAATTATCTACTGCAAATTCTAATATTTAAGTTATCGTTGAGTTATTTTACACCTATATCAATTTGTTTAGGAATTGTAAAAGATTTAAAAGTTGTTAGATTGAAAGAGTTATTGCTGCTATTTGGTAGTTTTTATTTGGTAGCCATCTAATGGAAGAGTACTTCTCCATTTAATGGCTTACCTGAAAAGCTATTATCCATGTTTATTTTGCTCTCATTTAAACTAGCCTCTCCCATTTCCAACAAAAGAAAGCATATTATTTCTTTTATTGGTCACCAAAACATATTTTTTTTTTATTGGTCACGAAAGATATTTTTTCTTTCATTGGAAATGAAAAGGCTAGTTTATAGGAGTTATTGAAACTGAAAAAAAAACATGTCTGAGAACTAATTTAGCTAAAAAAATTTCATTGAGAAAAACCTAACTAAAATTCCAAATTCAAAATAACTGTTCATTAGCTTATATCCAAGCTTGAAAGTAATATTTTTCTTTGTTGTAGGATATTGCATGCACTTACAAAAAAGTCATTCGTCTTTATTTGTCTAAAATCGCAAGTTCAATATCTGAAATCTGTTTTCGTAAATTTCTGACTCGGCATGCTATATTTCATACATGCTTTTATGTGCTTTAACTCAATCCAAATGGCAACCAATCTTATAAATTATTCGTTTTATGAGAAATTATTTTTAAGTGGCAGTGCTATATTTTCTTAACTTTCTGCAGTCTGTATCACTTTATGCATGATTCCTGGCTTGCCATTCTCCTACACTTTTTGCTCTCTTTTAGAAGACAGTCTATGCGCTTCATTTTTTTCCCTTTACTTATCACTGTTTTGCATTTCCTTGTTGTCTTTGAGTAATCTGTCCGTCAGCTTATGCATATAGTACAGCTTGTTTCTGTATTGGCTTTGTGTAGTTTTTGCTCTATTAAACCCAAAACCACCAAATAACACTTTCTTCCTACCAACAGACAGTCTATAAAGCTTCAGTTTATAGTCTAGCATTTTATTGAGACTCACTTTCAAGTTTACTGTATTTTTGTTTGTACTAAAAGTGTCTTTTTTTTTTTTTTTTTTAAACTTCAAAAGTTTTTTGGAAAGATTTATGTTTTTTGAATTCAGAGTAATATTAATCTTAACAAAACTTCGAAGTTTTAAATCTTTCATTTCATTTTCATAAAAGTAACAACAATTAAATGGGAAGCAATAAATAAAGTGAGAGAAACAGGGCTGCCACAGGCGACTAAAAAGGCTACTAAAGCGACTATTTTAGTGACCAGGCGACTATGGCAACTATTTCAATGAAAAAAGGGCCCAAAACGACTATTTTGAACAAAACCTTCAACTATTTTTGGGCTCAGGCGACTATTTTTTTAGAAATTGGATTTTGTCCGATAGTAGGACGAAAAAAAATCGGCACTAAGGTACTAACAATTTTGTCAAAATGGTGATTTTTTTTAAAGGGGGCGGGAGAGTGAACACTACCGAAGTCGTTGTTCATATTCGCGGGTAGATAGGTCACTTTGTTAGTCCGACGATAGTAACCTCGCGCAAGATTGTTGTTTTTGACGGCAACCGCTGTCATTTTCGCCTACCTGTTAGTTTCCAATGTTTTATCTTTCGCCGTGCAAGGCAACAGCATACACAATTATATTCTCAAATATCAAATTATTTCGCTTTATTTACTCTAAACAAAAATGAATTTACCCTGAACGTCGGATGAAAGTGCCATCAGTATGAACAGTATTGAGGCTATTAGACGTTATATCCGAGATTTGTGCCGGAGTGATGAACGATTTCGCCGTGTAGGTCAATCGATGCAGAATGATTAGAATTTCAATGTTGTAGCTAAATTTATAAATAATAAAATAATTTAAATTTTGAGGCAATTTAATTACTTTGAATGTAGCTGAAACAGGGTGGCGACAGAACCGGGAATTCATTTAAATGTTAAGAAATTTCATAAAATTACTCTTTAATCAGGGAATTTTTAAATTTTTGAGTTTCCCTTCTCGCATTCGCCTTGCGGGTGCGGACAACTATCCCGGCTCGCGTCACACGAAGTGGATGCCGTGGCATCGGTGCGTTGAATAATACTCTACTGCATACATTCAGGCAAAGGGTCATGGAATTTTTAAAAAAAAGTCCTTGCATTCCCCCCCCCCCCCCCCCTACTTGTCATGTTTTATGAAAACGATTTTTTGCCTCATTTAATATGTACTTTTGTGGTTTAAGATAGTATTTTTGTTGAACAAATTTTTTTTTCTATATATTTATGAGTAATTAATTTTTATAAGATGCTGTTGATTTCAAGACTTTCTTTCATGCATCATGTGTTATTTATCTTTTCTCAACTTCTAAATCCAAAACACATAATTTTTCATGAAATATATGTACCTAGTGAAATTTGTGACTGATGAAAGCAAAATGCTGATTATTTAAGTTTCGTGCTCATGCATGCCCAAGTTTTGTAAATAGTTAGGATACTGTTTAAAATTTATGTTATGAACAGGATACAGCCTATGACATATATTAAAGAAAATAACATGGTTTTTTTGTTTGTTATTTTTTAAATTAAAAAGAAATATATTGTACTAGTTTTGCTTTTCCTTGAAGTTAGCAAGTATGAGTGTAGTTTGTAAATTGGTTTATGTGAATTTTGTATTTTTTTCTTAATGTTTTCCATTCTTTTTCATGCTCTAAAAATGCTTGTTTTGATTTTTAGCCTAAATTTATATTTTGTTGCAATTATACTTTGATAAGTAAATGAAAATAGTCAAAAGTACATATTTTTAAATTGACCATTTTTAATTTTTTTTTTTTTAAATGATAACATCGACAGAGATGCATATCAGGGAATTTTCTGGAAATCAGGGAAATGTCAGGGAATTTTGTTTTGCAAATTCTGTAGCCATTCTGTTAAAAATTTAAAAACTGGCCTTAATGAAATTCGATTGTCATTGCCAATATATAGTACAATTGTTTAAACATGATACTTGTTTTTCGGAAAAAAGTTGTTTGACTTCGGAAGTTTAAAAAAAGTTATCTTGTTTTGCCAATCGATTTTTACCGTCGCTTTTGCGTGAAGTTTAGCTTTTTTTTTTTTGCTTAAGTGCTGTCTGGGATTAAGGTTAAGTTGCCAACTTCCATCGCAGTATATAAATATGATAGCACCTCCCCCAAGACACATGCCTTTTACCGTATGGGATGTTATGTTTTAGACACTATTTTGAATCAAAAGAAGTGTGTTTCTGGGTTTTCGTGTTTTATGTAAATCAACTGTTTTATTCCGATCTTATTAAAAGTTATGAAAAGTGAGGCTACTATTTTCATCACCTGAGACTACTATTTTCAATGTGTGAGACTACTATTTTGGCTACTATTTTTAACATTTGAGGCTACTAAAGCAACTATTTTCAAAGCTTACAGTCAGTGGCAGCCCTGGAGAAATAGTTTTAAATCTTAAATTAAGCTTTGGACACAGTATGCTACCACTTTTTTGTATATGTTTCTGTTTAAAACAATCAGCCGATTAATGAAAGTAATTTGCTTTATTCAATGTAAAAATTGATGTCATTGCATAATTTCTGTTAATATTTAATATCTAAAAAATTTTCTACTTTATAAATTATCTGTTGCTTCACACATTAAACACCACTTCAAGTAAATAAAATAAAAAATAAATAAAAAGTATACTCAATTATTAATAGATGAAGAAAATTTTCTAGTACTGATAATCTTCCAATATTTAAAATCAATTACACTATAAAATAATCAACTAAAACTGAAACAAATTCAACATTATGAATTCAAATATAGTTATCCTATAACATGTGGAAGCTTTACATACATTTTCATTATCTATATTTGAAAACTATAATGATATTATATAAACTTGCATAATATAATTTTTGGTATGGTATGTAAATTAGTGACTAAGATTCTTCTCTTTAATTAGCCCAAAGACCAAGAGCACTCCCTGTACTAAGAGGAGCAGGTGCAGCAGAACTCCCAAGAAGAGCAGCTGGAAGAAATGTAAGAGCTCGAATGCGAGCAGCCGCTTCCAGACCAGATGATGAAGAAGGTAACTACTATTTATTTGTTAAATTCACAAGTTTTGTCAGTCCTTCCCTTCTCTGTAATTTTCATGTAAAATCTTTTCAACACCTTAATTATAGGGCTAATAATATTAAACATATTATTTCCTCTGATGATCATTTATAATAAAAATTTTAATTGCTTGTTACTTCCCTGATGATCGCATATAACTCTGTGTTGAGGATGATTCTTTTCTTGTTTTCTAGACCTAGTGGAAGATTCCTCCTTGTATATTCCCTACCGAATATTGCTTTAAAACATATTTTATCACATACAATAATAATGATTAGCATTTTTTTAACAAAATTTAACGAAAAAAAAAGCGACTTTTTAATTTCTGCTTTTTTAAAAAATTTTTTTACTGTAAACATTTAGGAATTTATTTAATACTCAAAGATTATGGCAAAACCTGATGGGAATAATTTCTTGAATATTTATACTAAAAAAGCTACTCAGTTTGTTTGAATATTAAGTTTGTTAACAAGTTCACACTGCGGACATGAAAACATTTCTGATCACTCTTAAGGAAGAGTAAAGATTTTTCCTCCTAAAATTGAAGTACAATCTTTTCCCTCTTGACAAGGTTTTATCATTTATCTCCTCACATCATTCGATTCAGTATTTGTAAAAGAAATTTTGGGTTGTGAAACAAAAGCAAGTTTTTAAGCAAACATTCCATTTATTAGAGAATAGAATGTATTAAAAATTAAAATGAGTTGCAAAGTTACTGAATGAAAAGAGTATTAGAAATTGCATTAAAGGAATTAGATTAGACAACATTGGTAAAACAGTAGCAGTGATGTTTAAGAAAATCCCTGAGAAAGATAATGTTTCTTCTCTAATCTACATAGTAGTGAATCCATGCTAGTGCACTGAAGTGAAGTTGTTCTGGATATCCATTAGGACTCTGTGACATCATTGCAGTTGCACATTAGAAGGGGCTGCTATTAAGCCTGTTCACCACAAAATTATCTCCAGAGTTGTGCAAATGTGTCATCGGTAGATCGAAGCAATTATGAATTTGCTACAGAAGTTGTTCTTTAAAGTTTTTAAAAGAATTTTGGTTTTTACTATTTAGCAAAGTATGTCCAACATTTTCCTGCTATAGAAGTTCATAAAGAAGTCTAAAAAAATTGCTAAGTATTAAATAAGCAGTTTTTAAAACATCCAAGATTTTATTTGTCCACAGCTTTTAGACGATAGCATAATGTATGTAATATTTATTTCATGTTCAAAAGTAATACCACCAGAAAAAAAAATCTCCAAAGTATGTAAAGAAGGATTTACGCAGCTTTAGTAATAGCATATTAGGGCAGGGTTGCCATGTACCTGGAAAACAGGGAAAACCTGGAATTGCCAGGGAAAATGAAAATGCCTAAAAAAGATCAAGGAAAACTAAAAAATTTTATATTTTCTGGAAAAGTTAGGTCTGAGAATTTTCATGTTTTCTACAATTTTATTATTTGTAATGGACTTTGTATGGCTTTATCAAACTAAATTTGCCTTAAACACCTCTCGGAAAAAATTTCTAACTGTGCTACTGTTCTGTATGCACATTAATACACAAATATATTCTTATTCAACTATTTTTGTAGTTTAGAATAACGCTGTGTTTATATTTTCCTCTTTTTTTTTTGTATTTTGACTGTTTTCACCCCAGGGAAAAATAAAGGGAGACGCACAGTTTGCTACCTCTACCATCTAATCAACTTATCTTCGTGTGCAAGTACATCAGTGTTTAATGACACAACTCACAAACATTTTACAGTTCTGTTCCGCAAAGAAGCGGATTTGTGCTTTTTTTTTTTTTTTTGCCAAAACTTAGATTAATTTTTAAAAATGCACATTAAAATAACGAATTTTTTTTCCCTGTATAATCTTACTCTAAAATTACAATTTTAACTGCAATTGTAAGCACAAAATTTTGTTTACTTCAGCTTGAAATGAAACCTGGAAATTTCAAAAAATTGTCAGGAAAACTTGAAAAAGTTAGGGAATTTGTTTTGCATTTTGAGTGGCAACTCTGCAGGGTGCATCAAACGCCCCATGTTTTTAAAAATGTTGTGGTAAAGGTCTATCCCTAAGTTATTTTTGTTCAAAATGCTAAAAAAATTAGATAGTTAAAAGTTTTGAAAAATTGAATAACATATGTGGTCCACCGGTCCTTGGAATATACAATAAAAATGGAAATTCTGAAATATGCATCTTTAGAAAAAAAAGATTTTAAAGTATATTCTAATGATATATTAGAATTAGACTGTTTTGTGACATAATAAAAGGATATATAATCATACATAACCACTAATTTTCTAATTTCAATTTTATTCATATAAGTACACTCTTTTAGTCAATTTTGTCCGTTTTCCCAGATTTCTTTTTTTGTCGATCTTGTAAAGATTTGTATTTAGAGTGAGGTTTTTTGAAAATTGGGATTTTCAAAATCCACACCATACCTATCTTGCAATTTAAAAGCAGTATCAGTGGAATTTGGTTTGGTAGCTAACATTCCATTAGCGATGGCTTTTCGTTCTTGTGGTAGAACTTTATTGCTCAAAAGGACCAATGGCACAATGAGGACCTTGCACAAATGAGGAAAATGAATATTTTTCGTATTTTCTAGTGTTATCCAATGAATATGTTTGAGCAGTGCAATTATTTTTTATCTTTATGCTTTCAATTAATCAAAAATCGAGTTTGAAATCAAAGCAAAAGTCACGTGACCAAAAACGCATTAAAAAAACGTGACATTCTTACTTATAGATTCCGTCGAAAATCTGAAGAGAAACCTGGTATAAAACAGGTCTTGCACTGTTTCATCATCTGCGCGTTGACGTCACACGCTAAAGTAGCTTTTTCCAACCAAATCGCAAAGTGAAAAACTAAATATTTTTTTAACTATCTATCCGAGCTCGAATTTTTTAAAGAATAGTATTGTTTTTCATGATTTTTTTCTCTACTTTTATTTAAAATTAAAACCAAAAAACGTGAAAGTTCCTCATTTCTTCTGTAAGATACCAGTAGTGATTTTTAAGGGCACAGATTGCATTCTCATATATAATGTGGTGGACAGCCTAGTGTATAAATGTAAGAGAATTAAGCATTTGTTGATCGTTACAAGTGGCATTTATGGCAGAATCACAGGTTATCCACCAGGTGCTGTAGATAAGAATAACAAAGTTGGCAAAGTCACACAGATTGGCAACTTATTATTTTGAAGTTATTGTACCAGCTTATAGTTGCTATATTTACTTCTCAAGGAGTGTAAGTAGTTAAGTAAGTAAGTTCTCATAGTTCATAAATATCCGATGTGCTTTGTGCAAGGCTCCTGATAGGTTTAATTTTGCTGCTTGGGTAATATTGGGAAAGTCTATGTATATTAGGCAAAGCTTTATGAACTCCATCTAGTCATCTCACTTTTTTCCCAAATCGATGGCAGATTTGCCTGTCTGGATTGCACTGGCTCTAAGAATATCAATTATGCTTATTGCTTGTACTTTCACTGACTTAGAATCAAAAGGTTCCAATTCACTGTCAAAATATTCAAGATGATTAAAATTGTAATGAAATTGTTTATTGTATCTGGTTACTTGGAAGGCTCGATCTTTAAGTCATCAAACACATGAAACAAAATGACTTCTCCAACATGATGACTACAAGCTGACCAAAGAGCACATATTCCAATTTCTTTTTTACATTGATGATGGCAGAAATAACATGACGCGTGTTGGAACAAGGTGTGCCAAGAGGTGAGCAGGCTCATATATTAAGTCAGCAATGATTGGACCTCATTTATGATTAGTTTCTTGGGGTTATGCTGATATACCAAGAATCTTTTGCTGGGGAATTTTTCCAACGACATTGGTGACATTTTCTTCTGTTTTCTACTTATTGGGCTACTTTTGGATCTCAGTGCAGAGTCACATATTTAGGGAAGCACCACTGTTCCTTACAGATAGTTGAAATCACCATAGAAACTTGGCTTCTTGATCTATCTGCTTTTGCGTAAAATACAATCGATTAAGGGGTAGCGATCTTAATTTTTCATTATCCTTAAGAAATTTTTAAAAAATGTCACAAGCTTTTTATTCACTGATTATTGGGATATTTACTTTTTCATAAAACAGCTTTTCTTGTGAAAGAACTAGTTTTGCAGACTCTCATTTAGACCAATTTTCTTTAACACCTTCTTGAATATGATGCCATTCATCTCAATATTTGCCAATTAAAAATTTTGGAACCATTTATTTTTTAATCATCACAAATTATCTTGCTGCCATGACCAAAAATATTTTGAAAAAAGAATACAGTGTTACCCTATAATAGGCAGAGTAGAAAAAAGTAAAGCAAATCACCTCTGTGATAATAAACGTTATTTATGTTGCTATTCGAAAATGTGAATGACCTAAATATTAAAATGCATTGCATTGTTATATAATTGAACTTAAATAATCAAATGCACATTTCAGCATGCTTTAAGGGTGGTGCATGTTCTTCTATTTGTTTATAAAATATGAAAATATTGTAGTATGAAAAATACTGAATTTGCGGATTTTACGAAAGAAATCAGAAATTTCAAACTTTTTGTGGACACCCTAAAATTATTTGTAAAACTAAAAGAATTGATATGGTAACTTTTTACAAGTAAAGGAACATTTTGAGATTGGGGACAAAGTGATTTGTTTCTAGAGGGTGTTTGATGCTATATATATATATATATATATATATATATATATATATATATATATATATATATATATATATATATATATATATATATATATATATATATATATATATATATATATATATATATATATATATATATATATAATCTCAAATATTTATATATATATATCATATACATATATCAAATTTACATACAAATGTTTAAGTTTTTTTGTAGGTTTCGTTTAACCATTACTATTCATATTAATCTTTAAGTGTAGTTTGAAACATTCTGTTTGCTATCTAATGAACCCCAAAACCAAAACTTGGAAATAGTTATACTCTACAAAAAATTATTGGAGAAGCTTCTACATAGAACTTATCATGCTGTCTATCTAAAAAAAAATGTTAATATGACACTGTTGTTAATTCTGTGCATATAAAAAAGAAAATTTAGGCTGCATTAACTGGGGTCTATGCAGAAGGAAATTTGGGTCCGTTTAAGGATCCTTCACAAAATTCCATGTCCAACAAACAGACCTTTCACAAAATTCCTTGTCAAAAAAATAAGAACCTTCCTAATATTTCCAGTTCACACGGACCAATTATAAAATCGCAAAGTTTGTTTTATGTCAACAGGAGAAAACAGCCCGCTTTTCTACATGTTGGTTTCAAGGAAGTGACGTCATAAACACCAAATCATATGCTCAAAATATATAAAATTAGAAGTTTGTCACGAAATTAATTTTTTTTCTTCTCAAAATTACGACCCTGTAAAAAAAAACCTGGTTGGACCCTTGATTAAGGGAGTGTATGTTTAAGTATTTACTTGACTAAGCCAACCCTGCTAGACTTTAAATCAATAGTTAATCATTATTTCTGTAATTGTATTGTTTTTAACCTTTTATTACAATGGTTGGGTAGTTTGATATTTTTTGTGTAAGGGCAATATGTGGTCCATACTGCGCCAAACAAATTGGTGAACATCAGTTTAAAACTTAAGAAACGTACAATTGGAAAGATCAATATTAAAATCAAAGATGAAATGTCTTAAGACGGTGGAAGCATTCCACAAAAAATGACTATCGGTCCTTCAGACCGCATACAGGAGTTAAAGGTTAACTTGATTGTTTAACTTATATTTATTTTTTTATTAAAACTGTCTACTTGAGATTAAAGTTTTTATGAATATATTTTAGAGGATGATTACGATCCCCTTGCTGATGAAATTGCACTTCCTGAAGGGAAATTGGGTGCAAAGAAAAGAAAAAAACTGGAACTAAAAGCAGAAAAACGAAAAGAAAGAGAAGTAAGATCAAAACATTTCTTTGTGAACTGCTTCTTATTCAATAATTTACATTGCTTTGTTCACATCACAGAAGCATGAAGCCTACTATCATCTTGGTATTAAAATTTCAACTTAAATAAATTTATTATTGCTTTACAAAACTGTTGTGATACACCAACAACTTTTTTGATAAATCAGTATTTATGTTACCAGCAATGTATAAAAGCCGGCATTCTATAGAACGCCTATTCATTTTATATAATGCCAAAAACAGGCCAGCAAAGTATGAAAAAATTTAACATTTCACACATTGCATAGGCATTCTACAGAATGACAAGCAGGCAAAGTATGAATTACATCATTAATATCTTGTAAAGTTCATTTAATCTCACTGTTTTACATTTTATGAGAAATAAAGTTAAGTGACATTGAAAATAGGTAAATTGTTAACTTTCTTGATGCAACAAGTAGGTTCATATTTTATTTTGCTTCATTAATAAGAAATGCATAAATTTTGTTCTCTACAACTTTAATTTTTTGTGTTTTGAATAAAAGTTTTTTAATGGTTGTCTTTCATTATATTTTCAAAATAAAACATGTATTTTTGTGGCTGAACGTTTTTCTAAGAAAGCCTTTTCATGACCCTTTTTTCATAGTTTGCCTAAAAAGTACTTGTCATTCTATAGAATTTAAGGTATTATATACAATGCCTAGGTAAAGTATATAGTAATTCTTATATTTCATACATATACTTAATATATAAAAATTCTGAGCATTATATAAAATGCCTAGGTATTCTATAGAATGCCTGTGTTTCATTCGTTACCGGTAACATATATAACAGGTTGGTTTTATAACTTAAGACTGTTATCGATTCAAAGTAGTCTCCCTGATTCATTTGTAATAGTTGTCTAGAAATAAATTATTTACTCTGATGGTTCATTCTTCTATTTATGGCTCAAGTACATTGATAACCAATTATACGAAGCATTTTTCTCTTTCTTTAAAAGCATTTTTATGTGATTAAATTTTTATCTTTGGAAAAGTTGCTTATTTGAGGTATCAGGATTCTCAAACTATGGTTATTGTTTACTGGAAAAGAAAGTTATTTCTTTTCTAATTTTATAGATTAAGGGTTTCAGTGATGCAGAAACTAGAAATATTCAACATCGATATAAAATGAAACTTTCACACTAATGCTATGAATATTGATACAAACTAGATTTATAAATTAATATATTCTATCTCAACACAAATTTTGTTGACTTGAATTCATTTTGTGTGTGTGTGAGTTTTTTAATACATTTTGCAATTGCCACAAAATATCTTGTAGTAGGGTTTAAAATGTAACTCAAAGTCAATTATTAGATCAAAGGTACAGTACAGAAAAAAAATCCGAACGATGGCTATATCTTCGCTTCTAATTATCTTAGAATCTTGTGATTTGCACCAAAATGTTTTGTTTACAATTTTCTATATGCCCTGTACCAATTTTTTTCTTAGGGAATGTACTATGTTAATTTAACTCTTAACTCGGAAAATTTCAATACGAACCCCCCATTTTTTATCTTTGTGAATGCTTCGATTACCCTAAAAATTAAATTTCAGTTGATTATGTTGAAAAACTCGCCTCTTATGAGCTAAGGGCAAATCTCAGTATTGAGATTTGCCCTTAGGTCATCAGGGAAATGAAAGCAGAGGAAAGCGACCAACAGCAGGCACATGTTATCAGAAGTTACAGGTATTAGTCTAAAACTACTCGGTATCTACATAGATTTATTGTGTCATTATTAAAAATAAGCCATCACAAAATTAGGGAAAAAACTCAATCAGAAATGAATTTTAATGTAACATAACTTAACAATGTTAATAATGGGCCCACTTCATACGCAATTATAATCGGTTACAAAAATGGAAACGAATATTAGTTTTGATGTGTATAATAAAATTGACAGATATAATATTGTTACGTTATGGTTTAAACTGACGTTGATAAAATAGTTAATTCTGCTAATTAGGTCTACTCCTATTTCTTATATGTTTCACTAACCTAAGGAAAAAATAATAAATTTTTTAATTGAATTAATAACACTGATTTTTTTAAACTTGGAACATATTTTCAACAAAATGAAAAATTTCATACAAATAAAAGCTTTATCATTATATTACCTGAGAATGATTAAACGTTTTATATGAATAATCTTGTTCCCATAAAATCCTGTCGGTATGGATTCACTATAATTTTTACTTAAAATTATTATGATCTATTAAATAATTGTTTAATATGTGTGTTTTGCATCTTTCTGAAATGTCCATTAACTTCACAGTGACCTTTTTGTAATCATGGTTTCGAACACAATTTGGTGACATTGTTATTTTTTTCCCCTGGTGCAAAAAAATATAATGATGACTATACTGAACCAAATTTTGTAATATCTAAACAGTTATACTATAAATTTCAAGGGAGAAAGCTTTAGAGAATGGTCTTTGAAAGGGATTTTCTTTGCCTTTCAAATATCTAATGAAAAAAGCCTCAGTTTGAGAACTCGGAACACACATTTGGTGTTGTGTCTTCTTATATTTGAAAGCATAAATTATGTAGAGCTGTCCGCCGTCGTTGTGTATTGAACCAGAGTTGTCGCACGTGCTAGGAGCGTGTATTGCTTCTGATCCCGGAGTGTAGCACGTTATCTAGATATAACTTAAAAAGGAAAGAATTTTATGCATACCCCCCAAAGCTTCGTGTTGCAAAATGTATAGCACTTTTCAATATTTGTTTGTGACTATCTAGTCAAAAATATAAAAATTTACAGCTGATATTTCCAACTGTTCTAAAAGATGAAATAAATACTTCAGGGTTCTCATGGTCATTGAAAGTTATTAAAAGTGCTTAATATTTTTAAACTTTTTTTCAAGGCCTTGAAAGTGCGTGAAAATGTTTAGAGATCCTTTAAAGTACTTGAAAATGCTTAGAGTTTCCTAAAAGTCCTTAATTTTTACTAATGTTGTGTGCCAACAGCAATATTTATAAAAATTCAATTATTCCCTTCAGACCGCCACTTATCCGCTCTGCTATGAAATTGCCTGATATATTTGTATTTTGCATATGTCACCTTGTACTTCATTTGGTTTTTTTAGCAGAAGCACTCTGCCAAAAACTGCACATTTAATGTGCTATTGCTAAAGTACAGTACCTATGAAAAATAGATAGTAACATCATCAAGTCTGTTCATAAGGGAAAATGCAAATTGTGCATAAAAGATTTTGTTATTAGTTTCTTAAAAGTGCTTGAAAATGCTTAGAGGTCCTTTAAAGTACTTGAAAATTCTTAGAGTTCCCTAAAAGTCCTTAATTTTTACTTATGTTGTGTGCCCGACAGCAATATTTATAAAAATTCAAATCTTATTTATTTATTCCCTAGAGACTGCCACTTATCCGCTCTGCTCTGGAATTATTTATATTTTGCATATGTCAACTTGTACGTCATTTAGTTTTTTTAGCAAAAGTATTTTAAAGTACTCTACCCAAAGCTGCACATTTAATGTGCGATTGCTAAAGTACAGTGCATATGAAAAATGGATTGCAATATCATCAAGTCTGTTCATAAGGGAAAATGCAAATTGTGCATAAAAGATTTTGATATTAGTGATAGTTGCGAAGCAGCTGTAAAATCACATTAAAGGCATACCTGAAAACAAATTTTTGAAAGTCCTTAAAAATACTATTTAGGTACTTAAGAGTCCTTGAAATATCATTGATTTTCATTCTGTGATTTCAGTGGGAACTCTGTACTTTAAATTTTTACACTGAAACATATTTTTAATTAAACCTTAATTAATTTCAAATGTAACCTCGTATACAGCCCCTAAAATAAGGCATTTTTTACATTTTTGCTATAATATTGAAAACCAAATATCAAAATTAAAAGAAAAAAAATTCTGGGGAGTTTTACAGCTTGATAAATCCAGTGAAAGTGAAAAAAATTTATGTTTCTATTTAAAAAAAAGTTGAAATTTGTTTAAATAATTAATTATTAAAAAACTGTTTAATGCAAAATTTGCATGTTATTAATGTTTGGCCTTCAATAAACTATTGTTTAAAACAAGAATTACGAAAATATATTATTTAACAATTTATGATTAAAAATGCAATTTTTCTTTTTAACATTAGTTTGACATTCCCTTGTAGTTCTATAAATTACTAACTACTGCCCAGAATATTATGAAATTTTCCAAGCAGTTATTTAAAAAAAAAAAATTTGCCATTGTTTTGGATGCTGAATCTAAATCTGTTGTAATTTTATAGAGTTTCTATTGAACTTTTTGAAGTTTGGTTCAGTTGTAATATGTTGATGACCCATCAGGATAAAAAAAATTGTATACAATTACTAAAGATCTTCCACAATTTGCAACTGTATTTATCTTTTTTTTATTTCTTCAATTAGAATACAATATATCGCCATCGTTCAGATATCTAGTTTCTATATAGCATCGGTGTATTGTATCAGACCTATAATTTTTTTTTTCTATTTGTATCTAAAATGTATTGAAATTAAAGTGTCCATATATTCGGCAAAAAATTCATTCAAAATCTTTGCACAAAAAATATAGCAGCAAAAAAAAAAAAACCTCTTTAGTATATCTCTTAAAGTAAAAAGAAAATTATTTTTCTATTAAACTGGTAGTTTAGGAAGTACTCTGTTAGAAAGTATAGTAGGTTTCCATTGACAATCAGCAATTTTTAACTAGTGGGTTATAACTGAACTGACTGAAATCTTAAGAAACTTTTTAAAGTCAAACTGATTTTAATGCATCTACACTTCTAAATTTCACTTATAATACTTAATACCAAAATCTACATAAAATAATTTGATAATTTTTATATATTTGGTACAAAAGGTGATTGTAAAGGTAACATTTAAGAATTAATTGGATAAAATTTGTCTCCTTACACATTCAATTCAATTATTAAGTTCAGAAATACCTCAAATCAATGGAAATTTTAATGTTTTGATTCCAAATTTTGAGATAAAGCTTTTCTATATTTTAGCTACAAATAAAATTTAATTCAAGGCAGTTTTTAGATCATAGTTTAATAAAGATTGAAAAGTTTTAAAGTTAATAATAATCTTATGAAAAAGATATAATTTGTAAAAAAAAAATGCTTAATTGAATATGTATGCATTTTTATTACATTGTTTTTTTGATGAAAAGTTTTTAATTTTTTCTAAATCTCAAACCTAATGATTATGCTGAAGAATAAATACTTTATTTATTTAAGTACTGAATAAAAGAGAAAGAATAAAAAATTAAAGTTGATAATTTGCATTCTGTTTGTATTATATATTTACTTTTGATGTTGAAAACAAATGTTCAAAGAATGTTCTGAAAGAAATGTTCTGCCTTCGTACTTTTGCACAAAGTGATAACATATCTAACCTAATTTTTACATTTTTAGTATTGTATTCTTCCTTATAATAGTAAACTTAAACTATTTGTCATTAGACATAGTTAATAACTTCCACTTATTTATTTAATTTCCTTACATTTTAAAGTATGTTGTAAATTTTACTGTTAGTAGACCAAGGTGCCTGATATTGCCTAAAAAGTTAGACGTGTTAATATCTTTGTGCAATAACAACTCACTATGTTCTTAATAATTTAAAGTAATGTACTAGAAAGTGATATTGTTTTCTTTTATTTTGTATAATATGCATTTCTTTAATATGACTTCTTATTTGCTTAATGTAGATAAATTTGAATAATATCTACTTCATAATTCTAATATACTACTGATTGTAGCTGCACAAAAAAAAATATATTATTTTAGAAGTACAAGCGTTAATTTGCACACCCATATTTTATTAATAATAATAGCTATATCATGTAATTGAAGGAAGAAAATTATTTTCTTAAAGAGAAAATGTAATTTTGCTTGTTTTCGTAAAGAATTTCTTGTATAATATTTCTCGGAAACAAAAATTTACAATAAATAAAAAAAGCACTTCACACATTCTTTAAGAAATAAGCCTTCGTCATTAGAAAAATGCATATGCTGCATTTTTATGTGAACTAATATATTTTTTCCCCTTGTTCTTTTTATCACCAAAACAAAAACTGTGGTTTTGTAAATTCAATTTTATTGAAGTATTAAGCACAATGTTTATGAACAATTATATTATAATTGTAGAGAGAATTAGAAGAACGAGAAGAAAGGAAGCAAAGAGAAAAAGACTTGGAAGAAAGAAGGAAAAAAGAAGAGTTGAGAGAAAAGGAAGAAGAGCGTAAGAAGGTAAGAGTTTAATTTCTATTATTGTACATATTCATTTTATTGTATTTATAAACACACAGCCAGTCTACCTCTTTGCATACATTTAGGTTGTGGACTGCCTGAAAACCAAAGCCAATTTTTTAGCTTCTTAAGCTTCAATGCAGTCCTGATCAAATCTTGTTCTTTTTTATTTCACTGTGTTCCTGTGGTATTCAAATTCTATGCATCCATTCAAATTTCAAATCCTGCTTTATAAGTCCTTAGAGTTTTGAGACACATAGAGAAAAAATGGCATTTATCGCATAGATAAAGTAACTCCAACTATTAATAAGGTGTATAACCCCTATTTTCATACTAAGTAAAATCACTAAAAGAAAACTGAAAATGATTTTTCTGATGATTTTTTATTTGTTTTCTTCTGATTGAAGCTACAAAATAATAGAGTATAAAGAGTTTTTGCTAACTTATTTCTTGCAATGGTTTTAATTATGATTTATTAACTGACACTTTATCTTAAGTAATTGAAATGTTGTACTTCAGAATATCATTTATTGTGAAAATTACATGCATATTAGAAATTAAATCACACTTTCAGAATGATTTTAATAATATTCAAAGAGATTTCTTGTGTCTTCAAAAAATTATATAAAATTAAGGATTATTTAGTTCTAGTTAGTTAGTGTAAAATCTGTTTTACTAAAATTCCACTTAAGTAATTTAAAAAGTTAAGTAACATTAATGAAAGTGAACTCATTAGTTAGAAAAACTTTATATCCAATCCTTATCTATGTTAAGCTCTTTGAAAATGTAATCTAAAAATTTTCGTGATGATTTATGTTTTAAAATGTCCTTTGAACTAAACCTCTTTCCGCAAATATAATGCATAGTGTGTGCAGTGTTGACATTTGCTTGGTCTTCACTGAATTTTAAGAAAGTAACTCATCCCTCTTATAATTTGGCCATAGAAATTAGGATCAACTGATGTTTTTATTATGGCGCAGCTAAAATAAAGAAATCTTTTTCCCCACCTAATGACTCTTTCTCTCATAGCAAGGATGATGGGTTCTGTAGATATATGTGTTTTTGTGTTAGTTTTTGGAATTGAGGCATAGCCAGAATTTTTTTTTGTTTGAGGGGTTTTCAATTAAGCACCAAGTTTGTCTCTGTTTATTCTGTATAAAAAACGACATGCTTGCAGAAATTTCTTCTCCTATATGGGTCATGTTTGCAGTTTCTATGGAAAAAGTCACTTTGCAGTGACCTACATATGCCACAATATTTAATAATTTTTGCTAGTTTTTTCAAGTTATACAAAAAAATGATGCTCCATATTAAGTATACAGAAAAAAATCATTTTCTAGATTATAGATCGATATAACTTTTTTGTTAGTTTAAATTCAATTAAAAAAAGAGTAATATTTTTATATAGACAGACAAACACCATTATCATGTTATTTTACTAGATATTTATAGCATTTAACATATACAAACCAAGTTGCTCTGAAACACTATAACAACTTGAAAACATCCATATTTAATTATTTTTTTAATTAGACCTTTTTTATATTTACATAAGTAGACCAAGAATAATCACATTTTTTTATTTTTTTTTATGCTATACTATTTACCAATCCATTATTTATATCAATGTTCTTGGACGGCTACTTTAGTGCAATACAATAGGTTTACTCTGTCTGAGTAATATTCAAACTAAAATCTTATTCTTTTAAAATTATTTACAATTACTGCTTTATTCATTCATAACAAAACATAAGATTTTTGGGGACTTGGAGGAAAGGAGGTCTGACTCTAAAAACTCTCCCCTGCTAGTGTGCCTGATTTGGAATAACTTTAAGCTGCAAATCCTATAATATGGTTGGTCATTGAGAATGAAAATCATTCTTATGTGCTAGTCACCATAAAAACATTTTGTATGTTTTATTTATATATATATTTTTTTAATTGTTGCAATACCATAAAACTATAAGAAATAATTTAAACAATATAAGTACCCTTTTTCTCCTCTCAGGAAGAAGAAGAGAAAGCTCTAAAGGAAGAACAAGAAAAGAAAGAGCTTGAAGAGTATTTAAAACTAAAAGCATCATTTGCTATTGAGGAAGAAGGTTTTGATCAAGAAGAAAATGTAGAAGAAGTAAGCTTCTTTGATAGTAATTTAAAGAGAAACCAAATAGTACAGTTGAAATGTTATTATTTTTATGCTCATTGAAAGAAAATAAGAAATGACAAAAGTTTTATTGATAACTTGCATTTAACTGTAGCTCCTTATCGTTTAGTCATTATTATGCAGAAAAATAAGTCATTGAGCATGCAAACCAACCAATTATTGATAATTTGATTTTTCTGTAATTTATGTTGCTAAATGGAGATTTTGGAAAAGTATATTGTTGGTAGTTATGTTATCTGAAGTTTTTTTGATTTTGAATTGTATCCTAAATATTTGTTTGGATTTAACATTGCTAGTTTTTGCTTTGTGCTTTAAAATTAAATTCTTTGTGGATATATATTAATTGAAAAAATTAGTTGATATCCAAAAAGTAGACAGATAATGAAGGTAAAGTCTTGTTATGTCTTATAGTGATAAACATAATGTTCTTTTTCAATCGGGGGACTGTCAGTGCTACTGCTGGAATTCTTTCTGTTTGCAGTCTGTATATGACATATCCATTTCCACCTTCTTTTCTTGATGTTACATGCTAAAGGCTCTGGCTTTGTTTTATTGTAAAGATCAATGTTAGGTATTATTTTTGCCAGAAAATTACCCTGATTTTTATAAGCATTTGTTTTCCAACTATTTGATTTTTGCATTGTGCTTTGATTATTTTCTATGTTTCTGTTCTTTATGAAAGTATACTTTTCATCAAACAGTTTAAACATATTAATTTAGATTTTAACATTAGGTTATTTAATTGCCATATTTTGGTTAATTTTTTTAAACGTTTGTGTGCTTTTGATTCATTATCACTGCATAAGTTCCTATATTTTTGTCGACATTTTACCTATTATGTGAATCTTTCAACATCTTCTTTCTATTTGGCCACTTTCAATCTTGATTTCACATTTAGTATTTTCATTTATTCTCATTGTTTTGTTTTTATTTCTGTTTATGCTTAAACCCACAGTCAGAATATTTTTCAAAATACTGATTTTTTGTTGCTAATCTTCAAATTTGCTAGGAAACAATACAATAATGTCAGCAAAATCTAAGTCTTCTGGTATTGTGGTAAATTTCCACCCTTTACCTCTTTCATCCTTAATGGTATTTAGTGTAATCCCAGCAGTCCCAATTATTAATAATGATTCTGACATAAACTACCCTTGTTTAACTCCAGTTTTAACTGCCTGTTAAATGCGAAAATATTTCAAGTGTTTCCCTGTGAAAATTTAATTGTGTATGAGCGCAACTTTTCTTTGGACAATAAAACCTGTCTATAACAATACTGAAGGGATAAAGAAAAATATTGTTGTATACAGGTTATTGTTATACGTAAAAACCTGTTTATAACAATAATGTAAGGATTTAGAAAAAATATTGTTGTAGGCAGTTTTCATTCAGACAGTTTAAGAATTTTGTACATCCTATGTTTATGCATGTATAGTAATGAATGCTTTAACACGCATTGGATTATATTTATAAATCTCAATATTAATTTATTTAAATAATTTTTAAAGGCAAAACATTACTGATTAATTTATTATGTAAAGGTAACACAATGGGTATACCATTAATTATTTTATGATTTAGTGTGGATATGGCACTTTTTATTCGATATTCGAAAAGTTGAAAATATTATTTTTTAAATTTTTATCATACATATTATATCATAATTTTATTTTACAGAAAAAATTCGCACAAATCTGTTAATTTTGTTTATTTTCTTGCTGATGAAAATGACACTTGCTTAGACAAATATTTGAATCCATTTAACATGTTCAATGCACGTCCGAAACATTTGGTGATGTTGAAAACAAAAGCCTGTTGAGTTGGATTGGAAAATTGTGTGTTGTTTTGGTATCCAAGATTTAAAAAAAAAAAAAAATCTGGGTATCTATATACTATCTGTTTACTAAAGATATAAAATTATTGTTATAGACAGGTGCACCTACAAAGTGATTATCACTGTGGGCGGGTTTCAAATACATTGAATGAATAGGAATTATACCTGCACCAATGAAAATATCATTATTTGCAGATTTATTGTTATAAGTAGTATTGTTATTCATAGGTGTTATTGTAAAATCTTTTGGCCACAGATAATGAAAAATATTTTCATGTATTGCATTTTATTAAGGTTCCCCTCTCAATTAATTGATTAGAATGTTTTATGAAATTATAACAATAAAGTATTCAACATTATTACGTAAATCAAATGTTATAACATTTCAATTATTAGCGTTGTCTTAATGTAATTGTCTTAATGTAATAGTAATTGTCTTAATGAAAAATACATGGCTATTTTAATTTACAAATATTTTTAAAGTTTAATGACGTTTTATATAAAAATTGAAATATGTGTACCTAAAAAAAAGTATGATTTCGGTATTGTATGAAGATTTTAACACCTGAAGTTAAGTATTATGTCTCATTAAAACAATATGAAATGAATAGGAGCATAAGATAGTTCAAACAGTTTTGAATCAAATCATTTTATTGTAAAATCTATTTTAAGCATTCAAAGCTATTAAAAGCTTCAAACTATTTTAAGCTTCTATTTTAAGCATCAACTTCTTTTCTTTACACTATCATATGAATTTTTCACTTTAAAAATATAAGCTTTCTACTAAAATTTAAGAAATATGCTAATGATTTATAAATGGATTCTTTATTTGTATGTGCATACAGACTTAATAATATGATTTTTGCTATCATAAGTCATTTTCAAAACATTATTTTTATTTTAGGGCAATAAATTCCAAGAATTCATTGACTATATAAAAGTAAGTTTTATACTCTTCTTCTTAGTGTTATAAAATAGTAGTGGTTTATTTTACTTTGCATAACTTTTTACTTTGCTTTCTTTTTTGTCAAACTACTGTATTGATGGATTAGTTTGTTTTAATTGATATTAAAACATATTTTGACTGATCCATACCATAACGTAGAGTACAAACTTTTTGAATGTATTCACTATTCCAAAACCTTTCTATATTTTTTTATCAATAAGTAGTGTTATTAAATCTCTTTTAAATTAAATTTCTATATAAGTTTTAAAGTTTTCTATCAGTTTTACTTCTGTATATAGAAATTTAATTTTTTTTTTTCAGAGTCAAAAGGTTGTTTTGATGGAGGACTTAGCTTCTCGTTTTAAACTTAAGACACAGGTGAGTTTAATTATATTAAAAGTGTAATTTTGCAATAAAGTTTGTTATTTACTGTTCAAATTTATATCGTAAATATTTTTTTTAAATTACTTTTTTTGTCACATAGCTTGGACTTATGAGCTTTTTATATCCTAAATAAAGAGTGGGGTCTTAAAACATGTAAAACCTTTCTTATTGAGATAAATAAATATACATTCTTTAATTCTACTAAAAATGGATTTTTGTAGTGTCGACCCTCTACTTCAAACTGTGACCTCTTTTTTAATGATTTTGATAGATATTGTTAACCCTCTGAGCGTCAAGGGAATGGGCAAAATTATACAGTTGTTTTCCCTGCAATAATTTTTAAATTTTATTTCTGATCCAAATACATAATTTTTTAAAATTATTTTTTATGTACTTTGTTTTAAGTAGGTTTTAAACTATCATCCTAATAAAAAGATTTAAAAAAGATTTTATTTTACATTTTATTTATAAATTTAAAAAGGTTGTGTATTGCTGGAAAAACTGAAGATCAAATGACGGATATATACGCCCGTGACCCTCAGAAGGTTAAAAAAGATATACTGCTTTTGAAATGTATAGATCATATTTTATTTGTGTATGCTATTGAAAATTAAAAGACTTTGACTTTTGGAGTGTTTTGTTTAGAATGAGTGATTTGGTTACAAATTTTTAATTATTTTTTTTACAATTTAACTCTTTATCTACTGCATTATGAACTACTGAAAATTTCTTCATAAATATATTGTTTTTAGCTGCCATATGGATAATTTAAGTATATACAAGAAAAAAAATCTCCCGGTGCGAAATTTAATTTGTTAGAACTAATTAATTAAAGTGGTATTTAAAAGTACCATCAGTACACTATGTATAAATTTCCTCATAATAGACAAGTCTGAAAATTCTTCATCAGATGAATCATCAGTGATATCACTATTTTCTGATGGCAGGTCTTTCAACATATCCAAAGCCTCCTGAATGATGAGACTTTTCTTTCGGGGTATTCTAAAAAATAGGAAATAATTTTTTACTATTGCTTGAAAACTTTTTATGTGAAGTACATAACATTTACCCACATTCACTAAAAAATTAAAATCTTGCTTATTTTTTTATTTGGAATGCAAAAGAAATTTCACATTCAATACTAAAATTTTCAAATGCTCTTGACAGTGTTAGTAAAAAATAAATAGTTTAAAAAAAATAAAATAATTGAAATCTATTAAAAATACTAAAACATATTGCTACACTACTCTTTCATAATTACATTATAACAAACAGAAATACTGTAGATAATTACATGGACAAAATGAAAGCAAGTATTTCTCCAACACTGTGTACTGGCGGTACTTATAAGTACCACCGAATAATTCGACCGTTAATCACATTACATAATCTGTTGTCTTATAATGATTCGGCAAATAATATTCTAAGACAATACAGAATGAATAAAAAAAATACAACACTTACCTTTGGTTTGTTATTATATATTTATATCAAAGAAAAGATAAGAGCGGCGATCCGCACAAAATGGCAGCAAAAGAACACAATGTCCGCTCGAAAATAGCTTTCTTCCTCGCAAAATTCATCAGCCTAGAACAACTACTTCCATATATCATGAAAAAGTAGAGTTAAAAGACTGTTTCTAAAACGTACCATCAGAATATAAGTAATGGTAGTTGTGCTATAAAGTTTTAAAGTGATTGGTACTTATAAGTACTGTCAGTAGATAAAGGGTTAAGAAACTATATATAATGAATTTCAATCTTTCTTTAATCTCCTGTACTTTAATATTTATAAACTACAAACCTAACAATCAATAATTCCACAGGATTTAATTTTTTATAAATTATACTAATTTTTTTAGTTTTTAATTGCTGTTTTATAAAATTTCTTAAGTTTGAGCTAATGTTCTGTAACAAGAAAATGTAGCAAGCCTAGAATTAGACAACAGTTATGAGGCTATGCAGGCTATAACAAATTTTGTATGTATCATATTGTTGCTCTCAACCCAAAGAAGGCATAAGCCTAACATCCTTATGCCCCTTTGTTCTGAGAGAGACAATATCTGTGAAGTGGAACAGTAAAAACCAATGCACAAATATAAAAATTATTGTTCGAAGCCTTATATTGTGTGCATTCCTTACTTTCAATGTGTTTGCATAAGTGTTTACTTCTACTTAATTTACTTATTCAAGGTGTCCAGCAATAATGAAAATATGAAAAAGAAGGAAATATCTTTGATTTACTTGGGAATTTTGATTATTATTGAAAAATTGTAATTAAATTAATTTTAGTTTTATTCTTTATTCATAAGTTAGAAAATATTCCACAAAATAAATAAATCCAACTTTTGTCAACTATTTAAAAAAAAATTATTAATGTTTCTTTATTTTTTCCCTTCTTTTTCCCCCCAATAAATATTTTAAAATTTGATTGTTAATTGTTTATAGAAAACCTTTTTATTTTTGTAAAAGTAAGCGTGACCAGAAATTGTCAGTGAAATTCAAATTATATTCCCACTGTTCTAGGTAGGACAACTTTCTATACTGAATTTGCATCGTTTGAACAATAATCTGATAATGAAAATATGAGGCAAATACAAATGGACTTCAATATGAAAAACCTGTTATCTAGATCTTATTTAAATTATATAATAATGAATTACATGTGTATATTTCAGGAAGCCATTGATAGAGTACAAGACCTCTTGGCCCAGGAATGGCTTATAGGAGTGATTGACGACCGTGGTAAATTTATTTATATTACTAAAGAAGAACTGGAATCTGTTGCTCAATTCATAAGACAAAGAGGGAGAGTGTCCATTGCTGAATTAGTGGAATGTAGTAACTCCTTAATTAACCTCCAACCGGACAGTCCTGAATCTGTAGAGGTTGCTTCTTGAGATAAATATATAAATAAGTTATTTGTTGTGTATTTTAATTATTAAAATATGCTTTGCATTGATGTCCTGTTTTATTTTGTGTTTGCCTTCTGTTTATTTATTTGCTCTAAGGAAATACCTTTGACTATGCACTTTTTTATGTGATAAAATGTATTTTCATTATTCACTTTTTTTTAAATAAATTTTGTTTCTGTTAAAAAAAATGGAAAAAAATTATAATTAAAAAGAAAAATATTTATTCCTTAAAATTATATAAACTTTTCAGCTATTTTCTTATTATTATCCACAATTGTAGTTTAAAAATGCTGACATTTAATTTGTAATAATCTGTTAGAGTTTTATTATATCCTTAATTTATTTTAGTTTTTGGTCAGATCTTATTTATTAATTTGTAATTTATGTATTTTTTTATAGAGATAAAAAACTATTTAAAAAATCGCATAAGTATGCGGGTAGATTTATTATACATCTTTAGCAAAGTTACTTAAAAAAAATGTCTGGCCATAAATTGTTGCTTGGAGGTATTTTTTTTTCTTTTTCTTCTTTCTACTTGATTCATCCAACTTCAGCAGTACTGAATATAGTATAAATAGACATAAGTCACTTTAAACTTTGTTCTACTAGTTTAGAGAATATATTTTCTGCACCTACATGTGGTTATTAGCATAGCATACATTGAGGTGTATCCAATAAAACCAATCATTGATTGCTCGTCTGATAACCTTTTAAATAATTATAAAAGAGTTATAATAATTTTAGTACAATATGGAATTAGGTTATTTTAGGTTAGGTTATTAGTTTTTTTTTCTTCTTTCAGTTTTGTATTTTCTTAACATTTATAATGTGTTAATACTTATATCTTGTTTCAGTTAGAATTTCCTGAGCATTACTTCACTTTTCCTTTTTCAATTATAAATATATCTGGCACACAAAATCCCAATGTTAAATTTGCTTTCTATATCAATGCCACCAATATCCCAATAGTTTTGATTTCTGATCCATCTTGTACTTAATATTAAAACATTTCTATGATGAATATGCTACAAAATAAAAAACATGTATATAATAAATTGCTGTACACTTTAAAATAATTGTTTCATTACGATGGTAATACCATATAAACCATCCTGTGTTTAATTTTTTTCCAAGTATGGTAGAGTAAGAAATAATGTACTTTGAACTGATTAAGGATCTTGCAACTTAATGAATATTAGATGTTGCAGAATTTTTTTTTTTATTTTTTATATATATGTATACAGTACTCGTCCTGTTTTTGTAGTTTGATTTTTCTTTTTTATTTCAACTAATTAGTTTCAGCACACATTTTAATAATTTGTTTAGTTATTTGTTATGTCACATTGCTAAATTTTCCTGAAGAAAATCTGAGGTTAAACATGGGAATATAAGCAATGCATAGTTATTACAAAAAGCTTTGTATCAATTTGAATAATATTTTGTTGAAAGCTTTGAATGGTGAAAGAAATTAGCTTGTTTTTGTATTAGACTGGCTTTTAAATGTGCATTATTAATGAGTGGTAATTTTTTTATTTTATAATTTGTTTACAATTGTAAAATTGCATTATGACAAAAAATATAAACTTATAAAAAATATTTCAAGATAATAAAGAAAATATTTAAAAAAATCACATCAAATTGCTAAATAAAATAAACTCTAGGTTACAATTTTGCCTAGATCTTTGCTCTGATGTTCCTTGTACATCCATAATATCATATCTTTGAGACTTAGCCTTACAATGTTCGTTGTACATCCATATTGTGATTTACCTGCGACACCGAGAAAAATATCTTTTTTTGCAATATTCATAAAAATTACTATACATGTTTCTCGGAAAATGACTTGGTTATAGAATTCTGAAAATATACTAGATCATCTATTGAAATATAAATCCTTGTATATTCTTAGTATTCTTTATAATTATTTGACCCCCTCCATAGACTTACGATAATTATTTTATAACAACAAGATTATTTTATTTACAATCATAATAAAATTGAACATAATTGAAAAATAATTAAATTTAATAGAATTAAAATTTATCAAGTATGCCAAAAAAATTTCTTAGGAATTATTTGAAAATCAAAAAGTAATTTCAAATAAATAAATGCAACACATTTATTCTCATTTTCCAAAAGTTAACCACCCCTCGAACCAATGAAGTTAAACTAGAATAAATGTTCTTAAGCCTTTTAATTTTACAAAATAAATTATTGTAATAACACAATTTGTGCCTCATTCAGAATGTGTGAATATTGATTTTAAAACTTGATTTTTATGAAATATTTTTTTATTATATACTTGAAGTCACATTAGCAATTATCTAACCCAAAAATAATTTTTCGATTGTATAAAGCTTATTTTCCTACACTAAAAATCATAAATTAAGTATCAAGTTTAAAAAATGCACTCTTAAATACAAATTTTTTAAAAATTGGTTTTCAGTGAATGAAAAAAAAATGATTTTCAGAAAAATATTTTAGATTTTTCAAAACCTTGTTACGAATTAGTAATGTTATCGTTTTCTATGGACCTGTTATTTCAAATTCAATTATAAAAAAATTATTTTTTCAAAGGGCAATCCAAAAATGCCTATGTCAGTATTTTTTATTATTGTTTCAGGAAAAGTGTTATTGACCCCATTCATGGCCAAGTAATTTTTTTCTTTAATTGGTTACTGTATCAAACAAAATATATGGCGATTATTCGATCTAGAATTATTCAGAGAAGCACTGCTTACTATTTCTTATCGGAAAGTAAAAAAAGTACTTTTATCAAGTGCATACATCATTTCTTGTTGGTTGTGCCATCTATCGATTAAAAAAAAGACTAAACTTTCCCCTCTTAAAATATCTTTTCGTTTTAACAGAAACAATAGTATTCAAAAAATTCTGCGATTTTTTTTTTTTGCTCAATTTTAAAAATTGCGTGCAAAGCCAGATTACTTTTTTTAACTGCAGTATTAACAACGTTATCCCAAACCTGATTTATTCCTTACCAGTCTCTCGGGATACCACATTAGATCGCCAGTAAATGGAACCAGTGACTAGCACCGTGTAATAATAATGATATATCAGTGAAAACACCGTATAAACGCCCCAAGCAAGTCACTGGAAAAGCCATTACACCACCGAGACCACCAGGTGGTGTTGCGGTAGCTGGCAGTTCCAGTAGGCATTTCTGATTTGCTGGCGCATCAGCTCCTCCCCTTCCACCTCACCACGGACTGGCGAACACAGCCGCCATTTTAACTACAACTGTCACCGCCAGTCACTTGAAAGTTCCAACCGAGTGTGATTGTTGTGTATACGTTAAGTAGTAAATCGTTGTGTTTAAAATGATGAAACTTCGTTGGAGTGAGGATAAAACTGTGAAATTTGTACAATTATACCGTGATCATGAAAACCTTTGGAACATGTTTAGCCCAGAATATCGTAGTCGTGAAGCGCGAAATATGTCTCTGCAAATTATCGTAGATGAAATGGGTGATCCAACTTTATCATTAAAAGATGTACCAAGAAAAATTAAAGCTTTGCGATCTACGTATTATTTGGAATTGGCGAAAATTGAAAAAAGTAAAACTAGAAGCAATGGAACAAATTATGTTTATAGAACATCACTGCCATGGTTCAATGATATGGAGTACATAATGAAATCAGCAAGTGGTAATAAGGAAGATACATTCAACGATACGGTGAGTAATCATAAAATTATTTGATATTCTTACGTGTTTAATATTTTACAAAAGCTTAAACAGCCAACATCGCCTAGCTTCTTTTCGACCAACAACTATAATGGCGAGTGTTTCTGTTAGACGTCATCGCCTGTCTGCTACTCATTTTTATGGTAACCTGAATGCTATGCTTTTCAGCAAGAGCTATTTATCGCTATGTTGGCGGTTTGAGACTTTTTTTTTAAGGGATATTAATTGTTTTCCATCCGATTATTTTAGCTTTTATTTATCCATATTTTGTCGATCAGTTCTCTCAAATTGTATGATATTGTGTACCTTTTTTTTTAAATATATATATTTGTAGATGGACGTTATTTTACAATTTCTACGTTTTAGCATCATAATAAATATAAATTTGAAAACCAACTGATTCAAGGCCCAACAGGGTTGGTCGAGTAAAAAAATATATGTATGTATTTTAGTAAAAATGGATTTTTATTTGTCTCTGAAAAAACATAGATTGTTGACTATTCTCATTCTGTTTAACTGACCCACTATTCATATTCACCTACAGATATAAACAAGTTGAATTGCATTTGTGTAAGTCACTGCAGGGCCAGCTCTATGAAGGGGGCAAGCCGGGTGCTAAATCAAGAAATTTGTATTTTTGGCAAATCAAAACTTCAACGTTTTTAATATCAATTGCTTTTCACATTTTATTTTACTACTAAGCGCAGAAAGAGTTTAGATTATCTCTTAATTTTTGTTATAAAGGGTCGCATTTTACCTTTTTGGCCCTGCGCGACGAATTTGCTAGCGCCAAACCTGGTCACTGTATAAAAAGACCGCCTCTAAACACATTTCTATTACTATACTATACAGGTGACACATAAGTAACTGCTTTGGTTACCCCCCCCCCCCTCCATCGCAAAAAAAACACCATTTACAACCTGATATTAAAGGGAGGCTGAAGTCAATTTTTTTTATTTGTCACATTTTAAAGTATATTTTTATGATTTCCATTGAAATAACAAATTTTGAAAAATAATTTGATTGTTGTTGTTTCGAGTTCTTGTTATTACATTCAACTAGACATAAAAGTTATAAACAAATGTCTTTTTACCACATTCTTATCTTGAGAAATGCCCATCAACAAATGTTACTTCTCTGTTTCACCTACAAGAAAGGATAATGTGATATTTTTGTTGTCGAAAAACATGCATTCATTCTTGAGTTTTTTTTTGTTGTTGTTGTTGTTGTTGTTGCATAGGTAAAAAATGCTAAATTGCATCAATTCATGGCAAATTTAAATGCTCTAGCCAGTATTGAGTCTAATTGAAAGTTGTGTGATGATCCATGTTCCACTCCTCAAAGTTTATTTTTTTAAAAGCTGTGTGCACCTTGATATGATGATTTATAGATTGCGCATTATAAAAAAAAAACCAAGGGTGTGGCACATCGCACAACTTTCAATTACACTTAATACTGGTCATTGCATTTCAATTCGGAATGAATCGGTGTAATTTACCGTTTTAAATTTTTCAACATTTTGAAAAATTGCCAGTTTGACCATATTTTTGACGATAATTCTTATATGCAGGAAATAAAAAAGAAATGCCGCCAAAGCTACGAAATTGGCGAGATGTTTTTAATTAAACATTGCATTATCCTTTCTTGTAAGTACAACAGAGGAGAAACAGTCGTTGTTGGGCGATGCTCAAGGGTAGAGAATTATGTGTTATAAAACGTTCGTTTTCTTTTTTTTACCCCTTTGTCGCATTTCTACGGAAATTTCGGAGGTGGAGATGTTTAAAGCACCTTAAAAGACATTGCGATGGCAATTTTTATCAATATCGTTGTTTTTTGGCAATTGCTAAAAAACATAAATTTTTCAGTGGTAACTGTAACTACCTTATGTGCATGCGCAAGTTGGACGAAAACTTTAAAGCCAAGTCCTATGACCACCAATTACCTATACTCAATATTTGAACATTGTGGGTCAATTCGTTCGGGAATTGTGGTGACCACAGACAGACACACAGATATTTCTAGACCACTTTTTGAACTCGGCACGTTTCAAAATGTGGAGGACCTGGACTTCATAAAAAAAAAAAAAATTTCACCAAGTCCAATACTTTCATTACCCTATATGTTAGCATATGGGTGGCTCCGCTTTGCTAAGACTTGTCGTTTGTGTATTAGAATGGTTCGAAAAAAAATATTTTCTTATTTTTGAAACGCGCGTGAGGTAAAAAAAAGTAGTTACATATCTTGATAAGAAAAACAGTAAAAAAAAAATAATATCTTCCGATCGCGCATTCACCTCAAAGTTTGGCGAAAATATAAATAAATGACCATTTTTCATAAATTCTTTTAAATTTCTAAACGTTATATATTTGAAATGCAGTAGTTTGAAATGTGTAGTGAAAGGGTAGTATAACACAGGAAAACACTATTCTATGCATTTTTTAAACATATATTAATAATTGAAAATATTCAAAAATACATTTTTTTGTTAAAAAAAAATGCTTTTTCTTTAAAATGGATACTAACGTTATTTCTTACATATTTTTGTTAAAATTGTTTTATTTACTTCAAGCATTCACTTCAAAGTTTTGAATAAATAAAAAAATACTTTATTTTCCATCAATTTGTAGAATTCACCCATCACTAAATTATCGAGGCACATTAGTTTGTATTTGTGTGGAATGAAGTAGGTAGAATTTGGAAAAAATCAAAATTAGTAATTATTCAATAATAATCGTTCGCGCATAACCTTTGAAACATCGATAAAAAATGTGTTTTGTGGGGTTTCAATTTGGATGACCTTTCTCTTGGCGCCTTCTTCTCTTCCTTTGAATTACTAAATTGCTTATTCATTGGATCATAGCGCACATGGCTATGATTGGGATTGCCATTAATACTGGCTGGAAATAATCTGACATATCGAATTGCACGTTGGGAGACCACTACAGTGGGATATTTGCCTCCTATACTTCAATGAATTACCATTCAGACGTCTATTTAAACACGTAGATCAGGCGCGTAGCCAGGGGGAGGGATCAGTGGTGTAGTGTAAAATGAAAAGGTGTGGGAACGCTATATTGCGTCGTTACAAACGTATATATATATATATATATATATATATATATATATATATATATATATATATATATATATATATATATATATATATATATATATATATTGCCTGGGGGGGGGGGAGTGACAACTAAGAATAAGTAACTTTATTAATATTACATTAATAATCTCAAAACAGATAATGAGCGCATCAAAAATTAAAAAGAAAAAAATGTGTGTTTAAACTGGTTTTTTTTTTTGGTTTTTTTATTTAAATAACTTTTTTTAAACTATTAAGTTATATGGAATTTTAAACAATTTGCTTTGCACAACCCATTTTAAAAGATTGTTTGACACTTTATAAATATATTATAAGACATTTTCAAACATATATTGACATAAATTTTTAAACAGATTTTTACAACAATTTTTAAACAGATTTTTTACTTTCCAACGCCCCCCCCCCCCCCCCCCTCAACAATTTTCATTTAGAAAAATTTCCATGAGAGATCGAGTTTCCATTCAGACATGCTTGACTTAGAACGCACCCTAATAGGGTCATCAGCTGATCTGGGTTTTCGAAGCCTAGATTTAATATAATCCTCTGACTTCCAGAATTTCAGAGATGCCTTACAAGCAATGGGTTCGGATAAATTCCCAGATTCTGTAGGGCGTCGAAATCTGTTTTCAAAATAAATTAAAAAGATTGTGATTGTTGCAGATGTCAATTGAGAGTTTTATGGTTTTCCTCCATCTCGAGATGAAAATATAGAGAAATTCCTGGTGCGTGACAGACCCTTCCTTTTCTTTTCGAAATTTCTTTCATTAATAAAAGGAAATTAACAACTAGAAGAATATCAATTGAAAAGTTAAAATTGCGAGATAAAATATTAATTTGTGTAACTATCTCTTGTTTTAAGAGGGATATCCAACTGTAGACTCACTTGCCAAACGTATAGATTTGCTTAGGACATTCCTGGTTTTTTAATTTTATCCAGTTCGGTTTGTCATTTCGACAGTGGTGGCAATCGTCAAAAGTGGGTATGAATTGGGCTATGGTATCGGGAGAGAAAGCAAACTGCAAAATTTATATGATATTGCCATCAAAATCACTAGATTTTAAAAAAGATCGGGGCAATTTCTTTATCTTATCGCCAACATTGTATTTAGGTTGATTTTTATTTATTTTTTAACTTGAGGATAAAGTTGTTTTTTTTTACGAACTTCTGCTACATTTTTGGAATAAACTCATAAATAACTGTAAATGTAAGCGTTCTCATTCTCAAACCGAAAAGCAATTTACTTTTGCATTTTAAAATACATTTGAATTGCTTTTCTACTATTTCACAGCCAATTTCGATGTATTATACCAATTTACAAAACCATTAGCAGTTTCATATTAAGCAAAATGAAATATATAACATCAGCAAATGTGAATACCTTCGCTTTTTGAAAAAGGACTGATTCATTATCATGGGTAGCGGCAGCATTATTTGTAGAAAGTTGCAAGGGAAAAAAATTCTTTGCTCAAACCTTGATTTTTCAAAACTATTTTCCTTCTCACAATGATAAATATAAAATCTGTTATTAAATGGCACACAATTTTATTTTTCCGGTGAATTTTGTACTTTCCTCCAATTTTATAAAAATTTAAGCAACTAGGAGCGTCTTCCCATGCATCTTACTGGCGCCACTCATTTTCATTATTTTTACGTATTGAGTTAAATTAAGTAAGAGTAAAAAATCAATACAGTTTTGAATATATTTTGTCATGTTCAAATAACGTATCAGTTTGATTTTCCCTTTATCAGGCAAGCCAATATAAGTGCATAATTCCGTGATCTCAAAACACCCTAAAAGCTAATACAAAATATCAACATTCTACACTCACCTTTCATCTAGATTCTTAGCACCAAACAGTTTATTCCGTCAGAACCCCAGTTTTTTTTCACTTTTTTGGATTGTCAAAAAAAATGCATCTTTTATGGTCATTTGCTTTATCCTCTTGAAAGAGTTAATTTTTTAGGTACGGCGCAAGGTTTACAAATATATTATTAAGTGGGTGATATAAAAATTAAAAAACAAACAAAAAAACTGAAAAACGTTGTATCACTTTTGTTACTAAATCGGTGAGCGTTCCCGTTAAAATTTGAGGAGGAGAAACATTCTTCAAGGAAAGGGCACAAAGAATTGTATGTGCCAGACCACAATTTTGTTCTTTAAAAATGGAAATAGTTGGCGTGAACTTGTGCATGGAAGTTTTAATTCGTAATCATAACAAGCCAAACACATTTGACCTCTGGAATTCATCCACAAATACAGATCTTTCGTTGAAGAAGATACTACCTCCTAAATTTCAACACCATGTAGGAGAGATGGGGGGGGGGACAGTTTAATAGATGTGTCGGATAGTTAATGGAATGGCCATGTGCGAGTTGCCGCTCCTCTTTAAAGTGTTTTGCAAATACTTGAATTTGCCTGCTCAGCTATGAAATTGTGGATTGAAAACGAAAGTATAGTTCACACGAAAGAACTTTTCGTTTTCTTACTGAATTTTACGTTGAGTGTCACATAAAGAAGAAAAAAAATACAAATTTTTAAAAAAATTAGGTGAGGGAACGCCGTTCCTCCTTCTAAAAAAGTAAAGGATCGTCGTTCCCACGCGTTCCCGCTCCACTATACCCCTGGGAGGGATATGGGGATATATCTCCTCTCGAAATTTTTCTTTTCACTTTTAGAGCGCCAAAGTTAAAGGATTTTATGGTTTAAAATGGTAAATGTATTTAAAATATTTTTAAATTTCAAAACATGCATAGAATAAATATCTGCTTTCTTGATTGCTTTATATATATGGCATTAATAATAAAAACGATAATCAAGATTTTCTGACTTATGATTTCATATCCCCTCCCAAAAAAAAATTCTGGCTACGTACTGGTCTGGTGCCGTCTGTGTTAATTAAACTGCAGACAGACCTCAGGTTCTTACATAAATAAGATTAAAACTCCTTAAAGGGTGAAATGTTTAGCAATAAAATCTGCCGAAAAATCGCATAGTGGAACTCCTTTGATGAGCGTGGTTTGAAAAAGCTGTTCAATAAACATAACCAAAGTGATAACAAACAAATTTATTAAATACTTGGTTTACTTTACAGAATAGAATATTACGTTTAACAATTAATGATCGCTTCTCTTTTACCAATTTAAACATTGAATCTACTTTACGAAGTCGATCTTAAATGACAAATCCTATCAAGTTTATATTAAAACACCCAAAATCGGGTACTGCTTATATATATATATATATATATATATATATATATATATATATATATATATATATATATATATATATATATATATATATATATATATATATATATATATATATATATATATATATATATATATATATCCATACACATTATATTTAGATTATTTGGTCAGGATTCAGTTGCCCTCGCTACTTTGTGGTTAATATTTAATATTAAAATAATTCAAAAGTTAAAGTCAGAAAGCTGGAAGATTAGCTTAAAATGTGAATAACTGACATCACGGTACCAGGTGCTTTGCAGGTGTAGGAAAGGGGAACTTTGAGATTTCTAGGCGGTTCCTGGAATTGACGTCAGAAGGTCCGGGTTCAATCTCTGACGCTTGTGGATCAGAGGCGGGAGTTCAGTTATGTTAGGGTTCACGATTGGCTATAGTTCAAAACCAGAGATTTGAACCTACGGTTGCCTGGACTGGCTGGACGTGAATTTTGACGCCGCCTTGGTCTTGACGTAAAAAGGGGGGACACGAGAGCCCGAGGAGACATTCGGAGTTTTTTGCTTGAAGTTGAGAGTGGGAGTTAATTAGCGAACGCCGTAGGCCCGTTTGGATTATAGATTTTTCCGAGGATGGCAGAATACGCCATGACGAGTATGGCTTCAGGTACCGTGATGTCAGTTATTCACATTTTAAGCTAATCTTCCAGCTTTCTGACTTTAACTTTTGAGTTATTTTAATATTAAATATTAACCACAAAGTAGCGAGGGCAACTGAATTCTAACCAAAATGACTATTTAAATGAAATGTGTTTGAATATGTATAAGCAGTACCCGATTTTTTGTGTTTTAATATAAACTTGATAGGATTGGTCATTTAAGATCGACTTCGTAAAGTAGATTAAATGTTTAAATTGGTAAAAGAGAAGCGATCATTAATTGTTAAACGTAATATTCTATTCTGTAAAGTAAACCTAGTATTTAATAAATTTGTTTGTTATCACTTTGGTTATGTTTATTAAACAGCTTTTTCAAACCACACTCATCAAAAGAGTTCCACTATGCGATCTTTCGGCTGATTTTATTACTAAACATTTCACCCTTTAAGAAGTTTTAATCTTATTTATGTAAGAACCTGAGGTCTGTCTGCAGTTTAACTAACACAGACGGCGCCAGACCAGTAAGTCGTTTAAGATCGACTTCGTAAAGTAGATTCAATGTATAAATTGGTAAAAGAGAAGCGATCATTAATTGTTAAACGTAATATTCTATTCTGTAACGTAAACCTAGTATTTAATAAATTCATTAATTGTTAAACGTAATATTCTATTCTGTAAAGTAAACCTAGTATTTAATAAATTTGTTTCTTATCACTTTGGTTATGTTTATTAAACAGCTTTTTCAAACCACACTATCAAAGGAGTTCCCTTTCCTACACCTGCAAAGCACCTGGACCCCAATAATTTTGAATCCCAGCTTGCTGTCAAGCTAACGTCAAGTTCGGCGCCAGTCTTTGTAAACCTCACCTAAAATTGAAAAGCCCCCGAGTATTTATGACGTCTGGAATCTGGCCCGATTCTGCCTTCTCACGAAATAGTGAATGTAAACCCCCTTTTCAAGACTTCTTGACTTTTCATACCCAACTAACCTTTTGACTCCTAACATTCCTGTTCTAAGCTGAGGGAGGTGGGTGATTTCAAAGAAATCATACAGTGGCTCGTGATCCCTACGTGGTTAGTAACCTCTCGCTTAGAGGTTCGGTACATGAAAAACACTAGAATTCCAAAGAAATAGAACAGAGGACATGTAAAGTTCTAAAGACATTTATTTAAGATCATATATTTTTCATTGAATAGATTGACAATATTTAAGTATTATTTATTTATATATTTGCCTGGCGGAGAGATGCGTATATCGCAGGAATATAAAAAAGGGACTTACCCATCTTTATGTATTTGGGCTAGCTGTGCTCGATACACCTTCTATCTAGGTGGGTGTCAGGGAAGAAAGAGGCAGATTTTTGTATAAGCTTTACTCGACAAAAACTTCGCCAAAACGTGTGATTGGCTAAGCCCCTAAAATTGTTTCTTTCTAATCCAATCAATTTAAATATTTTCAGTTGCTAAGCGTGGGAGGAGAGCGACGAAGGTCAAGGGAATGACTCATTTCCGTCACTTGGTGGGAGGAAGTCCCTATTATAAAAATTACTATATCTGAACCCCCTAAGGGTTTCTTGCCCGATAAAAGGTGTTGTAATATCTTACAACAATTCCCTTCTCTGGTTTTGAACTATAGCCAATCGTGAACCTTAACATCACTGAACTCCCGCCTCTGATCCACAAGCGTCAGAGATTGGACCCGGACATTCTGACGTCAATTCCAGGAACCGCCTAGAAATATCAAAGTTCCCCTTTCCTACACCTGCAAAGCACCTGGACCCCAATAATTTTGAATCCCAGCTTGCTGTCAAGCTAACGTCAAGTTCGGCGCCAGTCTTTGTAAACCTAACCGCCGAGAAATCTCAAAGTTCCCCTTTCCTACACCTGCAAAGCACCTGGACCCCAATAATTTTGAATCCCAGCTTGCTGTCAAGCTAACGTCAAGTTCGGCGCCAGTCTTTGTAAACCTCACCTAAAATTGAAAAGCCCCCGAGTATTTATGACGTCTGGAATCTGACCCGATTCTGCCTTCTCACGAAATAGTGAATGTAAACCCCCTTTTCAAGACTTCTTGACTTTTCATACCCAACTAACCTTTTGACTCCTAACATTCCCTGCAATCCCGGGCTTTTGAAAGTAACCCGCTAACATATGTTCCAAAAGTCCCCTCTCTCGGCCGAGCCTTTGTAAAAGGACTAAATGACTTCTTTGCTTTTTTCTGGACTTTCCAAAATTCCTGATGTTCAGTTCAGCTGACTAACACTACGCCCCTGACGTAGATAATACTACAACTGGACCAGCATCTTTCAGTGGGAACATAGATCAAAAACTGAACCTCTGTAAAAAGTTTCTCCTGACTGATTTTTTACGTGTTGAATGTTTAATTCCTCAAGTTGAGATGTTTTGATAATGGTTTCAGGAGATTGGTTAATAAAAGGAAGGCATCGTGTCATATCAATTCTCATGTTTTTAGAGTAACGACTCAATTTTTCAGTGAAGGATAGAAGTTTTAAATTGAAATATACAATGGTCTGAATTTTTTCCTTAGACTCCTGCATGAATCTTTCTAAAGCACTGGTTTCCAACTCGTGTCCGGCCGACCAAACGGTATAGTGGTTAGCGTGCTAGCTTCTAGGCCGCGAGGTTGCGGGTTCGAGTCCCGTGTTAAGCATGGGTGTTTGTAAATGTATGTTGGCTTGTCTAATGACGAATGTTTCGGCGCATTATAGCACACGTGTTGCTGACAGCGCCAGATAATCTGAAAACAACCAACCCGTGTACGCGGATCTAAAGCGTTATTAAGAACACTTTTTTTTTTTTTTTTTCATTTTCTTTCATTTAATTTCTACGTCTCAAAGCTTATACAACACCATCAACTTCAAATAAAAGTTGAATTTGCATTAGTCTTATCTGTCTAATTATCCAAATTACTTATTTTTCCTGATGAAAAAGCTTTTACTTTTGAAATTTTCTAGTGGAAATTATCAACTTTCAATGACTTTCTGCTGTGTGTAATAAGTATATGACTTACGTATTCATAAGCGATTTTCAAGACATTGTGTAAATGTGCATAGAAGGACAATTAATACCTTTCTCCACATACCCAAAAATCTTATTGTGGTGTATGGCGCAGCATGGCCCTAGTGAAGCCCTTGCGTCATAAAACCTCAACCAACCTACTCATTGTGGTGTAATTCCAAGAGAGTGAAAATTTTCAGTTTGATTTTGTGTATTTCAGTGCTTTTATTTGTGCTTAGTTTCTAAAAAAAATTAATTTTTGCAAAAACATTAAAATAAAAAGAATGTGGGAACCACTGATCTAAAGCAGCAGTCGTGGTCAATTACAGCAAGAAGGTCAACCCTATTCTCTACCTATGTAGTTTTATTATAATAATGTCCTGCACTCCAGTTCTTTTATAATGCATTTCATATTATGTTAGGAAAAGTTTATTTCATCCAATTGGTGGTACCAATATTTATCTATCGAACCCGTTATTTTCAGGAAAATGAAACCCAATGGCCAGTCGAAGCTCAAGCTGATCCAAACCACAGAGAAGCACAAGCTGATCCAAATGCTGAGGGAGTTTTTGATGGTCGTGTAAATGAAGTGTGTGAACCGATCTTACGAACGGAACAGCCAACAGTGATCTACAGGCCATCATTATCTACAGGTCGCAAAGTAACTCTGCAACGGCTTGCGCGAGCCAGGAGTAGAGTTATAAGAAAAAGGCCCACAAATGACGCTGCCCAAGAACAAAAGTATTCAAATGAAAAATCAGGTCCATCAAACACAGCAGGCCAGGACGACGAGTGTGAAATAATGGGGAAACATATTGCAATTCAACTACGCGAGCTGCCAATACATGACCGTTTGCGGGCAAACTTTGAGATCCAAAAAATTTTAATGGATTTCCGGTTGAGAAACATTAGCCCAGAACTCATGCAATCAACGCCAATCATTTCTTCTAACCAGGAACATTCTTCGATTTGCATGTAGTGAATGGGGGGGGGGAAAAGTTGACATTTTTATTTTTATTCTATCTAACGTGTTATTTAAAAAAAAAAAAAAAAAAAAAAAAAACGGGGTTTTGTGATCGAGCCCTCAAATTTTTTGTACAGTAAAAAATATAACACGCATATTTTGCCGAATTCTGAATTTGAAATAATTTTTTTAATTAAGATTTTTTTTTTTTAAATTAAATTTAAAAAAAAAAAAAAATTAAACAGTGGAAAGAAAACTATTAAAATAAAATTCGCATTAACAATTCGAGTTAAGCATTATCCTTAAGTAATTTTAATATTTCCAACGTTAATTCATACAAATATGGTTTGATATTTTTATTGCTTGCAATTTGCTAATTTAATAGTTTTTTTAATAAAAAAATTATCTGAATTATTTTAGTTGGATTATTTTCTTCAATCAATTCAATAAACAATAACTTTTAAAGAATTTAACTTATATTTTCAATTATTTTTCATTATAAAATAATTAAAAAAAATTAGTTAATTCAAAAGCCTAAAATTCAATGTCATTTTTTTAGTGAGAAAAACTCATATTCAACTATTATTTAAAAAAAATAAATCCTGAATTTATGAAGAAAAAAAAGAACATGGATTACCATCTACATATATTTTTGCACCTTTAGAACTAAATACTGAAATACTGAGTGGAAATTACAATATTTTCATGACACAACACAGCTATTTCCAGTTCTGAAGATTGTACTGCACAGTCATGTAGTGAAACTTGTCCTTGTTGATAATTCCAGGACAATCATATCAATTTGTATGTTATTTTCTTATTTTTATGGTAAAATAAATTTGTTCAGTATTATTTTATAATACGTAAACTTATTCAAACTTGGATATTTTCTTTTTTGCAAAATTTATCTAACTCATACTTCTTCTCCTCGAAACATATTTTCTGCGACAATGTCGCTGCTAAAGAAATCTGCCAATCAGAAATCCTGCAGGTAAGAACATAGCCATTATTTTTACGGCACCAGTAAAATGTTTCTGTGAAGAAAAAAAAAATATTCTTCAGACAAAACATAGTATACAAAATTGTCACCTCCTCCTGTTTCTAATTTTTTTTTTTTTTTGGTTTGTTTGCTAATTCGATCCATTAAATTTTAAAACATTCTACGGAGTCCCTTTTCCAGAAAATCCCTTTAGTTCTATACGCCTGAGATCTTGCAGTATTAATTCTGAATGTGATAACAATAAGGCTAATTTATCATTATTATCAAATTAGGTTCAATCTTTACTTGATAAATTTCCTGTCTATTATAAAAATCATGAGTCGTAAAATGATAAACCATCATTGTTTTCTATCATAAACGAATGTAATTTCCTCTTTAACAATGACTTTCTTGTTTATCCAAAAGTAAAGTAAGCACACTTTAAGCTGAAGGAATCCAAAGAGATAACCGTGAAGGAAATTTTATTGAAGTTCTAACTTATTTCATTTGTGATACAGGACAGTGAACTGCCGCTAACTCGATGGTTTGAGAGATTGAACTGCGGCGGACTGTTTTGAGTGTAGTTTCTTTATATTGTCAGACTGTCCTGCTCCATAAACCTCACTTTTCTTTTCAAAATTTGTTAATGGTCTTTTATTACAATTGGGGTCAAACACGTAAAAAAAATCATATTTTTAAAACAATATTTAGACAAATATTGAATCCAAAAAATTTACACTAAATCTATGGGCTTCGACAAGCTAACAATCCATCTTAACGGATGGACGTGAATGGTTAACAAAACAACTAAACAAAAGTTTAAATAATAAAGCTGTATCTGAAGATCGGAAACATCTCTGAATATATGTTATTTAAATAACTGTTAATGATCTAAAAGATGCTGTTTCCCCTGGAAGGGAAGTTATTAGAAGACATGGCGGTAAATCAGCACAGAGCAGGATAAAACTAGAATTCATATTTATTCAGGAACTTTTTCTTTTTATACAGAACAAAAATCTGCGCACATGCGAAAAAACTAAGTCATAAGAAATTTGCATGAAAGACAAATGCAATTCCTACTTACTTGTTCGTGCTATTTTTATATGTATTGCTGGCGTATATGAGACTTGTGTGGGTCTGTTATAGAATTAGTTGCTAAACAAAGGCTTATTAGAGTATAAGATGGAAGTGGAAATTATGAAGGATGTAAAAAAAAGTGGAATGGAAAAATGTCTGGTCAGCATAACTACCCAAATGGATTGACCTACGATGTTCTATGTTTGTACACCAGTTAGTGGTAGCCATGGGATCTTCAAACGGCTTCCTTCAAAATTGCGCATGTGCATAAGGTAGCTGCCGTTGAAAAATTTATGTTTTTCAGCAATCGCTAAAAAATTATTTTGTTAAAAATCGCGCTGATTGTGCCTTTTAGGTATTCTAAACATCCACACCTCGAAATTCCTGTAGAAATTCGATCCTGGGGTTAGGTATGAATGTTTGTTGTGATCTGGAATCCACGTTCAGCTGTAGGTCCTGTTCTAATCAACCGTCATTGAGCACAAAAACAGGTCGGTGAGCGTACCAACGAACCAAACCCATAGGAATTTCGATAAAACGTAAAAAGTTGAAAAACGAATATTTTTAACCCAGAGTTTTCTTCACTTGAGCCTTGCCCATCTACGATTGTTCGTCCTCTGTTTCACTTACCCGAAAGTGCTTTAGTAAAAAATATCCCTGCAAAATATTAGATTTCTACTGTACTTTGTTTCCCCTCGAAACATCGACGCATACAAAAAAAAAATCTTTCACTTTAATACATAATAACACAGAAACAAAATTTTGCATCTCTAACAATTTTTTATCAATAGAATTCCCAAAATTTTTTCTACAAATGTGAAAAATTACATATTTTTAAATCTAATAGTTTTTGCGTGTGAGACAAGGAAATGTGCATGACGGAAAAATTCTGAAACAGCGGCGACTCTTTTCAATCCTTATTTCTTTAATATAGAGAAAAAATACTTTTATTTCATTATTATTATTACGTCAACCACAGCATATTAAAATTCAATAAATTACAGCTTGCAAAATAAATAAAAAGTTATTTAATTACAAATAAGTACTTTTTTTTTTTTTTTTTTTTTTTTTTAACTTAATAAGAATATGTTCTTCTATTATTGAGTTAGATATTTATTATTGCTTATTTTAAGGCAATCCTTCGAAAACGAAACAGTATTACAATAATCAAGAATTATATTTAAAATAAATAGTGTAGAAATTTGGAACATATTTACAACATTTATTAATTTGTTCCAGAAGTCTCTCTCCTCAAAGTGAGTATTTACATCGGGGATTTTTCCATTCCAGTTTCCCCTCGAAAGTCTTTCCGAGAGATACCTCCCTCCTACGGTTAAAAATTTTCTTTCGCAGCATATCCTTCGTGTAGCTCTTGTGCAGAAATTTCCCATTCCGACCGATTATTCGCCGACTAAACGGTATAGTGGTTAGCGTGCTAGCTTCTAGACCTCGAGGTTGCGGGTTCGAGTCCCGTGTTAGGCATGGGTGTTTGTAAATGTATGTTGGCTTGTCTAATGACGAATGTTTCGGCGCATTATAGCCCTCGTGTTGCTGACGGCGCCAGATAATCTGAATACAACCAACCAACCGACCGATTATTCCTAGAGTCATCAACCCTAGACTCGATTTCTTGCTTTAGACTGATCAACAGAACTTTGTGCATCAAAGCTTCATCACATGTAATGATTTGAGCTTACCATAAGTGTTGGCATCACTTATAATTAGATGCACGGGATTTTGTAATGTTGGCATCACATATAATTAGATGCACGGGCTCATGTTAAAATAGTGTAAGATATTGATAGAACAAGACAGTTTGAGTGAAATATGCAGAGCTGAAGTTAGTGCGTAAGAAACAGGCAATAAATATATCTTCAAGACCTTACGTAGCATTCATTTGTTAAAAGGTTTTAACATTTCAGAAGTGGGATGATATCTACAATCCGCCAACGGACAACGATAAAAAAAAAAAAAAAGTTTTAATAACTTAAGTAAACGTACTTAACGCATTACAACAGGCAACGATTAAGCCTAACGGAACACTCAATACGGAGCAACACCGACGTACAACGATAAAGTCCACCGTAGATTTATACGATCCTACGAAGAAATAATTTGTATAAAGGACTACTATGATTATGTGAAAAATCGCATAGGCAAAAAAAATTGCGATTTAAGTCTTATTCGAAGATTAGCTCTGACGGGACTTGTTCTCAAGTGCAACGCCTTTATGAACTTTTCCAGTTAATAAGGAAACCTTTTCGTTACGGATGTAAGGTACGTGCTTCTATAATATCCAAAGTATATTTCAAGTGTAACTCATTGACGGAACATTTTGAGCTCCAACGCATTGTGGAAACCTTCAAGTAAAGGAGTTATTGGATAAATATTCATATATTGTTATTTGAATTTCTTTTCTGTGCAAAATGTCTTATTTGGCGAAAGCTAAGAAAGCTGAATTATTGGAGTTGGCAGATGAGTTGGGTTTGAAAATTAATGATAGAATGAAAGTTGTAGAGTTAAAGTCATTAATTATAAATTCTGAAAATTATGAAGAAGAGTTTGTAAAATTAATGTTAGAAAGAATGATTAGTGAAAAAGATCGAATAGAAAGAGAAAAAGAAAGAGAAAGAGCATATGAATTAGAAAAGCAAGAAAAAGAACGAATGGAAAGGGAACAAGAAAGAGAACGAGCTTTTGAGTTAGAAAAGTTGAGAATTGCATATCAAAATAGTCCCAATGATACGAATCTTGGGAATTTGTTTAATCAGGATGCAATTGCCAATAAGCCGAATACCGATTTTCAAAAGCTGATTCGTAAGTTTGATCTTAAGGAGGCGGAAATTAGTCTCTATTTAGTTCTTTTTGAAAGACAAGCGCGGAGAGCTGATTTAACAAAAGCGGATTGGGTTTCGCACCTGTTGGGACTGCTTCCTTACGAAATTTCGCAAATAATCGCAAGAGAGTCAGAGGAAATGGCAAGCGATTATGAACACGTTAAAAGGTTGTTATTGAAACGTTTTAAACTTAGTCCAGAAAAATTCCATCAAAAATTTATTCATCATCAAAATTCAAACAATACATGGAGTGATTTTGCTTTTGAATTACAAAACTTCTTTGAGGAATGGATCTCAGGATTAGGTGTTGAAGATTTTCAAGGTCTGAAGGATTTGATGATTACAGACCAGATGAAAAGAAAAGTCCCTTTTGAACTTAAAGATCATTTTATAGATGAGTGGTCGAAGTTCGTAACTCCTAAAGAACTCGCTGATAAGTTAGACGAATATGAAACAGTGAGAGGAACTAGGGTCAAGGCCTCTGACCGAAAGCAGACAATTCGATTCGATAAGAATCAAAGTAACGCTCAATTTCAACGTTCTGATTATGACAACGGTAAATCAAAGCCCCGAGTACCACAAACGAGATCAACACAAAATAGCAAGACTCAAGGTTACCGGAAACCTTTACGTAACGAGAAAGGTGAGCCCAAATGCTTCAATTGCAATGATTATGGACATTATTCGATGGATTGTCCCGAGAAGATGCAGAATTCAGGAAATGACGTTACTAATTTAACTACGAAGATTAGAGATGGTTCAAATTCATTTCTCTACCTCAAAACGGCCAAGCTTAACAATGAAAACTGGGTGAGTGCATTAATTGACACAGGAAGCTCAGGATGCTTGATGAAAGAATCAGTCGCAAAGAAGTTAAACATTGAAGTTATTCCTGAAATAAATGAAGTTTACGGATTTGGCAACCAAATTACACCAGCTGCTAAAACTCTTGGAAAAGCAGTAGTTGATATTGAAATCGATACCGTCTTAGGAAAAGACATAACAATTCTCATTGTAGGCGATGAAAATCAACCGGTGGATTTGTTAATTGGCAGAACATGGTTAGATATGCCTCATATAGCTTATGCCAGAATGGGTAACGAATTGCATATCGATGAAGCGCCATTCAATAAACTGCAGCTAAGTTTGGATAACACACGTATTACTCTAAAATCAGTGCAAGCTACTGTACTCGAGAAAAATACGGTTAATTTGATTCAATGTAGGACTGAAAGTCAGTATGATGGATTAGTCATGTTTAAGAGAAATAAAGAGATAGGTTGTTTATTGGAAGTGGTTAAAGGAGAAGCAAAAATACCTATTACAAATTGTCAAAATCAAAGTATTATCTTAACGGAAAACCAATGTGTTGGTAGAGGTGACGCAGTAGCTTCCAAGCAATGATTGTTTAGGAAATGAAGAATGTGTCGTTTCGATCCTGGTTAATGAAGCTTCAGAATCAGACAGTTTCGAAATTTTCGACAACCAAATTTTAAAAACTTCAAACGAAGTTCCTGAAATAAAACTTCCAATCAAATGTGAAGACATCAAAACTGACGAAGATGTTACTTATAACGAGAAGCAAGAGTTAGTTCATCTTCTAAACGAATAGAGAGATTGCTTTGCTCTAAACTTGAGCGAGCTTGGGTGTACTGACTTGATAACGATGGAAATTAAAGAGATAGAAGACAGCAAACCAGTTTCCATGCGTCCATACAGAACTAATGCCGAAGAACGATCAATAATAAAGGAAATCGTGAAAGAATGGAAAGATAACGGAATCGTTACTGAAACAAGATCTCCTTACGCAAGTCCAGTGATGATTGTAAAGAAGAAGACGGGAGAACACCGCTTAGTAGTTGACAATAGAAAGTTAAACTTGCAAACGATAAAAGATAAATATCCATTACCGAGGATAGATGATCTGTTAGAGTCTTTAAACAGCTGTTCAATGTTTACAACGTTAGATTTGGCCCATGGATATTTACAGATTCCGTTAACTGAAGACGCTAAACAGAAGACGGCTTTCATAACTCCCGATGAGACTGGGCAGTTTGAAAGAATGATTTTTGGATTGACTAACGCTCCTTCGGAATTTCAACGCATGATGCATGTAGTATTGGAACCATTGCTGAACAATACTGTGTTATGTTATCTGGACGATATTCTCATACCTGCAAAAAATTGGTCGGAGATGATGGATAAACTGAAGCAAGTTTTGGATCGTCTGAAGTCAGCCAAACTAACATTAAAGTTACCAAAATGTGAATTCGGCAAGAAAGAAATCGAGTTCCTAGGATTCGTGGTTAACGAAAATGGAATTAAACCGGGTCGAAGGAAAATAAAGGTTATTGCTGAATTTCCGACACCAGGTAATGTGCACGAAGTTAGAAGGTTTCTGGGTCTCACCAGTTTTTTCAGACGTTTCATACCTAAGTATGCTACACATGCTGAACCACTGAGTCGAATTACACGAAAAGATACTAAATTCCAGTGGAATGAAGAACAACAGAAGGCATTTGAGAAGTTAAGAGATAATCTGACAGAAGAACCTATTTTGGTTTTGTATCGCCCTGACGCCAAAACAGAGGTACATACTGATGCAAGTTCTGACGGTATTGCTGGTATGCTACTCCAACAAGGTGAAGATAGAAAACTTCATTTAGTATATTGTGTTAGTAAGAAAACGACAGGAGCTGAATCAAAATATCATTCCAGCAAATTAGAATTGATGGCCATTGTTTAGACTCTAGACAGACTACGCCAATTCCTGATTGGTATAGAGTTCACCGTTGTTACAGATTGTCAGGCTCTTGTTTACCTAAATACTAAGAAGACGCAGAACCCTCAAATTGCTAGATGGAGTAACTTGATACAAGAATACGACTTTGAGGTGAAGTTTCGACCTGGAACGAAGATGAGTCATGTAGATGCTTTAAGTCGTTCCCCTGTTTTACAAGAAGGCGACACTTTAGATACAGTAGTCGAAAATAACTTAGATATTTATCAAACATTTACGGAGGATGAAAAAGTCTTAATAATGCAACATGCTGATCAAGATCTGAGGCAACTCATAAAGATATTTGAAAAAGATCCTCACGAGAGAACCACCGAGGAGAAACAGAAAATAAAAGACTTTGACTATAAGCAGAAGAGATTATATCGAATAGTTCAACATAAAGAAGAAAAGAAGTTACTGTACGTGGTTCCTAAAAGTATGAGGAAAAGTTTAGTCGTTAGGTTTCACGATTTTATGGGACACTTTTCTGTTGATAAAACGACAGCCAAAATTAAGGAACTTTACTGGTTCGCTTCTATGAAAAGATATGTCAGACGGCACATATCAATGTGTTTCGAGTGCCTAGTAAATAAAGTACCAAGTGGAAAGCAACAAGGAACCTTGCACCCCATCAAACCAGGAAAAAGACCGTTTGCTATAATTCATCTAGACCATCTAGGTCCGTTTGTTAAAAGTTCTAAATTGAATAGTTATTTGCTGATCATAATTGATAACCTTACACGATTCGTAAGACTCTTCCCCACTAAAAATACTTCAGTCAAGAATGTAATCAGCGCCTTAGGAATGTTTGTCGATGAATTCGGGCTTCCTGAAAGGATCATCAGTGATAGAGGCTCGTGCTTCACATCGCATGCATTCGAAGAATACTGCAGGATGAATGGAATTCAGCAGACTTTGACTTCTTCCCAACGACCGCAAGGAAATGGAATGGTTGAAAGAGTAAATAGGACTGTACTACCTGTAATTATGACAAGCATGACACACCCTGGACACAAAGATTGGGACAAAAGAATTAAGCAATGCGAAAGAAATTTGAACAATATGGTAAACAACACAACAGACAAAACGCCATTTGAAATGCTGCATGGTTATTCCCCAAGATTCAATGACGGAATACTACGAATTTTGGCCGATGATGATGCTGATGTTTGGAAAGATCCAGAAATGGTTCAAGCTGAAGCAAGAAAAACAATCGAAGATAAACAGGAAAAAGCAAAGAAATATTACGACAGAAAGAAGTGCAAAACTATGAAGTTTGATCAAGGAGAAATAGTCGTGGTCAGAAGATCACCGAGACCAACGGGAGAACCAACTAAAACTCAACTAAAATATCGTGGTCCATTAGTAGTGACGGAAGTACTCCCAAGCGACACTTACAGAATTTCCCAGCTCGAACCTAAAGAGCAGGGACGTTTCTATTCCACCACCGCTCATGTTAGTCAATTGAAGGAGTGGCGATGTGAGAGCGAGGAAGACGAGGATGCGGATGACCAGGACATAGAATCTCCACCCAGGAGGAATCCTACACGCACCCAAAGAATTCCTGCTCGATATCCGAACTAAAACTGAGAGACTTAAAACCCCAAGAACTTTAAACTCTAAGTTTATGATTGTTATTATTCAGTATTCATGTATTTAGGCTAGCTTTCAAACTTTAAGTTTTCAGTTGTATATTACATTATTAGTATTAGTTATACCTCTAAATCGAGGACGATTGTATGCCAGGATGGTCGAATGTTGGCATCACTTATAATTAGATGCACGGGATTTTGTAATGTTGGCATCACATATAATTAGATGCACGGGCTCATGTTAAAATAGTGTAAGATATTGATAGAACAAGACAGTTTGAGTGAAATATGCAGAGCTGAAGTTAGTGCGTAAGAAACAGGCAATAAATATATCTTCAAGACCTTACGTAGCATTCATTTGTTAAAAGGTTTTAACATAAGCAAAAGCAACTTTTCTTCAAACTGATCTGATGTCAGTTGATCACAGCTTTTTACTCTGAACGAATGTCATGAAGCTCTCTGAATATTGTCTTTACAACTCTCAATTCTCTACCGTGATTCCGTCATTTAATGTAGCGATAAAATACACCAACCACGTTGCTCATCGGCACTCGTACAATTCCAGTTAGCTATGTGAAAATTTAAAACGCTAGTGGACTTGGTATATATCACCACCACTCAGAGACTTTCCATTCATTTGCCAGATAACTTGCCAATCAGTGCCATTGTAAAAATCAGTTTTCGAAGCAATAGGGGCAAGTGGGAGCCAAAAGTGTGAGCGCCAACTGTCAAATTGTGACGCTATCATTGTCAATAGCACTTAAATTCTGTACGGCTATTCATTGGAACTCGATAATTAGGGGAGGGGATATAAGGTTGTACGTACCTTAAACTTAAAAAAGTGTAGGAACGTACAATCTCCATCCCCTCCTCCCTAATTATAGGTAATAGTATCATACAAATAAAGGTAATAATATCGTTTTATTTTGAATCCTTGAAATGTGAACCTCTACGAATGTGATCATCGGTACAACTTGTGATAATTAAATACCTTTTACACGGTGTAATTATTTTCCGAAAACATTTAACAGTTTTACATTAGAATTTGCAACATATTTTTTTTTTATGTATATTTTTTAAATTCCTCTATTATTATTTTATTCTGAATGAAGTGGACGTGAATTTGATTGATAGAAGTTTTGGTATGTATGATTTTAAATTAATATCTTAACACACAAAATGGAAATCTAATGGGAGTCGGAGTTTAAGAATGTCAAAAAATCAATTTTGAGATTACTATTGTAAAAAAAACCTGAAAATAATTTTGAATCCGATAGTGCAAATTGCAAAAAGTTTTAATTTCGCTAAATTAGAAGTACTTCTTTTTTTCCTTCTTTTTTTTTTTTTTTTTTTTTTTTTTAAAGCGTTGTACGTCAATTTGTATTCTCGTTTTCAGCTTTAACGACCCATTTCTCCAAACGCAATTTTGAATACGTAAATAATAGGGATGGAACGGATGTGAGTTTTGCCGGATACCGGATTTCGGATATCCGGGGTACCATGTCTACCGGATATGGATATCCGAAACGGATTTCACCGGATATCCGGCCGTATATTCGGTCTATATACTAAAAACGATAGTTATACGATATGCTATACGAAAAAAATGGTCATGATATGAAGTATCAAGTAAATTATAATTAGTGGTTAGCGCACCGCACTGCATGCCACAGGTCCATGGTTTGATTCGCGGACTGGGCAAGGTTGACTTAGCTGTTTACACCTGAAATAAATAAACTGAGGAGGACCATGTATGCTTGGGAACTAAACACTGGGGTTCGGCGTCAGAATGACCATCTGACCGGAACATCTGCTATGTGACACACAAATGTTTTAGTGATGCCAATACCTACACTTACTGAACAATTTTGAAACTTCATCACCATTTTGTTTGTGTGTTACTTAAAATTGTACCAAACATTCTGCAATGTGATGAAAATATTTCAGAAATACGTTTGTAAATTGTTACTCAACTTCTTCTTACCTTGTATCATGTAAAGTAAACATAAAATAATCTTCCTCAAGTCTGCATAAATATCCTATATTGCTTTTACCCGAAAAACACACAGCAATTGTACTGAAGTCAAAATAATAAAACAATGGAATTTCATTAACTAATGATATTTAATTTTAGTTTATTAAGACAAATTTGTTAAAAAATACCTAATAAAACTGACAACAAATTTAATAAGAATTTTTTTTAATTTGATTAAAATTTATGCAATACTTTCAACAATATCAATCTGTTTTGGAACAGATGTAGTATAGAACGTTCTGCAATTAGTTTTTTATCAAGCAATCAGAAAAAATTTCTAAAATTAATATTTAAGTAATGGCAAAATTAAGTTAAAGTATAAATATTAAAATATAACTTAAAATCAAACATGTTGCAAGAAAAAAAAATCTTCCAAACAAAAGTTTTCCTAGGAAATGTCCTATTCAACATCTATACCTTTTTTTCTGCCCTTTTGGTGCAAATGCACTATAGAATTGACGACTTTTTGGAATACTTGATTAATGCCAATAAATAAGAGCCAGTGGCTTGTTTGAATAAAATTTTATCACGAGGAGTCTCGTATATAAGAAAATCACAACAGTAAAAAGATAACAAAACCGATTTACAAATAAAATAAAAAATAGCCCGTGGGACGAACACCAATATCGTTCAGTTCCGTTTGCCATGTTTTGTCACTACATAATTTTTTTATTAAACTATTGTACTTATCTAATTTCATCTGAAATATCAATGTTCCCGCACTTAAATGTGCACATTATTTAGAAAAAAGCAATTTTATAGAGGACTATATTTTGGTTTCTGTTTACAGCCATTAGTAAAACCACTACTAGATGACGCAGTCAAATTTCAGTTAAAAATTTAACAAACTGTTTTTTTTATAATAATTTCCTACTTTTTATTTCATTTTATACTATTAGAAATATTAATTTGGGTCTTCATACACTTAATATTTGTGTTTTATTTTTATTTAATTCGCATAGGAATGAAGTTTGTATTCTTCCGCCGTTTGTTTACCTTTCAATTCAATGTTTACGGTTGTCATCATTTAGTTATTGTCAGTTTTTAGTGTTTAGTTAATCATCATTTTATTGTATTATAAGAACAAGTATAAATTATAAAACATCAGTGTATTTTAAAAATAAAGTAAAACCTTACTGTTTTATCAGTTACAAAAATAATAATTTGGGCAATAAAATATTAATGGTATAGAATGATAAGAGGGTAAAATCCTAGAATAAGTTACACGCTTGGCGCGATTTTGAAAAATATCACCAATGCCAAAATGATGCTTTGACGCTTGTCGCCAAACTGTTGCCAACCCCAAATAACGTTTTTATAATTGTCGCCAAGAATTAGCGAAGAAAAAAACATAAACAATCGTAACCTGAAAATAGGAAATACGTAAACATTCAATGAAAAAAAAACATATAAATTTTCTCCTACATCGCCAAATTCACCGTGTAACGTATACTAGGATTAAGCCATGCATATTAGTACCCCAATTTTGTCCCAATTTTCAGTAATTATACCTAGATCGTTTTTCATACATGTATTATGAAATAATTATTTTCTCATTTTTATAATTTTCTATTTTTGATAAGCAAAAGATTTCCATAAATAAAGCTTGAAATGCAGTTTTCAAATAGCGATTTGAATTCGTCTATCGTCTCTATGGCAGAATGTAAACAATAACAAATGGCGAAGGTTACAACGCATGTTTAAATATAGGGAAAGTATAATCAAAAAATGAATATAAAACGATGTTTAAGATCGTATTAATACTTTTCATGATAATGGGTGATATAAAAAAATAACTTAAAGTGTTAAAAATGCTATTTTTTAAATCTTGATATAATTTTGACTGTACCATCTCATGGCGATTCTAATAATGTCTGCAAACAAGTCGGGGAAAAATAGTTCTCAATATAGTTGTTATTTTATAAGTTATGTGCATATTTAAACATGGGAACATCCTCATTTTCGTTAAAATGTAGTCATTAAAATGCTTAAGTAACAAATTTTTGTAGTTTTGTTTGATGGCAAACGAAATCTTTTTGTAAGCGTTTTTTTCTCTCTTGTCCCATAGTCTAAAATAACAGCTTCTTAAAATAATTTGGCATTCATCGACAGCAACATAAATCTGTAACATTTTATAAAGACAAGTTGTTCTTAATAGTATTAAATTTACTAAGTAAAATATACCATTTATTTTAAATATTTTATGTCTATTTTTTTTGTAATGCACCTAAAACATTACGGATTTAAAGAAATCTCGTAGAAAACTTAAATTGGATCTATCGGAATATTCCGTTTTTAAATATAAACTTAAAAAATTTCGAACCCAAAATTCATCAACATTATGTTATACCATATTTAAAATATATATTTAATATAAACAAACAAAATTAGTACTTACATATTTTTGTGGTTAAGGCTTTTGCTTTAGGATCATCTAAACTCCACAATTTTGGTACAAATAATGTCGATTCCAATGTTGTCTGCGTGCATTTCTTGTTTTGATGAATTGTTTTTTTTTTTTTTTTGTTCATCAATATTTGATGCATTTAGTGAGTCTTTTAAGCTTCGGTGAATTTCTTTATGCACACTCATTAAATGGTTCCATAAGGGTTTTGTGGAAAAGGATTTTGGGCTTTTGCCGCGCACAATATATTTTTTAAGCGATTCTGTGGAGCAAGTAACACATAGGGCTTTGCTTTCGTCATTTCCATTAATTTTAAAATACTTCCAAATGGGTGATTTTAAATGAGCCATTATTAAAAATTATAAATTGGATTGTAATTGGAGAAAACTATGATTCAAGACATTCTAGAGAGCTAAATATAATTCCATACTGTGGCGCTGCGTTAAAGACCTAAAAATCACAATACTTCATTTTGCGTCAGAAAAAATATACCAGCCTTCAACTTCTGTCAATGAAAAATCAGAAATTAGACCATATCATTCACAGCATAAAGGGGTAGGGTATTATCGTCGATAGAACAAAACAAAAAAAAAAGCATTGAGGAGTGCGCATTGGCTATTTATTGCTTTTTACTCGCTAGCAAATGTCAGAAAAAAAAGGAGGAAGTGAGAATAACTAAAACTCTAAACAAGTATGTTATGGAAAAAAAGTACTATTTATTAGTATTTCGGTTCGTGTTTTACGGAGAAGCATTCAAATATAACATCTGGAATTAATCAGATCATAAACTTAGAATGAAAAGAACATATTGCAAAACACGTATGAAGGATGTGTATGGAAAAAGATTGGAGGAATGGTTTATGCTTATCAACTCGGCGCAAATAATACGGAGCCTCTTTCTGTGAATTGAAACTATAAATGCACCTGCATCTTCTAGCTCATCTCTGAAGTTAGGGATATGCGAAAGCATAGTTCTCACGAAGGAACTTTTTCGTTTTCTAACTTGACTGCAATTTATGTCCAAGGAAAAAAAATTAAAAAAAAAAAAAAAAAATGTTGGATGCGGTGTCCCCTTTGTCCGAAAAAGAGATCATTATTTTTTGGCAAAAAAATTATTTCTTGTGGATACCTGGTGGCCGGATATATAGCCGGATATCCGAATGAAATTATCAGATGTCCGGTATTTCAAATCGGATATCCGACGGGGTTTCGGATATTGAAAAATCAGCCGGATATCCGTTCCATCCCTAGTAAGGAACATTTACTCAAACACTATTAAAGATAAATGCCTAAAATTTTTAACATATATTCTTACCAATATATTACACAATTTGAATTTAGCATTTTCAAATATTTTGTTTGGTTTCTCGAAAAAAAATGTAAAGATCTGAAATTTTATAGAATTTTCCAAAATTGTCATTTTTGGTGGCAATAAAACTGAAATATTAAGAACTGCTAAACTCAAATTGTGTAATACACTATCTACCAATAAGTAATTGGACACCTGTGATAAAAGCAATAAACACAATTTATTCAAATTCAATATGTGGTTGAGCCTCCACCTGAGGCAATTGCAGTATTAACACTCCGGGGCATGCTTTCCACAAGTGTTTGGATGATGGACAGTGGTATTTTCTTCCACTCGGCTTGGAGTGGACACGTGCGTTCTTTCACCTATTTTGGACAGTTGCTGCACCCCTTAATTCGACGATCCTACTCGTCCCAGAGGTGTTCCATAGGATTCACGTCTGGACTCTGAGCAGGCCAGTACAGTCGGTTCTGCCCACTGTCACCATACTAATCCATGGTGGACCTCGCAACATGACAAGTGGCGTTGTCATCTTGGAAGTAACAATGATCCAACCGGTAAAATTGCTACAGCGTAGGGAGCACATAGTTATCTAGATTAGTGGAGTAGTAGTCAGCGTTGAGCCTACCATGAATTGGAATCAAGGGTGACGTAGATAAGGACTGCAGACATCCGCAATTGCATGGGTGTCCAAATACTTATTGGTAGATAGTGTATATTCGCAAGAATATATGTTAAAATTTTTAGGCATTTATCTTTAATAGTTTTCTAGTAAATGTTCCTTAAGCCGAATTAACACGCTACCAGTCGGGCCTCCAGTTTAGATCGCCAGTCAGTGGCGTCATGTGACGTTATCAGGCTGCTGATTCCAGTAAACCAAACATTTTCTATTAACTGGCGCCGGCGACTCCGATCAACCAATCACGTGCGCTCTCCCGTGATCACCGATAGACGGCACAACGGTCGCCTAGATGACGTCACAGAACTGGCGATCAAAACTGGAGGCCCGACTGGTAAGCCGGATTTACACGCCACCAGTCGGGCCTCCAGTTTAGATCGCCAGTTCTGTGACATCCGCTAGGCGACCGCTGCGCCGTCTATTGGTGATCACGGAAGAGCGCATGTGATTGGTTGATTGGAGTCGCCAGCGCCAGTAAATAGAAAATGTTTGGTTTACTGAAACCAGTAGCCTGGTGACGTCATATGACGTCACTAACTGGCGATCTAAACTGGAACCTCGATTGGTAACGTGTAAATCGAGCTCTAGCGTGTAAATCCGGCTTTACGCCTCCAAAATTGCGTTTGGAGATATAGACCGTTAAAGTTGCAAACGATCATACAAATTGATACAAGACACTTTTTAAAAAATATATAAAAAATACTTTTAATTTATCGAGTTTAAAATTTTTTGCATCATCGGATCCAAAATTATTTGTAGTTTTTTTTTTTTTTTTTTTTTTTTTTTTTTTTTTTTTAAATAATATTAATCTCAAAATTGTCCTAATGATTAGTTTCTTTAATAAGAAATTTTAGGGTAAAATCAAATTGGTGAATATAATGATTTAATTCTTTATAAGAAACTGATTTAAACTGACTTTGTTCATGAACAAAGTAGGTTAACCGGCAATTAAATCTTACATTATTAAACAATTTCATTTTAAAACGCTATTAAATATATATTATGAGAGAAATATTCTTAAAAAAAACAACAACAAAAAAAACACTCATTCTGGAAGCCTAAACTAATTTGCCTGAGAGTATGAATTACTGGCAAGGACCGAAGAAAATTACTCAATTTCCCTTTACTAAAAATTAGTTCTAAATCTTACGCAAAGTTTATTCATTAACACCAGAAATAAAAACTACTTAAATAATTTAGTTGTTCTTTTTTGAAGGGATAAATTAAATATTTGTTTCAAGCCTTTTTTTTTTTTTTTTTTTTTTTTTTTTTTAACCAAAAGTCAATCGATGGTAAAGAAATATTTAAGTTCTACAGATCCAAATAGGATTTCTATAAAATCCAATAAAACACACAAGAGTACTCCAATTTTATCTACTTATCCCCAATGGTGGAATCAAATATGTTCTATCTGAGAGCATCTAATTCTACTTCGTGGCTGACAATAATACTGCAAGTTTGCTGAATTCTATACTGCTTAGAGTTAGGGGGATCAGGTCCACCCACGGATAGTCTATCCATTTACTCGGTTCCCTTGCGGAGGAAATCGTACATCCGATTCCATTAAGTTTGGGATATCACGAAATACACACATTAGATAAATTATATAAGTGCATTTATATTCGTTTGAAAAACGCTCAATTGCAACCTTTGAAACGCAATCGATAATAATGACAAGTGATGCTATAGTGTGTGTTTCATATGGAAGGATGGTATGAATTATTTTCCTTGATGTTTACCAATAAGTAAACATAATAATGTTTCCTAATGTTTATATTCAGGATCAATGCGATTTTAAGCTTCTATCTCGTACTCCAGTTGCTGTTTTCTCGCCAACATTGACAGATTTAAAATAAATTAGGATTCTTGTGAATGACACTTGGTAAAATGAAACAAATAGATAATATTCGTCAGAATGTATATTTAAAGTTAGAAACTTAAACAAAACAGGGCCTACTTTCCTGACGTGTAAACGGGCACCTGTCTACGGCCCAATATTTTGTTATTAATTAAACATTTTTCTTTTATTTCAATTTGTGTTATAGTAATTTCGGGAAATAATGGCAGCGTTTTTTTGTTTTTTTTTCCATTTTTTTGTTTTTTTGTTTTTTTTAAAGAACAATTAATTTCTCTTTGCTAACAACATACAACACTAAACTCCAATTCGCTCAATATATCCCGTAGGAAAACTCCTATCACAACTACATCTGTACAAATGTCCTTCGAAACCAACAATTAAAAAAAAAAAAAAAAAAACTATTTTTTCAATTGTAAGGGGATTCCATATAAACACAATAGTTTCGAATCTTGAAAAGGATTCTCTTTAACACAACATTAAAGCGCGTTTTAAATTAAATAAAAAAAAAAAAAATGAGTGGGAGATATAAAATTTCTGTAACACAACCAATTTTGACAGTTTATAGTAATGTTCTTTCCAGTTACTGACATTAGAAAGCGGTTACCATCTAAATTTTTATTTATTAAGATGATAATATCAAGGAAAACGTGAACCGAATTGGATTATTTTACTGGAAGATAGAGTCAAATGTTAAGATAAGATAAATCATTCAGAAACAATCAGCGACGCAAAAGAGAAAAATTAAATTAACTTTTTGCATCATCAATTTGGAACCCCGCATCTAGACAAGAGACCCCTTGGCAGCATTTTCTCTTTCCCCAGCTACTAGTAGGAATATATTCTTTCAGCCTTATAAGTAATGTAGAATACAACTTCCTCAGACACTTTTATTGAGCTTACGTTTCCCCTTGGTGTGACTCCAGAAAAGATGAATTGCCGGAAATGTCACAGCAATCGCGCACCTACAGACCTGTTCTGCCAGTTGGTTGGCAACTCGCATATTTTTACAAGTTTGTTTAGAAAACGTTTTTTTTTTTTTTTTTTTTTTTTTTTCTTCCCCCCTTTCTTTAATAAAGCTTCTTTTTATAAATTGCTTCGGCGGTCTCATTTTTACTTCAAATTACCAATATTTTAACATAGGTCAACGAAAATATTGCATATTACATTCGGTAAAAAGATATATATATTTCGATTTTTTGCATTTTAACACGTTTTAGAACCTGTCGAGTTAAAAAAAAAATGACCTAGAAAAAAATGTCTGTGTGCCCATGCCATTCAACCTGTCCATTGTAACTGCCACTAAAATTTTTTTACTTTTCAGAAATTGCCAAAAAATTGCTCTAATGATTTGATCAAAATCACTGTGGTAATGCCTTTTAAGGTGTTCTAAACATCCCCAACTCCGAAACTCCTGTAGAAATACGATATAGTAGTATAAAGTTGAAAAAGGAACGTCTTGAGCGAACACTGAGTTCTCTTCTCGTGAACATCGTCCACCAACGACTATTTCTCCTCTGTTACACTTACAAGAAAGGATTATAAAATATTTATTTAAATACATATCACCAATTTTTTTTTCCTTTTTTTTTTTTTTTTCCTTTTTTTTTTTTTTTCCTTTTTTTTTTTTCTCCCCCAAATATAATAATTAGAGCCAAACATTTCTACAACTGGCCATTTTTTTTAAACAAATGAAAATACGAAAACTGTAAATTACACCAATCCATCGCAAACCTAAAAAGCAGTCACCATTATTAACCACTATTAAAAGTTGTACGGTGTTCCACAGCACCAGTTCAAATTTAAAACAAACGAAAAATGAGATTTCAGTATAAGTGAATTCGAAAATAATCTATAATAATAAAACAAGCTGTGTGTCTGTCTGTGGCTCTGTGGATCTATAGAAACCTACTTAAAATTGGAGTAGAGCTCTGAAAATTTCAGCATAAGTAGTTTTGGCCTTCTAATTGTATACATGTCAAACAGAATGTAAAAATTTTAATTAGTTCTTTTTAAATTTTTTTTTTTACAAAGCGACTTCCAACAGAGATGAAGCTCCGAAATTCTCCACTTAAGTAGTTTTAGCCTTCTAAATGTAGTTTTTCAAAACAGAATTTTAAAATTTTGATGAGTTTTTTTTAAATTAATTAACAAATATTTTTACAAAGCGACTTCTAATAAGGCTACAGCTCTGAAATATTCAACATAAGTATTCTGGCCTTCTAATTGAACTTTTGAAGATTAGAATTTTGAATTTCTAATTAGTTTCTTTATAATTAAATTTTTTAAATAAGTAATTAATTAATATTTTACAAAACGATTTCTAATAAGGCTACAGTTCTAAAATTTTCAACATAAGTAGTTTTGGCCTTCTAATTGGACTTTAGAAAAACAGAAATTTAAATTTTTTTTAGTTCGTTATAACTTAATTTTTTTAATTAATTAATATACATTTTACAAAATGATTTCAAATAGGGCAACAGCTTTGAAATTTTCAACATAAGTAGTTGTGGCCTTCTAATTGAATTTTCGAAAAACAGAATTTTATATATATATTTTCAAAGTTTGGCGAAAATATAAATAAATGACCATTTTTCATAAATTCTTTTAAATTTCTAAACGTTATATATTTGAAATGCAGTAGTTTGAAATGTGTAGTGAAAGGGTAGTATAACACAGGAAAACACTATTCTATGCATTTTTTAAACATATATTAATAATTGAAAATATTCAAAAATACATTTTTTTGTTAAAAAAAAATGCTTTTTCTTTAAAATGGATACTAACGTTATTTCTTACATATTTTTGTTAAAATTGTTTTATTTACTTCAAGCATTCACTTCAAAGTTTTGAATAAATAAAAAAATACTTTATTTTCCATCAATTTGTAGAATTCACCCATCACTAAATTATCGAGGCACATTAGTTTGTATTTGTGTGGAATGAAGTAGGTAGAATTTGGAAAAAATCAAAATTAGTAATTATTCAATAATAATCGTTCGCGCATAACCTTTGAAACATCGATAAAAAATGTGTTTTGTGGGGTTTCAATTTGGATGACCTTTCTCTTGGCGCCTTCTTCTCTTCCTTTGAATTACTAAATTGCTTATTCATTGGATCATAGCGCACATGGCTATGATTGGGATTGCCATTAATACTGGCTGGAAATAATCTGACATATCGAATTGCACGTTGGGAGACCACTACAGTGGGATATTTGCCTCCTATACTTCAATGAATTACCATTCAGACGTCTATTTAAACACGTAGATCAGGCGCGTAGCCAGGGGGAGGGATCAGTGGTGTAGTGTAAAATGAAAAGGTGTGGGAACGCTATATTGCGTCGTTACAAACGTATATATATATATATATATATATTGCCTGGGGGGGGGGGGAGTGACAACTAAGAATAAGTAACTTTATTAATATTACATTAATAATCTCAAAACAGATAATGAGCGCATCAAAAATTAAAAAGAAAAAAATGTGTGTTTAAACTGGTTTTTTTTTTTGGTTTTTTTATTTAAATAACTTTTTTTAAACTATTAAGTTATATGGAATTTTAAACAATTTGCTTTGCACAACCCATTTTAAAAGATTGTTTGACACTTTATAAATATATTATAAGACATTTTCAAACATATATTGACATAAATTTTTAAACAGATTTTTACAATTTTTAAACAGATTTTTTACTTTCCAACGCCCCCCCCCCCCCTCAACAATTTTCATTTAGAAAAATTTCCATGAGAGATCGAGTTTCCATTCAGACATGCTTGACTTAGAACGCACCCTAATAGGGTCATCAGCTGATCTGGGTTTTCGAAGCCTAGATTTAATATAATCCTCTGACTTCCAGAATTTCAGAGATGCCTTACAAGCAATGGGTTCGGATAAATTCCCAGATTCTGTAGGGCGTCGAAATCTGTTTTCAAAATAAATTAAAAAGATTGTGATTGTTGCAGATGTCAATTGAGAGTTTTATGGTTTTCCTCCATCTCGAGATGAAAATATAGAGAAATTCCTGGTGCGTGACAGACCCTTCCTTTTCTTTTCGAAATTTCTTTCATTAATAAAAGGAAATTAACAACTAGAAGAATATCAATTGAAAAGTTAAAATTGCGAGATAAAATATTAATTTGTGTAACTATCTCTTGTTTTAAGAGGGATATCCAACTGTAGACTCACTTGCCAAACGTATAGATTTGCTTAGGACATTCCTGGTTTTTTAATTTTATCCAGTTCGGTTTGTCATTTCGACAGTGGTGGCAATCGTCAAAAGTGGGTATGAATTGGGCTATGGTATCGGGAGAGAAAGCAAACTGCAAAATTTATATGATATTGCCATCAAAATCACTAGATTTTAAAAAAGATCGGGGCAATTTCTTTATCTTATCGCCAACATTGTATTTAGGTTGATTTTTATTTATTTTTTAACTTGAGGATAAAGTTGTTTTTTTTTACGAACTTCTGCTACATTTTTGGAATAAACTCATAAATAACTGTAAATGTAAGCGTTCTCATTCTCAAACCGAAAAGCAATTTACTTTTGCATTTTAAAATACATTTGAATTGCTTTTCTACTATTTCACAGCCAATTTCGATGTATTATACCAATTTACAAAACCATTAGCAGTTTCATATTAAGCAAAATGAAATATATAACATCAGCAAATGTGAATACCTTCGCTTTTTGAAAAAGGACTGATTCATTATCATGGGTAGCGGCAGCATTATTTGTAGAAAGTTGCAAGGGAAAAAAATTCTTTGCTCAAACCTTGATTTTTCAAAACTATTTTCCTTCTCACAATGATAAATATAAAATCTGTTATTAAATGGCACACAATTTTATTTTTCCGGTGAATTTTGTACTTTCCTCCAATTTTATAAAAATTTAAGCAACTAGGAGCGTCTTCCCATGCATCTTACTGGCGCCACTCATTTTCATTATTTTTACGTATTGAGTTAAATTAAGTAAGAGTAAAAAATCAATACAGTTTTGAATATATTTTGTCATGTTCAAATAACGTATCAGTTTGATTTTCCCTTTATCAGGCAAGCCAATATAAGTGCATAATTCCGTGATCTCAAAACACCCTAAAAGCTAATACAAAATATCAACATTCTACACTCACCTTTCATCTAGATTCTTAGCACCAAACAGTTTATTCCGTCAGAACCCCAGTTTTTTTTCACTTTTTTGGATTGTCAAAAAAAATGCATCTTTTATGGTCATTTGCTTTATCCTCTTGAAAGAGTTAATTTTTTAGGTACGGCGCAAGGTTTACAAATATATTATTAAGTGGGTGATATAAAAATTAAAAAACAAACAAAAAAACTGAAAAACGTTGTATCACTTTTGTTACTAAATCGGTGAGCGTTCCCGTTAAAATTTGAGGAGGAGAAACATTCTTCAAGGAAAGGGCACAAAGAATTGTATGTGCCAGACCACAATTTTGTTCTTTAAAAATGGAAATAGTTGGCGTGAACTTGTGCATGGAAGTTTTAATTCGTAATCATAACAAGCCAAACACATTTGACCTCTGGAATTCATCCACAAATACAGATCTTTCGTTGAAGAAGATACTACCTCCTAAATTTCAACACCATGTAGGAGAGATGGGGGGGGGGACAGTTTAATAGATGTGTCGGATAGTTAATGGAATGGCCATGTGCGAGTTGCCGCTCCTCTTTAAAGTGTTTTGCAAATACTTGAATTTGCCTGCTCAGCTATGAAATTGTGGATTGAAAACGAAAGTATAGTTCACACGAAAGAACTTTTCGTTTTCTTACTGAATTTTACGTTGAGTGTCACATAAAGAAGAAAAAAAATACAAATTTTTAAAAAAATTAGGTGAGGGAACGCCGTTCCTCCTTCTAAAAAAGTAAAGGATCGTCGTTCCCACGCGTTCCCGCTCCACTATACCCCTGGGAGGGATATGGGGATATATCTCCTCTCGAAATTTTTCTTTTCACTTTTAGAGCGCCAAAGTTAAAGGATTTTATGGTTTAAAATGGTAAATGTATTTAAAATATTTTTAAATTTCAAAACATGCATAGAATAAATATCTGCTTTCTTGATTGCTTTATATATATGGCATTAATAATAAAAACGATAATCAAGATTTTCTGACTTATGATTTCATATCCCCTCCCAAAAAAAAATTCTGGCTACGTACTGGTCTGGTGCCGTCTGTGTTAATTAAACTGCAGACAGACCTCAGGTTCTTACATAAATAAGATTAAAACTCCTTAAAGGGTGAAATGTTTAGCAATAAAATCTGCCGAAAAATCGCATAGTGGAACTCCTTTGATGAGCGTGGTTTGAAAAAGCTGTTCAATAAACATAACCAAAGTGATAACAAACAAATTTATTAAATACTTGGTTTACTTTACAGAATAGAATATTACGTTTAACAATTAATGATCGCTTCTCTTTTACCAATTTAAACATTGAATCTACTTTACGAAGTCGATCTTAAATGACAAATCCTATCAAGTTTATATTAAAACACCCAAAATCGGGTACTGCTTATATATATATATATATATATATATATATATATATATATATATATATATATATATATATATATATATATATATATATATATCCATACACATTATATTTAGATTATTTGGTCAGGATTCAGTTGCCCTCGCTACTTTGTGGTTAATATTTAATATTAAAATAATTCAAAAGTTAAAGTCAGAAAGCTGGAAGATTAGCTTAAAATGTGAATAACTGACATCACGGTACCAGGTGCTTTGCAGGTGTAGGAAAGGGGAACTTTGAGATTTCTAGGCGGTTCCTGGAATTGACGTCAGAAGGTCCGGGTTCAATCTCTGACGCTTGTGGATCAGAGGCGGGAGTTCAGTTATGTTAGGGTTCACGATTGGCTATAGTTCAAAACCAGAGATTTGAACCTACGGTTGCCTGGACTGGCTGGACGTGAATTTTGACGCCGCCTTGGTCTTGACGTAAAAAGGGGGGACACGAGAGCCCGAGGAGACATTCGGAGTTTTTTGCTTGAAGTTGAGAGTGGGAGTTAATTAGCGAACGCCGTAGGCCCGTTTGGATTATAGATTTTTCCGAGGATGGCAGAATACGCCATGACGAGTATGGCTTCAGGTACCGTGATGTCAGTTATTCACATTTTAAGCTAATCTTCCAGCTTTCTGACTTTAACTTTTGAGTTATTTTAATATTAAATATTAACCACAAAGTAGCGAGGGCAACTGAATTCTAACCAAAATGACTATTTAAATGAAATGTGTTTGAATATGTATAAGCAGTACCCGATTTTTTGTGTTTTAATATAAACTTGATAGGATTGGTCATTTAAGATCGACTTCGTAAAGTAGATTAAATGTTTAAATTGGTAAAAGAGAAGCGATCATTAATTGTTAAACGTAATATTCTATTCTGTAAAGTAAACCTAGTATTTAATAAATTTGTTTGTTATCACTTTGGTTATGTTTATTAAACAGCTTTTTCAAACCACACTCATCAAAAGAGTTCCACTATGCGATCTTTCGGCTGATTTTATTACTAAACATTTCACCCTTTAAGAAGTTTTAATCTTATTTATGTAAGAACCTGAGGTCTGTCTGCAGTTTAACTAACACAGACGGCGCCAGACCAGTAAGTCGTTTAAGATCGACTTCGTAAAGTAGATTCAATGTATAAATTGGTAAAAGAGAAGCGATCATTAATTGTTAAACGTAATATTCTATTCTGTAACGTAAACCTAGTATTTAATAAATTCATTAATTGTTAAACGTAATATTCTATTCTGTAAAGTAAACCTAGTATTTAATAAATTTGTTTCTTATCACTTTGGTTATGTTTATTAAACAGCTTTTTCAAACCACACTATCAAAGGAGTTCCCTTTCCTACACCTGCAAAGCACCTGGACCCCAATAATTTTGAATCCCAGCTTGCTGTCAAGCTAACGTCAAGTTCGGCGCCAGTCTTTGTAAACCTCACCTAAAATTGAAAAGCCCCCGAGTATTTATGACGTCTGGAATCTGGCCCGATTCTGCCTTCTCACGAAATAGTGAATGTAAACCCCCTTTTCAAGACTTCTTGACTTTTCATACCCAACTAACCTTTTGACTCCTAACATTCCTGTTCTAAGCTGAGGGAGGTGGGTGATTTCAAAGAAATCATACAGTGGCTCGTGATCCCTACGTGGTTAGTAACCTCTCGCTTAGAGGTTCGGTACATGAAAAACACTAGAATTCCAAAGAAATAGAACAGAGGACATGTAAAGTTCTAAAGACATTTATTTAAGATCATATATTTTTCATTGAATAGATTGACAATATTTAAGTATTATTTATTTATATATTTGCCTGGCGGAGAGATGCGTATATCGCAGGAATATAAAAAAGGGACTTACCCATCTTTATGTATTTGGGCTAGCTGTGCTCGATACACCTTCTATCTAGGTGGGTGTCAGGGAAGAAAGAGGCAGATTTTTGTATAAGCTTTACTCGACAAAAACTTCGCCAAAACGTGTGATTGGCTAAGCCCCTAAAATTGTTTCTTTCTAATCCAATCAATTTAAATATTTTCAGTTGCTAAGCGTGGGAGGAGAGCGACGAAGGTCAAGGGAATGACTCATTTCCGTCACTTGGTGGGAGGAAGTCCCTATTATAAAAATTACTATATCTGAACCCCCTAAGGGTTTCTTGCCCGATAAAAGGTGTTGTAATATCTTACAACAATTCCCTTCTCTGGTTTTGAACTATAGCCAATCGTGAACCTTAACATCACTGAACTCCCGCCTCTGATCCACAAGCGTCAGAGATTGGACCCGGACATTCTGACGTCAATTCCAGGAACCGCCTAGAAATATCAAAGTTCCCCTTTCCTACACCTGCAAAGCACCTGGACCCCAATAATTTTGAATCCCAGCTTGCTGTCAAGCTAACGTCAAGTTCGGCGCCAGTCTTTGTAAACCTAACCGCCGAGAAATCTCAAAGTTCCCCTTTCCTACACCTGCAAAGCACCTGGACCCCAATAATTTTGAATCCCAGCTTGCTGTCAAGCTAACGTCAAGTTCGGCGCCAGTCTTTGTAAACCTCACCTAAAATTGAAAAGCCCCCGAGTATTTATGACGTCTGGAATCTGACCCGATTCTGCCTTCTCACGAAATAGTGAATGTAAACCCCCTTTTCAAGACTTCTTGACTTTTCATACCCAACTAACCTTTTGACTCCTAACATTCCCTGCAATCCCGGGCTTTTGAAAGTAACCCGCTAACATATGTTCCAAAAGTCCCCTCTCTCGGCCGAGCCTTTGTAAAAGGACTAAATGACTTCTTTGCTTTTTTCTGGACTTTCCAAAATTCCTGATGTTCAGTTCAGCTGACTAACACTACGCCCCTGACGTAGATAATACTACAACTGGACCAGCATCTTTCAGTGGGAACATAGATCAAAAACTGAACCTCTGTAAAAAGTTTCTCCTGACTGATTTTTTACGTGTTGAATGTTTAATTCCTCAAGTTGAGATGTTTTGATAATGGTTTCAGGAGATTGGTTAATAAAAGGAAGGCATCGTGTCATATCAATTCTCATGTTTTTAGAGTAACGACTCAATTTTTCAGTGAAGGATAGAAGTTTTAAATTGAAATATACAATGGTCTGAATTTTTTCCTTAGACTCCTGCATGAATCTTTCTAAAGCACTGGTTTCCAACTCGTGTCCGGCCGACCAAACGGTATAGTGGTTAGCGTGCTAGCTTCTAGGCCGCGAGGTTGCGGGTTCGAGTCCCGTGTTAAGCATGGGTGTTTGTAAATGTATGTTGGCTTGTCTAATGACGAATGTTTCGGCGCATTATAGCACACGTGTTGCTGACAGCGCCAGATAATCTGAAAACAACCAACCCGTGTACGCGGATCTAAAGCGTTATTAAGAACACTTTTTTTTTTTTTTTTTCATTTTCTTTCATTTAATTTCTACGTCTCAAAGCTTATACAACACCATCAACTTCAAATAAAAGTTGAATTTGCATTAGTCTTATCTGTCTAATTATCCAAATTACTTATTTTTCCTGATGAAAAAGCTTTTACTTTTGAAATTTTCTAGTGGAAATTATCAACTTTCAATGACTTTCTGCTGTGTGTAATAAGTATATGACTTACGTATTCATAAGCGATTTTCAAGACATTGTGTAAATGTGCATAGAAGGACAATTAATACCTTTCTCCACATACCCAAAAATCTTATTGTGGTGTATGGCGCAGCATGGCCCTAGTGAAGCCCTTGCGTCATAAAACCTCAACCAACCTACTCATTGTGGTGTAATTCCAAGAGAGTGAAAATTTTCAGTTTGATTTTGTGTATTTCAGTGCTTTTATTTGTGCTTAGTTTCTAAAAAAAATTAATTTTTGCAAAAACATTAAAATAAAAAGAATGTGGGAACCACTGATCTAAAGCAGCAGTCGTGGTCAATTACAGCAAGAAGGTCAACCCTATTCTCTACCTATGTAGTTTTATTATAATAATGTCCTGCACTCCAGTTCTTTTATAATGCATTTCATATTATGTTAGGAAAAGTTTATTTCATCCAATTGGTGGTACCAATATTTATCTATCGAACCCGTTATTTTCAGGAAAATGAAACCCAATGGCCAGTCGAAGCTCAAGCTGATCCAAACCACAGAGAAGCACAAGCTGATCCAAATGCTGAGGGAGTTTTTGATGGTCGTGTAAATGAAGTGTGTGAACCGATCTTACGAACGGAACAGCCAACAGTGATCTACAGGCCATCATTATCTACAGGTCGCAAAGTAACTCTGCAACGGCTTGCGCGAGCCAGGAGTAGAGTTATAAGAAAAAGGCCCACAAATGACGCTGCCCAAGAACAAAAGTATTCAAATGAAAAATCAGGTCCATCAAACACAGCAGGCCAGGACGACGAGTGTGAAATAATGGGGAAACATATTGCAATTCAACTACGCGAGCTGCCAATACATGACCGTTTGCGGGCAAACTTTGAGATCCAAAAAATTTTAATGGATTTCCGGTTGAGAAACATTAGCCCAGAACTCATGCAATCAACGCCAATCATTTCTTCTAACCAGGAACATTCTTCGATTTGCATGTAGTGAATGGGGGGGGGGAAAAGTTGACATTTTTATTTTTATTCTATCTAACGTGTTATTTAAAAAAAAAAAAAAAAAAAAAAAAAACGGGGTTTTGTGATCGAGCCCTCAAATTTTTTGTACAGTAAAAAATATAACACGCATATTTTGCCGAATTCTGAATTTGAAATAATTTTTTTAATTAAGATTTTTTTTTTTTAAATTAAATTTAAAAAAAAAAAAAAATTAAACAGTGGAAAGAAAACTATTAAAATAAAATTCGCATTAACAATTCGAGTTAAGCATTATCCTTAAGTAATTTTAATATTTCCAACGTTAATTCATACAAATATGGTTTGATATTTTTATTGCTTGCAATTTGCTAATTTAATAGTTTTTTTAATAAAAAAATTATCTGAATTATTTTAGTTGGATTATTTTCTTCAATCAATTCAATAAACAATAACTTTTAAAGAATTTAACTTATATTTTCAATTATTTTTCATTATAAAATAATTAAAAAAAATTAGTTAATTCAAAAGCCTAAAATTCAATGTCATTTTTTTAGTGAGAAAAACTCATATTCAACTATTATTTAAAAAAAATAAATCCTGAATTTATGAAGAAAAAAAAGAACATGGATTACCATCTACATATATTTTTGCACCTTTAGAACTAAATACTGAAATACTGAGTGGAAATTACAATATTTTCATGACACAACACAGCTATTTCCAGTTCTGAAGATTGTACTGCACAGTCATGTAGTGAAACTTGTCCTTGTTGATAATTCCAGGACAATCATATCAATTTGTATGTTATTTTCTTATTTTTATGGTAAAATAAATTTGTTCAGTATTATTTTATAATACGTAAACTTATTCAAACTTGGATATTTTCTTTTTTGCAAAATTTATCTAACTCATACTTCTTCTCCTCGAAACATATTTTCTGCGACAATGTCGCTGCTAAAGAAATCTGCCAATCAGAAATCCTGCAGGTAAGAACATAGCCATTATTTTTACGGCACCAGTAAAATGTTTCTGTGAAGAAAAAAAAAATATTCTTCAGACAAAACATAGTATACAAAATTGTCACCTCCTCCTGTTTCTAATTTTTTTTTTTTTTTGGTTTGTTTGCTAATTCGATCCATTAAATTTTAAAACATTCTACGGAGTCCCTTTTCCAGAAAATCCCTTTAGTTCTATACGCCTGAGATCTTGCAGTATTAATTCTGAATGTGATAACAATAAGGCTAATTTATCATTATTATCAAATTAGGTTCAATCTTTACTTGATAAATTTCCTGTCTATTATAAAAATCATGAGTCGTAAAATGATAAACCATCATTGTTTTCTATCATAAACGAATGTAATTTCCTCTTTAACAATGACTTTCTTGTTTATCCAAAAGTAAAGTAAGCACACTTTAAGCTGAAGGAATCCAAAGAGATAACCGTGAAGGAAATTTTATTGAAGTTCTAACTTATTTCATTTGTGATACAGGACAGTGAACTGCCGCTAACTCGATGGTTTGAGAGATTGAACTGCGGCGGACTGTTTTGAGTGTAGTTTCTTTATATTGTCAGACTGTCCTGCTCCATAAACCTCACTTTTCTTTTCAAAATTTGTTAATGGTCTTTTATTACAATTGGGGTCAAACACGTAAAAAAAATCATATTTTTAAAACAATATTTAGACAAATATTGAATCCAAAAAATTTACACTAAATCTATGGGCTTCGACAAGCTAACAATCCATCTTAACGGATGGACGTGAATGGTTAACAAAACAACTAAACAAAAGTTTAAATAATAAAGCTGTATCTGAAGATCGGAAACATCTCTGAATATATGTTATTTAAATAACTGTTAATGATCTAAAAGATGCTGTTTCCCCTGGAAGGGAAGTTATTAGAAGACATGGCGGTAAATCAGCACAGAGCAGGATAAAACTAGAATTCATATTTATTCAGGAACTTTTTCTTTTTATACAGAACAAAAATCTGCGCACATGCGAAAAAACTAAGTCATAAGAAATTTGCATGAAAGACAAATGCAATTCCTACTTACTTGTTCGTGCTATTTTTATATGTATTGCTGGCGTATATGAGACTTGTGTGGGTCTGTTATAGAATTAGTTGCTAAACAAAGGCTTATTAGAGTATAAGATGGAAGTGGAAATTATGAAGGATGTAAAAAAAAGTGGAATGGAAAAATGTCTGGTCAGCATAACTACCCAAATGGATTGACCTACGATGTTCTATGTTTGTACACCAGTTAGTGGTAGCCATGGGATCTTCAAACGGCTTCCTTCAAAATTGCGCATGTGCATAAGGTAGCTGCCGTTGAAAAATTTATGTTTTTCAGCAATCGCTAAAAAATTATTTTGTTAAAAATCGCGCTGATTGTGCCTTTTAGGTATTCTAAACATCCACACCTCGAAATTCCTGTAGAAATTCGATCCTGGGGTTAGGTATGAATGTTTGTTGTGATCTGGAATCCACGTTCAGCTGTAGGTCCTGTTCTAATCAACCGTCATTGAGCACAAAAACAGGTCGGTGAGCGTACCAACGAACCAAACCCATAGGAATTTCGATAAAACGTAAAAAGTTGAAAAACGAATATTTTTAACCCAGAGTTTTCTTCACTTGAGCCTTGCCCATCTACGATTGTTCGTCCTCTGTTTCACTTACCCGAAAGTGCTTTAGTAAAAAATATCCCTGCAAAATATTAGATTTCTACTGTACTTTGTTTCCCCTCGAAACATCGACGCATACAAAAAAAAAATCTTTCACTTTAATACATAATAACACAGAAACAAAATTTTGCATCTCTAACAATTTTTTATCAATAGAATTCCCAAAATTTTTTCTACAAATGTGAAAAATTACATATTTTTAAATCTAATAGTTTTTGCGTGTGAGACAAGGAAATGTGCATGACGGAAAAATTCTGAAACAGCGGCGACTCTTTTCAATCCTTATTTCTTTAATATAGAGAAAAAATACTTTTATTTCATTATTATTATTACGTCAACCACAGCATATTAAAATTCAATAAATTACAGCTTGCAAAATAAATAAAAAGTTATTTAATTACAAATAAGTACTTTTTTTTTTTTTTTTTTTTTTTTTTAACTTAATAAGAATATGTTCTTCTATTATTGAGTTAGATATTTATTATTGCTTATTTTAAGGCAATCCTTCGAAAACGAAACAGTATTACAATAATCAAGAATTATATTTAAAATAAATAGTGTAGAAATTTGGAACATATTTACAACATTTATTAATTTGTTCCAGAAGTCTCTCTCCTCAAAGTGAGTATTTACATCGGGGATTTTTCCATTCCAGTTTCCCCTCGAAAGTCTTTCCGAGAGATACCTCCCTCCTACGGTTAAAAATTTTCTTTCGCAGCATATCCTTCGTGTAGCTCTTGTGCAGAAATTTCCCATTCCGACCGATTATTCGCCGACTAAACGGTATAGTGGTTAGCGTGCTAGCTTCTAGACCTCGAGGTTGCGGGTTCGAGTCCCGTGTTAGGCATGGGTGTTTGTAAATGTATGTTGGCTTGTCTAATGACGAATGTTTCGGCGCATTATAGCCCTCGTGTTGCTGACGGCGCCAGATAATCTGAATACAACCAACCAACCGACCGATTATTCCTAGAGTCATCAACCCTAGACTCGATTTCTTGCTTTAGACTGATCAACAGAACTTTGTGCATCAAAGCTTCATCACATGTAATGATTTGAGCTTACCATAAGTGTTGGCATCACTTATAATTAGATGCACGGGATTTTGTAATGTTGGCATCACATATAATTAGATGCACGGGCTCATGTTAAAATAGTGTAAGATATTGATAGAACAAGACAGTTTGAGTGAAATATGCAGAGCTGAAGTTAGTGCGTAAGAAACAGGCAATAAATATATCTTCAAGACCTTACGTAGCATTCATTTGTTAAAAGGTTTTAACATTTCAGAAGTGGGATGATATCTACAATCCGCCAACGGACAACGATAAAAAAAAAAAAAAAGTTTTAATAACTTAAGTAAACGTACTTAACGCATTACAACAGGCAACGATTAAGCCTAACGGAACACTCAATACGGAGCAACACCGACGTACAACGATAAAGTCCACCGTAGATTTATACGATCCTACGAAGAAATAATTTGTATAAAGGACTACTATGATTATGTGAAAAATCGCATAGGCAAAAAAAATTGCGATTTAAGTCTTATTCGAAGATTAGCTCTGACGGGACTTGTTCTCAAGTGCAACGCCTTTATGAACTTTTCCAGTTAATAAGGAAACCTTTTCGTTACGGATGTAAGGTACGTGCTTCTATAATATCCAAAGTATATTTCAAGTGTAACTCATTGACGGAACATTTTGAGCTCCAACGCATTGTGGAAACCTTCAAGTAAAGGAGTTATTGGATAAATATTCATATATTGTTATTTGAATTTCTTTTCTGTGCAAAATGTCTTATTTGGCGAAAGCTAAGAAAGCTGAATTATTGGAGTTGGCAGATGAGTTGGGTTTGAAAATTAATGATAGAATGAAAGTTGTAGAGTTAAAGTCATTAATTATAAATTCTGAAAATTATGAAGAAGAGTTTGTAAAATTAATGTTAGAAAGAATGATTAGTGAAAAAGATCGAATAGAAAGAGAAAAAGAAAGAGAAAGAGCATATGAATTAGAAAAGCAAGAAAAAGAACGAATGGAAAGGGAACAAGAAAGAGAACGAGCTTTTGAGTTAGAAAAGTTGAGAATTGCATATCAAAATAGTCCCAATGATACGAATCTTGGGAATTTGTTTAATCAGGATGCAATTGCCAATAAGCCGAATACCGATTTTCAAAAGCTGATTCGTAAGTTTGATCTTAAGGAGGCGGAAATTAGTCTCTATTTAGTTCTTTTTGAAAGACAAGCGCGGAGAGCTGATTTAACAAAAGCGGATTGGGTTTCGCACCTGTTGGGACTGCTTCCTTACGAAATTTCGCAAATAATCGCAAGAGAGTCAGAGGAAATGGCAAGCGATTATGAACACGTTAAAAGGTTGTTATTGAAACGTTTTAAACTTAGTCCAGAAAAATTCCATCAAAAATTTATTCATCATCAAAATTCAAACAATACATGGAGTGATTTTGCTTTTGAATTACAAAACTTCTTTGAGGAATGGATCTCAGGATTAGGTGTTGAAGATTTTCAAGGTCTGAAGGATTTGATGATTACAGACCAGATGAAAAGAAAAGTCCCTTTTGAACTTAAAGATCATTTTATAGATGAGTGGTCGAAGTTCGTAACTCCTAAAGAACTCGCTGATAAGTTAGACGAATATGAAACAGTGAGAGGAACTAGGGTCAAGGCCTCTGACCGAAAGCAGACAATTCGATTCGATAAGAATCAAAGTAACGCTCAATTTCAACGTTCTGATTATGACAACGGTAAATCAAAGCCCCGAGTACCACAAACGAGATCAACACAAAATAGCAAGACTCAAGGTTACCGGAAACCTTTACGTAACGAGAAAGGTGAGCCCAAATGCTTCAATTGCAATGATTATGGACATTATTCGATGGATTGTCCCGAGAAGATGCAGAATTCAGGAAATGACGTTACTAATTTAACTACGAAGATTAGAGATGGTTCAAATTCATTTCTCTACCTCAAAACGGCCAAGCTTAACAATGAAAACTGGGTGAGTGCATTAATTGACACAGGAAGCTCAGGATGCTTGATGAAAGAATCAGTCGCAAAGAAGTTAAACATTGAAGTTATTCCTGAAATAAATGAAGTTTACGGATTTGGCAACCAAATTACACCAGCTGCTAAAACTCTTGGAAAAGCAGTAGTTGATATTGAAATCGATACCGTCTTAGGAAAAGACATAACAATTCTCATTGTAGGCGATGAAAATCAACCGGTGGATTTGTTAATTGGCAGAACATGGTTAGATATGCCTCATATAGCTTATGCCAGAATGGGTAACGAATTGCATATCGATGAAGCGCCATTCAATAAACTGCAGCTAAGTTTGGATAACACACGTATTACTCTAAAATCAGTGCAAGCTACTGTACTCGAGAAAAATACGGTTAATTTGATTCAATGTAGGACTGAAAGTCAGTATGATGGATTAGTCATGTTTAAGAGAAATAAAGAGATAGGTTGTTTATTGGAAGTGGTTAAAGGAGAAGCAAAAATACCTATTACAAATTGTCAAAATCAAAGTATTATCTTAACGGAAAACCAATGTGTTGGTAGAGGTGACGCAGTAGCTTCCAAGCAATGATTGTTTAGGAAATGAAGAATGTGTCGTTTCGATCCTGGTTAATGAAGCTTCAGAATCAGACAGTTTCGAAATTTTCGACAACCAAATTTTAAAAACTTCAAACGAAGTTCCTGAAATAAAACTTCCAATCAAATGTGAAGACATCAAAACTGACGAAGATGTTACTTATAACGAGAAGCAAGAGTTAGTTCATCTTCTAAACGAATAGAGAGATTGCTTTGCTCTAAACTTGAGCGAGCTTGGGTGTACTGACTTGATAACGATGGAAATTAAAGAGATAGAAGACAGCAAACCAGTTTCCATGCGTCCATACAGAACTAATGCCGAAGAACGATCAATAATAAAGGAAATCGTGAAAGAATGGAAAGATAACGGAATCGTTACTGAAACAAGATCTCCTTACGCAAGTCCAGTGATGATTGTAAAGAAGAAGACGGGAGAACACCGCTTAGTAGTTGACAATAGAAAGTTAAACTTGCAAACGATAAAAGATAAATATCCATTACCGAGGATAGATGATCTGTTAGAGTCTTTAAACAGCTGTTCAATGTTTACAACGTTAGATTTGGCCCATGGATATTTACAGATTCCGTTAACTGAAGACGCTAAACAGAAGACGGCTTTCATAACTCCCGATGAGACTGGGCAGTTTGAAAGAATGATTTTTGGATTGACTAACGCTCCTTCGGAATTTCAACGCATGATGCATGTAGTATTGGAACCATTGCTGAACAATACTGTGTTATGTTATCTGGACGATATTCTCATACCTGCAAAAAATTGGTCGGAGATGATGGATAAACTGAAGCAAGTTTTGGATCGTCTGAAGTCAGCCAAACTAACATTAAAGTTACCAAAATGTGAATTCGGCAAGAAAGAAATCGAGTTCCTAGGATTCGTGGTTAACGAAAATGGAATTAAACCGGGTCGAAGGAAAATAAAGGTTATTGCTGAATTTCCGACACCAGGTAATGTGCACGAAGTTAGAAGGTTTCTGGGTCTCACCAGTTTTTTCAGACGTTTCATACCTAAGTATGCTACACATGCTGAACCACTGAGTCGAATTACACGAAAAGATACTAAATTCCAGTGGAATGAAGAACAACAGAAGGCATTTGAGAAGTTAAGAGATAATCTGACAGAAGAACCTATTTTGGTTTTGTATCGCCCTGACGCCAAAACAGAGGTACATACTGATGCAAGTTCTGACGGTATTGCTGGTATGCTACTCCAACAAGGTGAAGATAGAAAACTTCATTTAGTATATTGTGTTAGTAAGAAAACGACAGGAGCTGAATCAAAATATCATTCCAGCAAATTAGAATTGATGGCCATTGTTTAGACTCTAGACAGACTACGCCAATTCCTGATTGGTATAGAGTTCACCGTTGTTACAGATTGTCAGGCTCTTGTTTACCTAAATACTAAGAAGACGCAGAACCCTCAAATTGCTAGATGGAGTAACTTGATACAAGAATACGACTTTGAGGTGAAGTTTCGACCTGGAACGAAGATGAGTCATGTAGATGCTTTAAGTCGTTCCCCTGTTTTACAAGAAGGCGACACTTTAGATACAGTAGTCGAAAATAACTTAGATATTTATCAAACATTTACGGAGGATGAAAAAGTCTTAATAATGCAACATGCTGATCAAGATCTGAGGCAACTCATAAAGATATTTGAAAAAGATCCTCACGAGAGAACCACCGAGGAGAAACAGAAAATAAAAGACTTTGACTATAAGCAGAAGAGATTATATCGAATAGTTCAACATAAAGAAGAAAAGAAGTTACTGTACGTGGTTCCTAAAAGTATGAGGAAAAGTTTAGTCGTTAGGTTTCACGATTTTATGGGACACTTTTCTGTTGATAAAACGACAGCCAAAATTAAGGAACTTTACTGGTTCGCTTCTATGAAAAGATATGTCAGACGGCACATATCAATGTGTTTCGAGTGCCTAGTAAATAAAGTACCAAGTGGAAAGCAACAAGGAACCTTGCACCCCATCAAACCAGGAAAAAGACCGTTTGCTATAATTCATCTAGACCATCTAGGTCCGTTTGTTAAAAGTTCTAAATTGAATAGTTATTTGCTGATCATAATTGATAACCTTACACGATTCGTAAGACTCTTCCCTACTAAAAATACTTCAGTCAAGAATGTAATCAGCGCCTTAGGAATGTTTGTCGATGAATTCGGGCTTCCTGAAAGGATCATCAGTGATAGAGGCTCGTGCTTCACATCGCATGCATTCGAAGAATACTGCAGGATGAATGGAATTCAGCAGACTTTGACTTCTTCCCAACGACCGCAAGGAAATGGAATGGTTGAAAGAGTAAATAGGACTGTACTACCTGTAATTATGACAAGCATGACACACCCTGGACACAAAGATTGGGACAAAAGAATTAAGCAATGCGAAAGAAATTTGAACAATATGGTAAACAACACAACAGACAAAACGCCATTTGAAATGCTGCATGGTTATTCCCCAAGATTCAATGACGGAATACTACGAATTTTGGCCGATGATGATGCTGATGTTTGGAAAGATCCAGAAATGGTTCAAGCTGAAGCAAGAAAAACAATCGAAGATAAACAGGAAAAAGCAAAGAAATATTACGACAGAAAGAAGTGCAAAACTATGAAGTTTGATCAAGGAGAAATAGTCGTGGTCAGAAGATCACCGAGACCAACGGGAGAACCAACTAAAACTCAACTAAAATATCGTGGTCCATTAGTAGTGACGGAAGTACTCCCAAGCGACACTTACAGAATTTCCCAGCTCGAACCTAAAGAGCAGGGACGTTTCTATTCCACCACCGCTCATGTTAGTCAATTGAAGGAGTGGCGATGTGAGAGCGAGGAAGACGAGGATGCGGATGACCAGGACATAGAATCTCCACCCAGGAGGAATCCTACACGCACCCAAAGAATTCCTGCTCGATATCCGAACTAAAACTGAGAGACTTAAAACCCCAAGAACTTTAAACTCTAAGTTTATGATTGTTATTATTCAGTATTCATGTATTTAGGCTAGCTTTCAAACTTTAAGTTTTCAGTTGTATATTACATTATTAGTATTAGTTATACCTCTAAATCGAGGACGATTGTATGCCAGGATGGTCGAATGTTGGCATCACTTATAATTAGATGCACGGGATTTTGTAATGTTGGCATCACATATAATTAGATGCACGGGCTCATGTTAAAATAGTGTAAGATATTGATAGAACAAGACAGTTTGAGTGAAATATGCAGAGCTGAAGTTAGTGCGTAAGAAACAGGCAATAAATATATCTTCAAGACCTTACGTAGCATTCATTTGTTAAAAGGTTTTAACATAAGCAAAAGCAACTTTTCTTCAAACTGATCTGATGTCAGTTGATCACAGCTTTTTACTCTGAACGAATGTCATGAAGCTCTCTGAATATTGTCTTTACAACTCTCAATTCTCTACCGTGATTCCGTCATTTAATGTAGCGATAAAATACACCAACCACGTTGCTCATCGGCACTCGTACAATTCCAGTTAGCTATGTGAAAATTTAAAACGCTAGTGGACTTGGTATATATCACCACCACTCAGAGACTTTCCATTCATTTGCCAGATAACTTGCCAATCAGTGCCATTGTAAAAATCAGTTTTCGAAGCAATAGGGGCAAGTGGGAGCCAAAAGTGTGAGCGCCAACTGTCAAATTGTGACGCTATCATTGTCAATAGCACTTAAATTCTGTACGGCTATTCATTGGAACTCGATAATTAGGGGAGGGGATATAAGGTTGTACGTACCTTAAACTTAAAAAAGTGTAGGAACGTACAATCTCCATCCCCTCCTCCCTAATTATAGGTAATAGTATCATACAAATAAAGGTAATAATATCGTTTTATTTTGAATCCTTGAAATGTGAACCTCTACGAATGTGATCATCGGTACAACTTGTGATAATTAAATACCTTTTACACGGTGTAATTATTTTCCGAAAACATTTAACAGTTTTACATTAGAATTTGCAACATATTTTTTTTTTATGTATATTTTTTAAATTCCTCTATTATTATTTTATTCTGAATGAAGTGGACGTGAATTTGATTGATAGAAGTTTTGGTATGTATGATTTTAAATTAATATCTTAACACACAAAATGGAAATCTAATGGGAGTCGGAGTTTAAGAATGTCAAAAAATCAATTTTGAGATTACTATTGTAAAAAAAACCTGAAAATAATTTTGAATCCGATAGTGCAAATTGCAAAAAGTTTTAATTTCGCTAAATTAGAAGTACTTCTTTTTTTTTTTTTTTTTTTTTTTTTTTTTTTTTTTTAAAGCGTTGTACGTCAATTTGTATTCTCGTTTTCAGCTTTAACGACCCATTTCTCCAAACGCAATTTTGAATACGTAAATAATAGGGATGGAACGGATGTGAGTTTTGCCGGATACCGGATTTCGGATATCCGGGGTACCATGTCTACCGGATATGGATATCCGAAACGGATTTCACCGGATATCCGGCCGTATATTCGGTCTATATACTAAAAACGATAGTTATACGATATGCTATACGAAAAAAATGGTCATGATATGAAGTATCAAGTAAATTATAATTAGTGGTTAGCGCACCGCACTGCATGCCACAGGTCCATGGTTTGATTCGCGGACTGGGCAAGGTTGACTTAGCTGTTTACACCTGAAATAAATAAACTGAGGAGGACCATGTATGCTTGGGAACTAAACACTGGGGTTCGGCGTCAGAATGACCATCTGACCGGAACATCTGCTATGTGACACACAAATGTTTTAGTGATGCCAATACCTACACTTACTGAACAATTTTGAAACTTCATCACCATTTTGTTTGTGTGTTACTTAAAATTGTACCAAACATTCTGCAATGTGATGAAAATATTTCAGAAATACGTTTGTAAATTGTTACTCAACTTCTTCTTACCTTGTATCATGTAAAGTAAACATAAAATAATCTTCCTCAAGTCTGCATAAATATCCTATATTGCTTTTACCCGAAAAACACACAGCAATTGTACTGAAGTCAAAATAATAAAACAATGGAATTTCATTAACTAATGATATTTAATTTTAGTTTATTAAGACAAATTTGTTAAAAAATACCTAATAAAACTGACAACAAATTTAATAAGAATTTTTTTTAATTTGATTAAAATTTATGCAATACTTTCAACAATATCAATCTGTTTTGGAACAGATGTAGTATAGAACGTTCTGCAATTAGTTTTTTATCAAGCAATCAGAAAAAATTTCTAAAATTAATATTTAAGTAATGGCAAAATTAAGTTAAAGTATAAATATTAAAATATAACTTAAAATCAAACATGTTGCAAGAAAAAAAAATCTTCCAAACAAAAGTTTTCCTAGGAAATGTCCTATTCAACATCTATACCTTTTTTTCTGCCCTTTTGGTGCAAATGCACTATAGAATTGACGACTTTTTGGAATACTTGATTAATGCCAATAAATAAGAGCCAGTGGCTTGTTTGAATAAAATTTTATCACGAGGAGTCTCGTGTATAAGAAAATCACAACAGTAAAAAGATAACAAAACCGATTTACAAATAAAATAAAAAATAGCCCGTGGGACGAACACCAATATCGTTCAGTTCCGTTTGCCATGTTTTGTCACTACATAATTTTTTTATTAAACTATTGTACTTATCTAATTTCATCTGAAATATCAATGTTCCCGCACTTAAATGTGCACATTATTTAGAAAAAAGCAATTTTATAGAGGACTATATTTTGGTTTCTGTTTACAGCCATTAGTAAAACCACTACTAGATGACGCAGTCAAATTTCAGTTAAAAATTTAACAAACTGTTTTTTTTATAATAATTTCCTACTTTTTATTTCATTTTATACTATTAGAAATATTAATTTGGGTCTTCATACACTTAATATTTGTGTTTTATTTTTATTTAATTCGCATAGGAATGAAGTTTGTATTCTTCCGCCGTTTGTTTACCTTTCAATTCAATGTTTACGGTTGTCATCATTTAGTTATTGTCAGTTTTTAGTGTTTAGTTAATCATCATTTTATTGTATTATAAGAACAAGTATAAATTATAAAACATCAGTGTATTTTAAAAATAAAGAAAAACCTTACTGTTTTATCAGTTACAAAAATAATAATTTGGGCAATAAAATATTAATGGTATAGAATGATAAGAGGGTAAAATCCTAGAATAAGTTACACGCTTGGCGCGATTTTGAAAAATATCACCAATGCCAAAATGATGCTTTGACGCTTGTCGCCAAACTGTTGCCAACCCCAAATAACGTTTTTATAATTGTCGCCAAGAATTAGCGAAGAAAAAAACATAAACAATCGTAACCTGAAAATAGGAAATACGTAAACATTCAATGAAAAAAAAACATATAAATTTTCTCCTACATCGCCAAATTCACCGTGTAACGTATACTAGGATTAAGCCATGCATATTAGTACCCCAATTTTGTCCCAATTTTCAGTAATTATACCTAGATCGTTTTTCATACATGTATTATGAAATAATTATTTTCTCATTTTTATAATTTTCTATTTTTGATAAGCAAAAGATTTCCATAAATAAAGCTTGAAATGCAGTTTTCAAATAGCGATTTGAATTCGTCTATCGTCTCTATGGCAGAATGTAAACAATAACAAATGGCGAAGGTTACAACGCATGTTTAAATATAGGGAAAGTATAATCAAAAAATGAATATAAAACGATGTTTAAGATCGTATTAATACTTTTCATGATAATGGGTGATATAAAAAAATAACTTAAAGTGTTAAAAATGCTATTTTTTAAATCTTGATATAATTTTGACTGTACCATCTCATGGCGATTCTAATAATGTCTGCAAACAAGTCGGGGAAAAATAGTTCTCAATATAGTTGTTATTTTATAAGTTATGTGCATATTTAAACATGGGAACATCCTCATTTTCGTTAAAATGTAGTCATTAAAATGCTTAAGTAACAAATTTTTGTAGTTTTGTTTGATGGCAAACGAAATCTTTTTGTAAGCGTTTTTTTCTCTCTTGTCCCATAGTCTAAAATAACAGCTTCTTAAAATAATTTGGCATTCATCGACAGCAACATAAATCTGTAACATTTTATAAAGACAAGTTGTTCTTAATAGTATTAAATTTACTAAGTAAAATATACCATTTATTTTAAATATTTTATGTCTATTTTTTTTGTAATGCACCTAAAACATTACGGATTTAAAGAAATCTCGTAGAAAACTTAAATTGGATCTATCGGAATATTCCGTTTTTAAATATAAACTTAAAAAATTTCGAACCCAAAATTCATCAACATTATGTTATACCATATTTAAAATATATATTTAATATAAACAAACAAAATTAGTACTTACATATTTTTGTGGTTAAGGCTTTTGCTTTAGGATCATCTAAACTCCACAATTTTGGTACAAATAATGTCGATTCCAATGTTGTCTGCGTGCATTTCTTGTTTTGATGAATTGGTTTTTTTTTTTTTTGTTCGTCAATATTTGATGCATTTAGTGAGTCTTTTAAGCTTCGGTGAATTTCTTTATGCACACTCATTAAATGGTTCCATAAGGGTTTTGTGGAAAAGGATTTTGGGCTTTTGCCGCGCACAATATATTTTTTAAGCGATTCTGTGGAGCAAGTAACACATAGGGCTTTGCTTTCGTCATTTCCATTAATTTTAAAATACTTCCAAATGGGTGATTTTAAATGAGCCATTATTAAAAATTATAAATTGGATTGTAATTGGAGAAAACTATGATTCAAGACATTCTAGAGAGCTAAATATAATTCCATACTGTGGCGCTGCGTTAAAGACCTAAAAATCACAATACTTCATTTTGCGTCAGAAAAAATATACCAGCCTTCAACTTCTGTCAATGAAAAATCAGAAATTAGACCATATCATTCACAGCATAAAGGGGTAGGGTATTATCGTCGATAGAACAAAACAAAAAAAAAAGCATTGAGGAGTGCGCATTGGCTATTTATTGCTTTTTACTCGCTAGCAAATGTCAGAAAAAAAAGGAGGAAGTGAGAATAACTAAAACTCTAAACAAGTATGTTATGGAAAAAAAGTACTATTTATTAGTATTTCGGTTCGTGTTTTACGGAGAAGCATTCAAATATAACATCTGGAATTAATCAGATCATAAACTTGGAATGAAAAGAACATATTGCAAAACACGTATGAAGGATGTGTATGGAAAAAGATTGGAGGAATGGTTTATGCTTATCAACTCGGCGCAAATAATACGGAGCCTCTTTCTGTGAATTGAAACTATAAATGCACCTGCATCTTCTAGCTCATCTCTGAAGTTAGGGATATGCGAAAGCATAGTTCTCACGAAGGAACTTTTTCGTTTTCTAACTTGACTGCAATTTATGTCCAAGGAAAAAAAATTAAAAAAAAAAAAAAAAAATGTTGGATGCGGTGTCCCCTTTGTCCGAAAAAGAGATCATTATTTTTTGGCAAAAAAATTATTTCTTGTGGATACCTGGTGGCCGGATATATAGCCGGATATCCGAATGAAATTATCAGATGTCCGGTATTTCAAATCGGATATCCGACGGGGTTTCGGATATTGAAAAATCAGCCGGATATCCGTTCCATCCCTAGTAAGGAACATTTACTCAAACACTATTAAAGATAAATGCCTAAAATTTTTAACATATATTCTTACCAATATATTACACAATTTGAATTTAGCATTTTCAAATATTTTGTTTGGTTTCTCGAAAAAAAATGTAAAGATCTGAAATTTTATAGAATTTTCCAAAATTGTCATTTTTGGTGGCAATAAAACTGAAATATTAAGAACTGCTAAACTCAAATTGTGTAATACACTATCTACCAATAAGTAATTGGACACCTGTGATAAAAGCAATAAACACAATTTATTCAAATTCAATATGTGGTTGAGCCTCCACCTGAGGCAATTGCAGTATTAACACTCCGGGGCATGCTTTCCACAAGTGTTTGGATGATGGACAGTGGTATTTTCTTCCACTCGGCTTGGAGTGGACACGTGCGTTCTTTCACCTATTTTGGACAGTTGCTGCACCCCTTAATTCGACGATCCTACTCGTCCCAGAGGTGTTCCATAGGATTCACGTCTGGACTCTGAGCAGGCCAGTACAGTCGGTTCTGCCCACTGTCACCATACTAATCCATGGTGGACCTCGCAACATGACAAGTGGCGTTGTCATCTTGGAAGTAACAATGATCCAACCGGTAAAATTGCTACAGCGTAGGGAGCACATAGTTATCTAGATTAGTGGAGTAGTAGTCAGCGTTGAGCCTACCATGAATTGGAATCAAGGGTGACGTAGATAAGGACTGCAGACATCCGCAATTGCATGGGTGTCCAAATACTTATTGGTAGATAGTGTATATTCGCAAGAATATATGTTAAAATTTTTAGGCATTTATCTTTAATAGTTTTCTAGTAAATGTTCCTTAAGCCGAATTAACACGCTACCAGTCGGGCCTCCAGTTTAGATCGCCAGTCAGTGGCGTCATGTGACGTTATCAGGCTGCTGATTCCAGTAAACCAAACATTTTCTATTAACTGGCGCCGGCGACTCCGATCAACCAATCACGTGCGCTCTCCCGTGATCACCGATAGACGGCACAACGGTCGCCTAGATGACGTCACAGAACTGGCGATCAAAACTGGAGGCCCGACTGGTAAGCCGGATTTACACGCCACCAGTCGGGCCTCCAGTTTAGATCGCCAGTTCTGTGACATCCGCTAGGCGACCGCTGCGCCGTCTATTGGTGATCACGGAAGAGCGCATGTGATTGGTTGATTGGAGTCGCCAGCGCCAGTAAATAGAAAATGTTTGGTTTACTGAAACCAGTAGCCTGGTGACGTCATATGACGTCACTAACTGGCGATCTAAACTGGAACCTCGATTGGTAACGTGTAAATCGAGCTCTAGCGTGTAAATCCGGCTTTACGCCTCCAAAATTGCGTTTGGAGATATAGACCGTTAAAGTTGCAAACGATCATACAAATTGATACAAGACACTTTTTAAAAAATATATAAAAAATACTTTTAATTTATCGAGTTTAAAATTTTTTGCATCATCGGATCCAAAATTATTTGTAGTTTTTTTTTTTTTTTTTTTTTTTTTTTTTTAAATAATATTAATCTCAAAATTGTCCTAATGATTAGTTTCTTTAATAAGAAATTTTAGGGTAAAATCAAATTGGTGAATATAATGATTTAATTCTTTATAAGAAACTGATTTAAACTGACTTTGTTCATGAACAAAGTAGGTTAACCGGCAATTAAATCTTACATTATTAAACAATTTCATTTTAAAACGCTATTAAATATATATTATGAGAGAAATATTCTTAAAAAAAACAACAACAAAAAAAACACTCATTCAGGAAGCCTAAACTAATTTGCCTGAGAGTATGAATTACTGGCAAGGACCGAAGAAAATTACTCAATTTCCCTTTACTAAAAATTAGTTCTAAATCTTACGCAAAGTTTATTCATTAACACCAGAAATAAAAACTACTTAAATAATTTAGTTGTTCTTTTTTGAAGGGATAAATTAAATATTTGTTTCAAGCCTTTTTTTTTTTTTTTTTTTTTTTTTTTTTTTAACCAAAAGTCAATCGATGGTAAAGAAATATTTAAGTTCTACAGATCCAAATAGGATTTCTATAAAATCCAATAAAACACACAAGAGTACTCCAATTTTATCTACTTATCCCCAATGGTGGAATCAAATATGTTCTATCTGAGAGCATCTAATTCTATTTCGTGGCTGACAATAATACTGCAAGTTTGCTGAATTCTATACTGCTTAGAGTTAGGGGGATCAGGTCCACCCACGGATAGTCTATCCATTTACTCGGTTCCCTTGCGGAGGAAATCGTACATCCGATTCCATTAAGTTTGGGATATCACGAAATACACACATTAGATAAATTATATAAGTGCATTTATATTCGTTTGAAAAACGCTCAATTGCAACCTTTGAAACGCAATCGATAATAATGACAAGTGATGCTATAGTGTGTGTTTCATATGGAAGGATGGTATGAATTATTTTCCTTGATGTTTACCAATAAGTAAACATAATAATGTTTCCTAATGTTTATATTCAGGATCAATGCGATTTTAAGCTTCTATCTCGTACTCCAGTTGCTGTTTTCTCGCCAACATTGACAGATTTAAAATAAATTAGGATTCTTGTGAATGACACTTGGTAAAATGAAACAAATAGATAATATTCGTCAGAATGTATATTTAAAGTTAGAAACTTAAACAAAACAGGGCCTACTTTCCTGACGTGTAAACGGGCACCTGTCTACGGCCCAATATTTTGTTATTAATTAAACATTTTTCTTTTATTTCAATTTGTGTTATAGTAATTTCGGGAAATAATGGCAGCGTTTTTTTGTTTTTTTTTCCATTTTTTTGTTTTTTTGTTTTTTTTAAAGAACAATTAATTTCTCTTTGCTAACAACATACAACACTAAACTCCAATTCGCTCAATATATCCCGTAGGAAAACTCCTATCACAACTACATCTGTACAAATGTCCTTCGAAACCAACAATTAAAAAAAAAAAAAAAAAACTATTTTTTCAATTGTAAGGGGATTCCGTATAAACACAATAGTTTCGAATCTTGAAAAGGATTCTCTTTAACACAACATTAAAGCGCGTTTTAAATTAAATAAAAAAAAAAAAAAAAATGAGTGGGAGATATAAAATTTCTGTAACACAACCAATTTTGACAGTTTATAGTAATGTTCTTTCCAGTTACTGACATTAGAAAGCGGTTACCATCTAAATTTTTATTTATTAAGATGATAATATCAAGGAAAACGTGAACCGAATTGGATTATTTTACTGGAAGATAGAGTCAAATGTTAAGATAAGATAAATCATTCAGAAACAATCAGCGACGCAAAAGAGAAAAATTAAATTAACTTTTTGCATCATCAATTTGGAACCCCGCATCTAGACAAGAGACCCCTTGGCAGCATTTTCTCTTTCCCCAGCTACTAGTAGGAATATATTCTTTCAGCCTTATAAGTAATGTAGAATACAACTTCCTCAGACACTTTTATTGAGCTTACGTTTCCCCTTGGTGTGACTCCAGAAAAGATGAATTGCCGGAAATGTCACAGCAATCGCGCACCTACAGACCTGTTCTGCCAGTTGGTTGGCAACTCGCATATTTTTACAAGTTTGTTTAGAAAACGTTTTTTTTTTTTTTTTTTTTTTTTTTTTTTCTTCCCCCCTTTCTTTAATAAAGCTTCTTTTTATAAATTGCTTCGGCGGTCTCATTTTTACTTCAAATTACCAATATTTTAACATAGGTCAACGAAAATATTGCATATTACATTCGGTAAAAAGATATATATATTTCGATTTTTTGCATTTTAACACGTTTTAGAACCTGTCGAGTTAAAAAAAAAATGACCTAGAAAAAAATGTCTGTGTGCCCATGCCATTCAACCTGTCCATTGTAACTGCCACTAAAATTTTTTTACTTTTCAGAAATTGCCAAAAAATTGCTCTAATGATTTGATCAAAATCACTGTGGTAATGCCTTTTAAGGTGTTCTAAACATCCCCAACTCCGAAACTCCTGTAGAAATACGATATAGTAGTATAAAGTTGAAAAAGGAACGTCTTGAGCGAACACTGAGTTCTCTTCTCGTGAACATCGTCCACCAACGACTATTTCTCCTCTGTTACACTTACAAGAAAGGATTATAAAATATTTATTTAAATACATATCACCAATTTTTTTTTCCTTTTTTTTTTTTTTTTCCTTTTTTTTTTTTTTTTTCCTTTTTTTTTTTTCTCCCCCAAATATAATAATTAGAGCCAAACATTTCTACAACTGGCCATTTTTTTTAAACAAATGAAAATACGAAAACTGTAAATTACACCAATCCATCGCAAACCTAAAAAGCAGTCACCATTATTAACCACTATTAAAAGTTGTACGGTGTTCCACAGCACCAGTTCAAATTTAAAACAAACGAAAAATGAGATTTCAGTATAAGTGAATTCGAAAATAATCTATAATAATAAAACAAGCTGTGTGTCTGTCTGTGGCTCTGTGGATCTATAGAAACCTACTTAAAATTGGAGTAGAGCTCTGAAAATTTCAGCATAAGTAGTTTTGGCCTTCTAATTGTATACATGTCAAACAGAATGTAAAAATTTTAATTAGTTCTTTTTAAATTTTTTTTTTTACAAAGCGACTTCCAACAGAGATGAAGCTCCGAAATTCTCCACTTAAGTAGTTTTAGCCTTCTAAATGTAGTTTTTCAAAACAGAATTTTAAAATTTTGATGAGTTTTTTTTAAATTAATTAACAAATATTTTTACAAAGCGACTTCTAATAAGGCTACAGCTCTGAAATATTCAACATAAGTATTCTGGCCTTCTAATTGAACTTTTGAAGATTAGAATTTTGAATTTCTAATTAGTTTCTTTATAATTAAATTTTTTAAATAAGTAATTAATTAATATTTTACAAAACGATTTCTAATAAGGCTACAGTTCTAAAATTTTCAACATAAGTAGTTTTGGCCTTCTAATTGGACTTTAGAAAAACAGAAATTTAAATTTTTTTTAGTTCGTTATAACTTAATTTTTTTAATTAATTAATATACATTTTACAAAATGATTTCAAATAGGGCAACAGCTTTGAAATTTTCAACATAAGTAGTTGTGGCCTTCTAATTGAATTTTCGAAAAACAGAATTTTATATATATATTTTTTTTAATTAATTAACAAATATTTCACAAAACGATTTGTAACTAGGCTTCAGTTCTGAAATTTTCAATACAAATAGTTTTTGCCTTCTAATTAGACTGACAAAAAGAATGTTAAAATATTAATTTGTTTTTCCAATTAATATTTTTAATTAATTTTTTCAAAAAAAGCGACTTCTTATAGGCTTAGAGCTCTGAAAGTTTCAACATAAGTAGTTTTGATCTCTAATTTTGCTTTCCACAAACACGTGTTAAAATAATCTTGAAGGGGTGTAGTATTATTGTATTAACGGATATTTTTTTTCTCTACAAGGAAGAGGCTTCTAATATTAAGGCTTTAAGCAGCAGTGAACTTTTCAGCGAGCGAAGCGAGCCTATGCTTGCATAGCAATGAACCTTTCAACGAGTGAAGAAAGCCTTTGTTTATGTGTCAATTAACTTCTCAGCGAACGAAGCAAGCTCGATTTTGCTTAGCGATGAACCCTCCTGAGAGCGAATCGCCAAAAACTAGAACCTATACACAAATGACAGATTTCCGCAAAGCGATGCCTCACAGCTAGCTAAAATATTGCAAATGTTAAAATTTCATAGCGAAGCACGGGTATTCAGCTAGTTGCTAATATTTAGTGTTAGACATTGAGTTTCAGTTTGTGATGTAACAATGATGAGACAGTTTGACAGCTTTTTTAAATTATAGGTGTGTGTTAATTAATAAAATGAGTATTCCAATGTTTATGATTTGACAAGAGAAAGATGTGCAGTAGCAATACGCAATTACAAATGATTGTTCGGAAAGATGTTGCATAATGAGTTTGAATGTGATGATTTGAATTTTATTATACTTTATTATTTTACGAAAAATTTAATCCATAAAAACAAAGTTTTTAATATAAATCCTTTATACGTGTTGCCAACTGATGTACAATTGTCAACTTATTTAAGTAATTTTGAGCTCAGACCTAATTTTAAATCCTTTATATTAACTTCGATTTTATGTGTTGTCGATGGTGGGCAAATGGTGGGAGGCCTAAATAACCCCCTTCCCGTCATCCAATCAGGCTGAAACTTGGCAGATAGATTCGTTGTCGATGATAATGCATTCTATCAAATTTTGGAAGCTACCACTGTCACTAAAAGGTCAGTTTTACGGAATACTAATAAACCAATTTGCCATCATCCAATTGCACTGAAATAGCATTTAACCGATCTTTGAAGAAACTCTTTCCTATTGCCAAATTTGCTTTAATAAATAATAAAATTGTTTGAATCAGAATAAATAAAAGATATTTGGATGTGAGTGCCTAAATTCACATTCATTTTTAATGAATAAATTTTAAAAAGTAGTTTACCGCATGTTTTGCTGATAGAAATAGTGTTTGTATCGAATTTTAAATATTAAAAATAAGTAGACGTTGGCAACAGAAACGACGCTTTGTTAATGAATATAAAAATTGGCAATGCATATAAATGATGCTCAAGTTGGGCATGGACTGGCCAACCTTCCCTGGACCCCTGTTTTTGACACTGGCCAATACCGCTGTAATATATGGGAAGTTGCAACTGCACATAAAGGATTTATAGCAAAAACTTTGTTTTAAAGGGTTAATATTTTTTAGCCTGTTGCCTATATTTTCAAAAATATCAATCATCTATTTATCGATAAAATGAATATCTATAAAATGAATGGATATTATAGTTTTAATGGGATTGGTATAATAGGTAAAAATGCAGACATTTTTCCTTTCTCAAATTTCACGATGTCCCCCGTCATCATTAAAATACGGAGATCACTCCATATTTTAATTGGTATCAACGAATGAATAATGCCGGGAAGTCGCATACCCTCTTCGTTGTTCCTCTATTGTTAAACCCTCTTCGATCGTTGCGTGTGTAGAAAGCATGAGACATTAAATAAAATAACTAGGTAAAAGGCAGGCGGACATGACGTATCTTGCCAAAAGATGATCACTTCACCCCGGAGATAGGTAATAGATTTTCCGGGCCACTGGGCTGCTTTATTAAGGGGTCCGGAACCCAGGTCTCAGGGAAGCTCGAGTTTGAGTCTCCCCCTAAAGGGCTTTCGGTGAAGGGGAGAAGTAACCTGAGCGTGGAAATCAGCATGTTTTGAAGAGGGTTTCGAATTCTGGATGATGTCCATTTGAATGAGTCATGAAATCGTAAAATTTAGAAACTGGTTGTAGATGCGAGTCCTAAATATAATTTCTAAATAAGGAAACAGTATCATAAATGGTTCGAAACGTAAATTTTGGAAGATTTCTTAAATTTTAGGGTAATTAAAAATTTTATTATGTGGTGATCCAATGTTAAACATTTTGAATGATTTAATCTAATAACAACGTGTCAATGGCAAAATAATATAACTCAGTTTATTTCGTATTTCAGTAACGACTCTTGCTCTTGTGGACATTAATGAAGTAAAGTTATTAACATATGACACTCTGAATGGACAGTTATGAGTATATGCCTGGTGTAAACCTGAAAAACATAAAGAAAAGCCAACATTCCATTTTAAAATACCCAATTTATTTTTATTTAAACTGCAATAAGGTATAGGAGACTTCTGTTAAATATTTTCCTTTTAAATTCTTTTTCACTGCTTATTTATGAACACAAAACAACTAATAGAAAAGTATCTTTTCCATTCTTTACAAATTGTATTAAATCCTACTATGTTTATTGAAAACGAAATGAATATTTTGTCTTTGCTAATAGAAATAGTATTTTATTAAAAACCACTAATATTACACTAAAATTGCATAGAAATGTCAACGCACATGACGGGTTTACATTTGGGTTCGGAAACTGTTTTAATATTTAATATGACCGAAAATAATGTGTCGATGAGAGAAAGTAAGATTTGAATGATTTAAAATTTTCCCTTTCTCTTATAGAAGAAGTTAAAAGACACATTTTCAAAATTCAATCTTATAAATGTTGCTTGATAAAAATAGGAGAAAAATTATTTTGATTTGTATGGGAAACAAAAAATAGAAATGAAAGAGCTGAAATGAAAAGTTCAAAATCATTTATAGATACTAGTTAGTATTATATTGTTTATTTAATGAAATTTCGAATAAAAAAGTAACAATAATAATTTTTTTTTTGTTAGATGGTGATGGTGTTTTTCTTTTAAACATTCTACTTTAATATATTTGAAACTGTTTCCTTATCACTGAATGATTTTCTATTTTAAAACTATATGGCTAAGATCTAAAAGTAAAAATTGAAATTAATAACGAAATTGTTCTTTTTTGTTGGTATTTGATAAGCACATCTCAAAAAAAAAAAAAAAAAAAAAAAAAATTAATTTGCAAAGGGAAAAGTTTATTAATTTTTAAGCGAATGAAAGAAAATAATTTAAAAAGTAATTTCATAACTCTAAGAATATGTTTTATGGAAATAGAAAAACACAAATCCATAGAAGATTTTTAGTTTTTAGTAAAACGTTATTTTTTATGTATGAGTAATACAGTGTCCACAAATTAGTCGGGCAATGGAGTTCAAATACATCTGAATAACTCTTAATAACTAGACCTTATGTCATTTTTTCCTCAATTAATTTAATGTTCACCATGTCATTCTATATGCACACACAAAAAATGTGTTTATTATGTCTTGTTATTAAGAGTTATACAGATCTTTTCGAACTCCATTGCCCAACTAATTTGTTGACAACTTGTATATAGTGTGTTTTCTTTGTTCGATCAATATGCGTCATCTTCAGAGATATTTTCATTATATACCGAAGTTACATCGTTAGCCATATTCGTTTCATTTCTTGAATTTCAAAATCATGTATTTTAGCATACTTTTCAGAGTAATTTTTGCAATGTTACAAATCGCAATTATTACTAACATTTCCCAAGTTTAAATATGATAACTTGTAAACCTTCGAGTTCGTGCAAATCATATTTCTTCTTCCACGATCAAGAATTTTTTTTTATATATAAAAAGTTGTATAATTATAGCTTTGGTCTTTCATGTCATGATTTTGATAACAACGTAATCTTCGAGGGATAGTCGTTGTAATTCGGAATCTCGTTGAACTGCAGAATACATCTAAAATTTAATTAGCCAATGTGCAATGAGTGAATCAAATGATTGTTGAGTTAACCATCCTATCATTGTCTGTCACTATTTTTTGCTTTCAAATTTCAATGATTATTATTAGATAGATTCAGATCAATTAGATTTTTATCCATGTATCCCCATCTGAAGGCAAAAAATAACAAATCTTCAAACAAATCGAAAGCCGATCAAGCCATTATCCAGGCACATTGCAAATAAACCTCCACAGCAATAAATAATAAACTTACAACAGAAAAACGGAACTGCAATACGCAGCAGTTATTACTTTTTCTCCATTCCGGTTGCCATTTCTCCTAGTCAATTTATCTCAATAAATTCCGGGGAATTTCATTTGTCGTGGTCGTTCGGTGATTTATAACATGAGGGTATTTATCATATCAGCGCGACTTTTCCTAAGGGCCTTTTATCATTCGGCCTTGATATCCTGAACCAGAATTCAATGGTGGCTGGAGAAAATGTATTTCCTGATCGAGAGACCATTCCGCTCACGATCGTCAAATCCTCTTTCGTAAAACCGATAAATCGCCATCTTCAATAATTATCTGGTTCTCAGAAAAGTTCGAAACGCATATTGGATCTGATATCAATTCTATAAATGTATTTTAAAGTCCAGAAACGTTCTTCAAATCCTCACTACCTGGATCCTGTGAGTTCGAACTATTTCTGGAATTCGCCATTCACACTTAGTTTCTATTTTGGGTCTTTCATCATGAAATTCAATTTTTACAATACAAATTTCTTTATATAGGTTTTACTATGTCAATGCAACAACACAACACGTATTTATTTAATACATTAGATTTTAACAGAACTATATTATTTTAAAATACATTATTTATAATAATAAAAATAAATGCAGTATCTAAATTATTTAAAATTTAAACTAATTTGCGATTAATGATACACAGGGGACAAGAAAATGCATAGGATTAGAAAACTGTTATTTAAGATAACTTCATTGATTTCATTTCAAAAACATGTACTTGCTTTGTTCTAAATAGCACTTGCTTCAGACACATTGGCCAAAATTTTAATTTTTTAGAAGGCACATACACACGTGTGGAAAATTAAAGCAACTTTAGTTTGTCGCTAAAATAACATCAGAAAAACTTTGTTTCTTACTTCACATCAGGTAGATTCGTTCATGTTTGTTCATTTAAACATGGATGTTAGGGGAGATCATGTCTTCTATTTAAAAACTAACTGTTTGAATTATTTAATTTTTACACGGGTATATTTTGTATTTAGTTTTAAGATTGTGTTGTAGTTATCATTGTGATATGTAACACAGGTTGCAATTAAGGGGTCAAGGTGGTCAGATGCCCTCTAGTGGTTTAACTTAATGTCACCCGACTTATAGCACTTTTTTGGCATCCAATATATAAAGTTGTATCTTTGGGTGTGAATTTTATGTGTCTAAGCCTCACTCAGGGGCGGATTTGGAGGTTAATCGGGGGGGGGGGGGGTTATGACTGTGATTGCTTACAGAGGCGGTGATAGCTTGCCAACTTGGGGGAGGAGGGGAGGGTCATCAATTAATATGATACTACCAGGATTTAATGAAAGTTTTTAAAAATATATATAGAGAGAGAGAGAGGGTTTTACCACCCTCTTTTGCCCCCCTCCCAAATTGCAAATCCCCTCTAAAATGTAATGTAAAATTAAATTACAAATATTTAGCTCTTTTTATTAGATAAAAAAATATTTAAGAGCACATAAAATATCTCATGCAGATTAGGCGAAGTGTAAGAAGTTCAAAAATCCTAAAAATTCAACTTGTATAAAAATTAAATTACCAATATAATCAACATCATAAAACATTTAAAGCAGAAAAAAGAGGGCAGATCTTTTAACTACTTTAGCCAACACTGCAGGAACGTAAAACTCTCTATTCATAAGGTCTTAATGCCGACCAAACGGTATAGTGGTTAGCGTACTAGCTTCTAGACCGCGAGGTTGCGGGTTCGAGTCCCGTGTTGGCATGGGTGTTTGTAAATGTATGTTGGCTTGTCTAATGACGAAAGTTTCGGCGCATTATAGCCCTCGTGTTGCTGACGGCGCCAGATAATCTGAATACAACCAACCATAAGGTCTTAATAATTTCCAAAGTTAAACAATACTTTTCAACTGTTTGACATCGCATTAGTAAATTGAAATATAAGTTACATAAAATATGTGAAACTATAAATAACGATGTTACTCAATTATAATTGTGTGTAGAAGGAAGAGAAAACAGAGTTACATGACACAAACTAAATAAATTTAATAACTTGACTTGATTAGAAATTCTGAAGCATTCATACAACATTCTGGAGTCTTTCAAGGGATAAGTGCACTTAATATGTATCTGAGAGAAACCGCGGAAAATTCTCACAAAGCAGCTCAACAATCGACACAAGGTTACTAGTCAAAATTGCCTAAGTGTTGACTCAATTTGAAAACAGACTACAGAGCACCAGATGTTACTCGATCCGATGACGTTTCGAAGGGTAGGCGTCAGGTGAATATATTGCCTCTGGTCAATGAGTTAAGGTGCAATACTAAAAGAGAATGGAACATCGCACAACTTTCAATTACACTATAATATTGGTCAGTCATTGAATTCAAATTTGGTATGGTGTTATTTATCGTTTTTATATTTTCTCATTTAAATGTTTGCCAGTTTAGAGATATTTTAAGCAATAATTTTTACATGTGCCAAGGGGGGAAAAACGTCGAAATTGGCGATGATATTCGATAGACATTACATTGTCCTTTCTTATGCGTGAAACAGAAAAAAATCAATCATTGATGGGCGGTGCTCAAGATTAGAGGGCTCTGTGCTAAAGAGACTTATTTTTCAACTTTTTATACTTTTATCACATTTCTATGTGTATTTCGGAGTTGGGGACGATTAAAACATCTTAAGAGGTATTAAATTCAGGATTTCAACCTTATGTGCATGCGCGGTTTTGACGAAAACCTAACGGAAGACCCAGGTCCACCACTAATCCAAACACCAAATTTGAACATCGTAGGTCAATTTGTTTGGGAGTTATGCTGACCACGTACATATAGACATTTTATCTAGACCACTTTTTTGAAATCAGGATGTTCAGAAATGCAAAATAATCGATTTTTTTTACCGAATGCTAAGCTTTCATTATCCTATGTAAACATATGGGTAATTGAAAGTAAAAGCGTGTTTGGCTATGATTCTTAGTATTTTGAAAAGAAGTTAAAAACAACATGGAACTCACTTTGAACTGTTAAGGATAAATGACTTTTTTTATAATTTAAGAAAGTAATTTTGTTTGACATTGTCAAAGGGCTTGGATGATTTTGCACATGAAAGGGTGCAGATACAATGATTTATTCCAGTAAAATCAGTTTATTTTTATAAGAATTAAATATTTTACTATAATCTATTCAAATATTGCTTTGATAATTGCATGCAATACCAAGTATCAGTGAGTAGGATAAATCACTGCTTCTGATCATTCGGGCAAAAATGAAATATTCAAGCACATTTCGAAAAAAAAGAGCAAATATTTAAATTGCAGAGAAAATTTTTCTACTGTGATAACCTAAATTTGTTGCAGAATAAAGTTGCAGGAACATTTTTGAGGAACATTTTTGTTGTAATTTTAAACACAGCAATAAAGTGAAAAATTATTTATATTTATGGAAATTTTTTCTTTTTCGTTAAACTTTTACCATAGCTTGGATATTAATTTTAAAAATTCCAACATCTCATTGTTATTAAGAACGTTCTTTCATCTAGTAAAACCAGAACTTCTTATGGTCGTATTTTCATTTATTAGCCAGAATTTTTCAGAATACTAGTATAGAATTAAGTATTAATATACAAGATTATGTTTTTAATTACAAAAGAAATTAATGGAATGAAAATATAAGATAAATACTAATGATCGCATGTGAAAAATTAAAATGAGTACAGTTTTAATTTTTAAATATTTTAAAATTTAAAATGAAATCTAAAATTTCTCTCTTTGAGAGTGTCAAAATAAATTATAAAGATCCTTCCGAAAGTTCATTTTAAATATGTATACTCCACTAAATATTTTCAGTTCACAATTTAAAAAAAAAGAAGAAGAAAAAGAAAGAAAGTGTGTAGATTTTACCATAAATCGTGGCATATTTGACTCTTGAAAATATATTTACAAGCCAGCTACTGGATGAATAATTAAAGAACTCTAATTTTGAGACATACTGACGATTAATGACAAAGAAATGTTATGACAGGTAGTTCTAATAGAGATAACATTCAAAATGTTCTCTTTCATTTATAATCAGCATGTTTTATTACCAAAGGAAAATATAGTAAAATGCTTTTTAAGCTCAAAAATTTAATAAAAAATGAATAAAGATAAAAATAATTTATCACTAATTTGTATATAGTATTAATTCCAAGTACATTAACAAGAATTATAACTATTCTTGTCAATAGATATCTAAGAACGTTTACCTGTCATTGCAATGTTTACGATAAATAAAAACAATAGCTGGAAAATACGATACAAGGCTTTTTAATTAGATGCAGTGTAATCCACAAATTTTGAACTAATTTATCTTTCATTAAATAATTGTAATAAACTATCTCATTACACTGCAATCGCAATCTCAAATAGCGATTTGTGGAAATGCAGTAATTTTTTGATGTGTCAGGAACTCGTTCTACATATTTTTTTAACATGCAAGAAAAATGTATAACCTTTAAAAATCCATAACAAAAGAAAATGGCGCTTAAAACAGTTTTGAGTTTTCATTGAACTTTCTGTGTCGAAGGTTAATAAATTCCTTTCTTTTATCTATGCACCGACAACACCCTGCTGTGAAAAAATCTCAATAAAATCTGAGGCAGAGAATGCGAACTTGTACCTGTATACTCATAAAAAACGAATAAAGATAAATTTAATAGCCTCCATCTTGAAATTCGTACTGCTTCGCTTACACGAGAATGGTCATAAGCAAGGATGATCATAAAAATTATGGCGCTATAATGCTATAGTAATTGCCCGTGTAAAAAATTACGGACTGTATTATGTTTTCTTATGAGTGTTCGTGTTGTCATTAGTCACTTGAAACCAACGACTTCCGTTGAACTCTGAAAATTACAACATTCTTAAAAGTAACAACGAAAGAAATGAAAAATTGTATTGTTCCTGTAAGTAAAAAGTTGATCGTAAAAAGGCGCATCCTATCTGGGTGAGATAAAATGTAAAAAGAAACAGAAAATTAAAAGAATCATAATGATTTGTTTTGAGGAAAATTTTGGAAATTGAGCTTCTAAGTTTAACGGTTCTTTTATGTAAAAGTTCTGAAAAATTATTCCTAAGACCAAAAAATAATTTTCTCTTCCGATTTTTTTTTTTTTTTTTTTTCAATTACTATGTCGATTGCATTAGCCATTGTTTCTAGATCAACATTTTTTACAGGTTAAACGAAATTTTAGTTGCAAGCTTTTTTTATAAATTTAGACGTCCTGTTAGTTGGCAGTTCTGCAGTTCAGCAAATAGTCTTGTCAATTAAGCAAATAAATTTTAGGAGCTAATTTTTTTAATGCGATCATGTATTATGATACAGTTGACAGCACAATAATTCTTAAACCAATATTTAAAAACATTTTCCAATCTTTTATTCTGGCAACAAACGTACAATAATATTAACAAACGCACCTCAGACAATATTTCAAAAATATATTTATTAAAATATTATCCAAAATTATTCATTTTAAAATACATTATGGATTATTTTCATCAAAACACCATAATAGAATTTTATTCGAAACAATACATCGTTAATATTGTAATTATGTCCTATTGAGAGAACTTCCTGATATTCTTCCAAAATCAGATAACGACAAAGTTTTCAATACCTTCAAATTTATAGTACAATTGTGCTTAAACGTTAGCACTATTGTGCTGAGACGTTTATCACAAATTTCTTCAATCACTTATCAAATTACGTCTGGATGTATAACTGTTAATTACGCTACAAATAACTTTATGTTGAACTGTCTTAGAGGAAAGTTTTTCATTGCATGATTTCTCCACAAGGAATAAAGGCTAGAAAAATCCGGTACTTAGTTTTAATCCTGGAAAATGAGGGTTCAAATAAACTCTTGCACCAAATTATGTAAATTGTACTTAACTGGTGTGTCTTTAATAAAACATTTTTCCGTAATTGTCTTTACATCGATTCAGTTATACATAGGAGACTTCAAAAAAAAAAATCCTTTAATAACAAGAAAAAAAACCATTTAAATAAATGTATTTACTTATAGTATGATTAAAAAAAACCATCTAAATAGGAACTCCGTCAGGTTTTCCGCAACGCTTCACTTTTATGTAGTTGACTTTTAAGAGCACTTTTTAGCAAACAAATTAACTAAATCTCCTTCACGTTAATTTATAATGTTTCCCTTCCATCGGAGTGTCTTACTTATTACCGAATTAAATTGGAAAGATGTCAGATAAAATAATTCAAACAAATAGAATTTAATCCAACTTAATCTTCAAATTTACACGAAATATAAAATCCATTTAAATCAATATATATTGTCAATATATAAAAGAATATAGATGGATAATAATATTATAAAATAGTAAAATTTAAATTTTTTTAACTGTTAATGGAAAAGTTTCATACAGATATTTTTAATAATAAGGAATACAAACGAAATAGTGAGAATTAAAATATTACAATCATTTTATTATAATGAGAAATCAGTAGAAAATATTTTTATAGAGTTGCAAACTATAATTTTATGAAAAGGAACACCAACACACACATTTTAAAATATCAATGCAACTATTTAAATCAAACTCAAAGTTTTTATAAGAGAAAAACAAACATTTAAAGTACTTCGCTACTTAAACTGTAATAGTGCATTATGCACAAAAGTGTTCTAGATTCATATATTTACAGAAAATATAAAAGAAGAAACTATTTTAATAAGCACCATAAAAATAGGAGTTCAACTGCTAAGAACTATCACATATATAGCAGATATTTTCTTAGTTTCTGTTAACGATTTTTTCAAACGTCAAGTTGCTCCTTTCAAAGTCTTTTCTCCTATGAAGAAAATGTGTTATTAAATGCGGAGTGACTAAAATGTCTTACTAAAATTATGTGGATACCAATTTCTTTTTTCAATGGTGGATATGATACAGTGTATGTTATACAGTGTGTTGTTTTCCGAATTTTAAAAATGGCTAACTCACATCTTTTCAAAAATTATTCAGCAACGAACGGTTTAACAGTATAATTTCATCCACATCGTCCAGTAAAAATGAAAGTCCTATGAAATATATTCACAAAACAGTATGTTTAAAAATATGAAATACGACCGTAATTCTTACTCTTTTTGGAAATAATAATAAAAATATTTTTTTTTTACTTTCGCGTACCCACAAAAATGTACTTTAACTCCATAGGACAAAAAACTTAATATCTGCCCCCACCCCTTCTCCTGCCTCCTCAGAAAAAGTCTTGTTCAAGGATGTTAAGCAACAGTGAATTTCTTCCATAAATTCATCTGTTCCTATGAAATAAAATCAAACACGAAATTATTCCTCTTGATCCCCCTTTTAAAGTTATGACTTAAAACGGTGGACTTGACTGTTAACATGAATTTCATTTTATGACGTTGTATATATACATATATTTTTTTTCCTTTACGATTTTCATTTAAAGTATAGAATGCTTAAGTGAAGTTTTGAAACTAAATGATTATTTTCTTTTAGTAAAATAAATGTTAGGAATTGCTCCATTGTTAAAATTCTCCTCATTCGATAACAAAGTGAAACACGGAAAGAATAAAATATGTCGCGACTCCAATTTTATCTCTGAGAAGGCAATTGTATTAATGTAATAAAATACTCCCTCATATCCCAGCTTTGCGAAACTCCTATCATAAGGGAAAGACTTAATTCATAAAATATGAGCACTTGAAGAAGCTTACGTTTCTGTTCGCGGCAGCCGGGGGATGTCGAATTTCGTAGAGTTGGCTTTAAGAAATGCAATTCTGAGAAGAGTTTTGTTACCAAATCTCCTGGGATTTGCAGTCAAAAATATCTAGGCATATTTTTAGGATGATATATATTTTTTTGAAAAAATAAGAAGTATTATTTTTCTAATAAAAGTTAATTATTAGTTGAAGCAATATAGATGTAGGATTATTACAATTATTATTATTTATTGTTATTTTGTATCATTCATTATTATTTTTTATTATTTATATTATTTATTTTTTATCATTTATTATTATTTTTTATTATTTATATTATGTATTATTTATATTATGTATTATTTATATTATGTATTATTTATATTATGTATTATTTATATTATGTATTATTTATATTATGTATTATTATTTATTTATATTATTTATTATTATTTATTTATATTATTTATTATTTATTTATATTATTTATTATTTATTAATATTATTTATTAATATTATTTATTATTATTTATTAATATTATTTATTATTATTTATTAATATTATTTATTATTATTTATTAATATTATGTATTATTAATTATTATTATTATTTATTGTTATATTTTAAAGTTGTAATAATATAATACTAATATTATTAAATTTTCCTAGCACATTTTTATAAATTGACGTTGACTATTATTGATTTAGCAAACAACCGATATTTCTATTCTAAAATATAATAAACTATTCAACATTAATTAGTTATTGTTAACTAACATTGGTTGTTGAATAGTTAAATAACTATAAAATATTTTGCTAGCATAGATAGTAATTTAAATTTAAGTAAAATTTATTTATTGAGGAGAATAAAGAAACAATTTGATTGCTGTTTGTATTAATTTTATTTTATTATATATTTAACAATTTAAAGTTTCACAATTATTGGAAAATTATTTTTATTAAATTTTGCATCAATTTATATTGCAAAATGTATTTACACTAATTTACTTATTGTTTGCTAAATACTTTTAAGAAGTATTTAAATTGCTATTATTCAATGCAAAAAATTGCTTGCTTAAACTGACGAAATTTGTAAATCATCAGCTTTGAACATTTTCTTTTTATTAAATTAACTACACTACATCTATACAAAACATTCAAATTACATTTCACTTTTACTAAGTTACTCTAAGAAATTAACCCTTTTTTTCATTTAGGGTAATAAAGCAGGTATAACAAATCTCTAATAAACCGATTTTGATGCAATAAACTTTACTATCTAGAAAATGTATTTAAAGAATTTTAACATTTGAATTTAGCTGTATATTTTTATTGCTTACATATTAGAAACTTTAAAATTATTACATAAAATTAAATGTGTTAAAATTTAATTTAATCAACACATCACTTATCACTTTATAAATAATAACCTAACCTTCAAATTTTTAATGACTAGAAAAATGGTTAAAGGCTATGAATACGAAAAGTAGAAACAAATATATAAAATGTTTTCATGAACCGATTTATTATAAAATACAATACATATTCTCTAATACAAAGCATTCAGCAGAATATATTCCATCATCAAATCACATAAAAAAAACTGGAATATTACCATTATTACTATAGAACTAATCTATAGGAATAAAGATACTTCTATGAATATTTAATATATCCAAGAAGGGCATCCCTTTCAACAATGGTGATATTACTCTCATTTCTATAAATGAAACTAAACGCTTTAATAAGCTTCAGTGGTTATGTAAGAGTACTTAAGAAATAAAAAAAAAAAAAACATTAGAAGGAGTAGAAAAGTGAAGAAAATATGCTCATTAAAATTTTAACGATCGCAATAACTATTTTTATTTTTTATTCGTGTATGTGCAGTGGTTTCACCGAGAACACCATGAATGTGTAATAATCTTTACACGCGATTGAAAAAATTATTGGCGTGGTGGTTTGAATTTTTTAAGAGCAATGTTGAATGGTATGAAAAGAACTCGCCATATGTACATTAAGAAATAATTTATTAAACATAGGATTTTCTCAATGACTTTTGGATAAAAAGAATCATCAAAGTATATTGCATCACCGCATTAAGAATTCAATGTACTTGCAGTAACTTTCTTTTTAAACGTGGTCTTCATAGTTTATATTAAATTACTTAATCAATATCAAGCGTTATTTTTGGATAAATAATGTGCATATAGATTTTTCTTAAATAGGTAAATATAATAGTAAAATACATTTCTTCTCAAAATATTCAATTTATTTTCGTTGCTGAGTAGAAAATTTCTGATTTTGATGTTTTTTTTTGTTTTCTTTATCTTTTTTTTTTATCTTGAAGAAAATATTTAAAAATGAATTTAAATGATGTGGTGAAGGTATAAAAGGACAATGGAGGGCATGCAGTATGAAATGGTCTAATCCGCTTTATTTTTTAAAAATATGGGATATAGTAATAGATAAACAACTTAAAAAAAAATGTGGAAGAAATTCATAATCTACTGTTTAAAAGAATTTTGTGTATTTAAATAGTTTTATCTTAGTTAACTTATATTCAGGGGTGTAGTGGAGCGGGAACGCGTGGGAACGGTGATCCTTTACCTTTTTTGAAGGAGGAACAGCGTTCCCTCACCTGAATTTTTTTTTCTTTTCTTTACGTGACACTTAACGGAAAGTCAAATAAGAAAATTAAAAAGTTCTTTTGTGAGAACTATGCCTTCGTTTTCGATCCACAACCAATGATAGATGAGTTGGGACGGCAAGTTCAAGTATTTGCAAGACACTTGAAAGAGGCGAGGCAACCCGTCGTGGCCATTTCATGAACAATCCGATTTATGAATTAGACTCCCCCTCCCAGTCCTTCAGTGTTTTAATGCTACTTCATTAGAAATGAACTGACGTTTGTATTTTTCAGGTGCATGTAGTTTGTTTTGAAATTACTAAAGTAGTATTAATAAAGTTATTTATTCTTAGTTGTCATTTTTACTACCACCCCCCCCCCCGCCCTCCCCTCATCCTCACAGAAAAAAAACTAAACGTTTGTAACGACGCGACATAGCGCTCCCACACCTTTTTATTTTACACTACACCTCTGCTTATATTTAGAAATCGAGTTTTATGTATTACCATAATAATTAAAAAACGATATTTAAAAAAGCCTAAAATAAAACATTCTGGCATTAGATTCTATTTTTTCAACTTTTAAGGTTAAGAATAGCTTAGAAAAAATATCTTGAACAAATAAATCACTTGTTAAATATTCAAATTATAGCATCTAATCATCAAATTATTGCAAAGAGTACGTATGTGTATATGCCTTTCTATAAAAAGCTGATTCTAATGCGAGTAGAGCGCTGAAATTTTCAACATAAGTATTTTTGGCCTTTTAATCGGACTTTGTCAAATCGAATGTTAAAGTTTTAATTATTTGTTCAATAAAGCGAACTTATGAGTGAGCAGCAATAAACTTTGCATTGAGAGAAGCGAGCCTATGTTTTCACAGCAATGAACCATTCAGCGAACTATGTGAACCTGTGCTTGCTTGGCAATAAACCGTTCAGCGAGAGAAGCTCGCTTGTGCTTGAGTAGTAATGAACATCTCTGCGAGAGAAGCGAGGCTGTGCTTAAGAGTCAATGAGTTTTCAGTGAGCGAAGCGAGCCTGTGCGTGCGTATAACAATTAAACTTTTAGTAAGCTATACGAGCTTGAATTTACCTAGTAATGAGCCTTTCAGCGATCGAAGCGAGCCTATTTGTCAGCGAAGCACCAAATAGCACACAATGACACTATGGGGCCTATACACAATGACGGGTCTCCACAACGCGGGGCCACGCAGCTAGTTATTAAATACAACGAAGTTTAGTTTTCTACAAACTGGGATTACAAACAATTTAAACTTCATACATACTTGTTTGTATTTTATAGTCAAAGTAGTTTTCTTTTTTATTAACTAAAAATATTTTTTTATCTATTTTCAAAAGAAAGAAAAATACATGCTTCACCATCATTATAAATTCTGAACTTTTGTCATTTTTTCCTGTAATGCGCGAAGTGATTAAAACTTTCATTTTTTAATGTGTGTCGAGAATAGTAAGGTAATAGAAAATTTATAGAAAAAAGAAAATAAAGTTGGCTATGGTTAAAATAGATACAGAATTAGAAAATTCTAAATGTCTTAGTATTTAATTAATAAATGGAAGTTAATGAACAAAAATAATGATTAGATTCCTAAATTTAGAAGATTTCAAAATAAGAAGCAGATTTCAGAAAGCAAAAACATGGCAAATATAAATACACACTGAGTGTTTCGTACACGAACACTTGAGTTCTTATTTTTATAGATCAATAAATTTCCACACGTACACTTCATATTTGGGGACGAATAAAGAAGAGCAACCTATTGTTTATTTAAGATCTTAAATGCTTCACCAGCACATTTCTAAATATTTCTTATCTATTTGAAATTCTCTTTTATTACATTCCTCTGAGGAATTGTATCCATTCAATATTCTCTTCAAACTTTCAAAAATTTAAATTGCAAATTAATTAAATTCGGAACATTTTATATTGTCTTGGTATTTCAAATATGTACTTTAATATTTTTAATACGAAGCAGGTTTTTGGTTTAGGTACAGAATCTAAAAGGAATCAATTCTGTGGTTCGTAACAACGTTAGTCTAGGTCCAGTAATCAGACTGTTTTGAAGCACCAAATCTTACTTTTACTTTTAAACCTTCATGTTACTTTTACTTCATTCTTGTTAGCAGTTTAGTAATTATTTCTAAGGAAGGGAAGTGTCTCAGAAGGAGACACTGCTCCAGAAGTGGACAATTTTGATGTAAAACGTGTAAAATGTTGATATAAAAATTAATGAATGTTACACGTAGTCTTTCATTACCTGTAAGGCTGATTTATACGTTACCAGTCAGCATGCCAGTTGAGATCTACATTCACTGGATGCAAGCAACTAGCAAAGAGAAAAGGTTTCATACCAGTCACTGTATATGATAGTTTGTCACTGGCGTGTATGTAGCTGGTAATTATAGTATACCAGACATTTTTTATTTAATGTCGCGTCAACATATTCAACTCACCCGTGCTCCCATGCCACCACCGACTCTCACAATAGCACTACATTCGCAGACTGTGTAAACGGGAAAACTGACATTCTAATCAACGAGTGACAGTGACTTTACAATCAACTCACCATCTGATATACCAGACAGTGGCAACGTATAAATCAGTTTTGGCTTTGAATCATATTACATCGTTTGTAAAATCTTTAATATATTTAAAGAAGAAAAAAAAGCGTAATAAAAACAGACGAGTTTAAGCTCTTCGAATAATGTTATAAAATCCATTTGCCAAATATGTTATAACTTGTCAAATACAGGACATTCTTTTTTATTTATTAACACACCTTTCTTAATTTTCAATGAGGAAGGATGTAGACGATTTCACTTTTCCGGTGCCAAATACTTGCATTTTATAAAAGTAATATTATTAAATATTTGTCAATCGGATTAGTTCAACAGAACTCATCAAAATCGATTTTTGATCCGTTTCTCAGCATTCCAGTATATTCATAATCTACTAGCATTTCTCTACAGTCTACGAAAAATTCGGAATTTTGTGCGATGGAGTACCTAAACTTGCAATTGCCTCTCAGTCTATATGGTGTTTAAAAAAAACTCTTTTGCAGCAAAATACCACTTATTTGAACTCGAAACAAACGATTGCTAGCTCGAAACTTTTGTAAATGGAGCGGTTTCCATTATCTGTCACTTATCCTAGAATCAATAATCATAACTGAAGTAAACTTTCTTTGATATAACATTTGATAGCATACGTTTTGATGTTCATAATCTGTAAAGTAGGTAAATAGCGTTAAGTTTATATAAATTATCAATTTATATCTATTTGATTTTGTTTATGAGCAAATAAAATTTGTTCAAGAGAATAGGATAAGAATAGAGATAAAAAAGAATTCTGCTTGTTGTTCTCAGTGGTAAAAGTGGGAGAAAAAAAGTAGGGGGGGAGGGGGAGGTTATGCCGAAAAGTTGGTGGCAACCCCCCCCCCCCCCCAAGCAAGTATTAATAAAAATAATTCTATCTTTATAGTAAGTAGTATAATATATTTTTATAACAGTATGATATATATACACCATAACGGTATTTTTTTACATTTGAAAACTTTAAATCACTTTTTCTCAGTGTCACTATATTTTGCATATCCCTACATGCTTGATAAAAATTTTTAAGCAGAAAAATCCATATTTATCTAATTTTAGTACTATTTAATATTCGAAGCCCAGTATTATTTAATATTTCAAGAAATTTAAAAACAAAATTTAGTGAAAAATAATAAAAAATTAAAAAAAATTAAAAAAAAAAAAATGCATATAATATTTTATTTTTTTATTTTTAACTATATGCATAGTGCATGACTCGGAAGACCGTGGTTGGAATATTCAAATATTGAAAGTAAAAAAAAATTGATAAAGGATATTTTACCTCTTTCTGCTAAAAAATTTAGTGTTATTTTTCTTTAGTAGTTTTTAGATTGATTGAATGTTTTTAAAAGTGTGAGGGGGGGGGGGGGAGGTTCAAAAAGAATGTTCAAAGAAGATGGGTGTGAACTCTTAACTCACTTGTGATGTTTGACGTTATTTGAAATACATAAGCTTGCGGAATTTGCATATCCAAACTTTGTCGGGAATTAGATGATCATTAATAATCAAAAATCAATCATATCAATTTGCTTATGAAGTTTGGTATAACTTCCCTTTATATTTAACTCTAGAAAACTACTAAATTAGGTTGAATACAAGTCATTGCATTTTCTATTATGTTTTTTTTTTATTCTATTGTACTACATTTGTTAATTAATTGATTGGTGAAATAATAATTTTCAGCGGATCAACCAGCTTATCCAAATAATAAATAAGGCGATTATCATCTCTTTGGGAGTGTTAGGTGTGTTTGTAATAAATTGTAAGGTTATTTCCAATGCCTTCCTTTCATAAGTGTGTAATTGAGGTTCGTAGAAAATAACTAAGTTGTTTTCAACTCAAATCAGCTGAGGAAATGCAAAAACTTCCTCTTTGGGAGGAGCGTACAAAGGCTGCAGTTAATAAGTATTTTAAGTTCGATTTTGCCTTCATTTTTTGTAAATAAATAAATCATAAAAGCGTTTAACATTACCCCTATGAATTATCAAAATCTCTGGATTTTTTTCGAAACTAAATTAAATCAAAAGTCGTATTCAATATTGAATAACAATTTATGGTGATACAGTTTGATTTTGTCAAGTTAAATGAACTTGATTTGTGTTTATAAAAACTTTATTTATACTTTATTATTTGAAAAAGAGCTATATTTTCTAAATATTTTGCCACAAAAAGGGAAAATTTGACAGTCGAAGATAGTAAAATTATTTGAATACATTCAGATTTTTAGAAGATAATCACAATAGCAAATTAACTTACATTAAAACCTTTAAAAACTTTTTGCAAGGTTCATTCACTAAATATAAGCATTTGAAAAGTATATTCTTCTTATAATCCAATTTAAACAGCACGACAGTATAATAAATATTGTATACCTCAAAAATAACACAATTTAACTCGCATTCATACATAATACCATACATTGTTCTTACTTAAATATTTCTCAACAGTTTTGTTTACTATTAGCTCTTAGCACAAATTTTATAAAGTTTAACTCAAAAAAAAAATTTGAGTAAGCAATATCTTCGGCTTAAAGTCTATTAATTCATATAAAGATTTTTATTTTAAGAAATAACTACAAATCAGCAGTTATTGCACTGCTGGTTATTTGCATTACAAATTATCTATATTGTGTATCGCAAATTATATTTTCTTCTTTTAACCATGCACCCACTTAACTGCCGGATTTCTTTATTATCATTTCTTCCTTTTACACTTCTCAATTTGTTTCTAAAATTTTAATTCTCGATTTCTAGTATTTATAATTTAATTTATAATTACAATACCAATTGATAGCATATTACGTCATCTAAAAGAGCTTTTATAGTCCCCTTTAGTGATCAATATAAAGTTACATTTTTTATCCAATAAAGATACAGAAATTTGTGATAAAATAGAAAGGAAAATGTATTCCTAAAGTTAGCTCGCTTTTACAAACGGGAATGAATCATGATTTTTCATTTCATTCAGACAGAAAAATAAGCGAATGCAATAGGTTCATGAGACAAGCAATTGGATTTTCAGTTCATTTTTTTTATCGATAAAAATGTTTCTCGGAGGTAGAAAAAGCATTCCACAGACTGCTTCAGCTCTGTGGATGAGAGATTATCGAAAGCAATACATCGCTTGCAGCTGAACCAATAATCGATAGATAATCAATGGTTTACAGAAGGCAATTCGCCAACGTCGAAGGGATTCTTCCTTTTTGGTTAATGGAAAATGTAAACCCCCTGACTTTGCCAATACAGCTGCTCAGTGGCTGCATGTTGCATAAGCAAACTTAAAATACGATTTTATGTAATAGGTACTGTAAATATCTTTGATAGTAGTTCAGTAAAACATCAACATTTTTAGACTCCATCTATAATGATGAAACAAAGAATATGTCTGCATGTGTGTCTGTCTGTGGAGTGTAGAAAGCAACTTCCAATAGACAATAGATCTGAAATTTTTAAAATGAGTAGTTTTGATCTTCTAATTGGATTTTTGGTTAGCAAATGTTAAAATTTTAATCATTTTAATTTTTTTTTTTTTTTTTTTTTTTTTTTTTTAATAAAACTTTTTTTTTTATAAAATTACCTCCAATAGGTATTTAACTCTAAAATTTTAAACATAAGTAGTTTTGGTTTTCTAATTTTTATTTTCACAAACAGAATGCTAAAATTTTACATAGCTTTTTTTTCTTTAAATTTATTACAATTTTTTTTAAATTTTAAATGCGTTTTTACAAAAATTTGGTTGCTTGGTTGGTTTATACGCTCAACGGTCTATTTTTGTGCACAATAGCGGCTAACCTGGTCGGGACCTATAGCTTAACGTGGATTCCGAACCACAACGAGCATCCATGCCTAACCTGGGATTCGAAACCGGCAGGCAACTTTGGCATGCGAAGCTAGAGCGCTAACCACACAAACATCAGGTGGTCATTTTTACAAAGAAACTTCCAATAAGCGTATCATTCTGAAGTTTTTAGCCTAAGCAGTGGTGGCCTTTTAATTTTGATTTATTTTAGTGCTACAGAATGTTAACAGAGGCATGAGGGATGTTGTATTATTATATTAACAGATTTTTTGTTCATTTATCGAGACGGGGGGGGGGGGGGGGAGAGAGAGATCCTTTTATAGTAAATGTTACACGACTAGAAATTATTACTATTGAGTGTGAAAGCAGCTGCATGGAAGGTTAAATGTTCTAAAATAAAAACTGAATGGAATTTGTGAAAATATGTATATGAAAGCTTTTTAATAGGATAGACTGTAAAAACCAGAGACTTTTAAACGAGGAGATAAAAAAAAATATTGTACAAACGTATATAGTCAGATGTAAATATATTTTAAAAATAAAAAGTAACTTCATTAAATTGAAGGTTGTTTAAAATTGTTTCAAAATTCAATAAACTACTAGTAAAAATGTATCAAAATGTAATCTGTACAAAAACAATTATCTTTCAAAGATTTTCTTTAAAAGAAATAATCTTTTATAATGCGTAAAATCATGTTTCACACGGATTCTAAATTGAATTTAGTTGTATTTTCACTAGTATTTTACTGTATCATTTAACTTACAGATTATAGAATTCCATACGAAATAAAATTACAAAATTTGTATTCAATAACTTAAAACGTCTCAATACTTATAACATAATACACAATATTTGCAAAAATCAAAAGCTTCAAAGATTAAGTTAGCTTTGACATGGAAAGACAAAGTTTGTAACTTTAGAAGCTGTAAGACTGGCTTAATTTAAAATGACGAAGTTAATATGAAGTATGAACTTTCAGAGCTTTAAATAGGCGTGAACAGAATATTTAATAAAATGAATTTCTCAAGTAAATAGAGGAAATATAGGAAACTGATAAGGAGATACATCAGCAGGAGTTTGAATTTCATCACAAGCAGTGCTATTTGATTGGCAAACGGGTCATTCTGAGCTATTAAGTTTCATAAAATACAACAGATGAATTACATTTTCTTTTTGCAAATTATTTAACGTGATATATATCAAAGAAAGTTAGACTTAATTAATTTGACTTATATATTTACTACAAAAACCTAATACGCCTTTTCTAAAGCGAATAAGGTTTTTCGAATCAGGAACCAGAATGACATCACTAAAACCTTATTGGGCTAAATCTCAATAAATTTCAGGAAGTAGATTCCAAGACAATTAAACTTTTATTTGTCTAAAATATTATAACTGAGATTTATTATAAAGTTGACTTTCTATATTTACTCCAGTAGGTCTATTGATTTAGCTTTTATCTAAAGTTTCATTTGCTTTGTGCATCCAGTTTGTAAACTGAGTGAAAAGCCTGATTTTAAAGAAAAGAAAAAAACTTTTTTAGATGCTCTATAAAGCTAAATTCTTTCAGGAATCCAATTCATTTCTATAGTTCCGTACTACAAACGGCATTCCGAAACACTATCTCAATGGTATCCTTTTCTAAAACAAATAAATAAAAATTGGCAATTTATATATTTTTTAAATAATGTAACATATTAAAAATAAGAGAACAATATTAGAACCATGAGACTGTTCGAGGGATTTCTAAGTCATGCGTCATAAGAACAAACACTACCAAAACATAAATATTCTGAATTTCATTATTCTATTGGCTGAAGTTAAACTGGTTATTCTTTAATAAGAAACCTCTCTAACTGAATAACTTTCACGTATCGGTAATGACAAATAATCTCCTAAGTTATAATTGTACTTCCCCATACTATAAAAAAATTTCCCCATAATTTTATGCAATAGTTAATACCTTGACTTTGGGTCAACACACAGATACGATTTTGAAGCATTTTCTTTAAAAGTGAACACAATCTTTTTCAAATTGATTAATCAATTCAAATTGATTGATCAACTCGCCCTAAAATCTCAGTGTCATTTTTCACAGCCAAAACCACTCAACTTTTCCGCTGCAGGATTTCAATTATATCGAAGAATCTGTTCTATTCTAAGACACAAACTCCAGACTTCAATATTTACAATAGAAATGGAGCAGAGAAGTACAGGGGTCCTAAATCAATAAACCACATTCCCCGCTTTCCCCAGCTGCAAATGCGGCTCTTTCCAAGTGTGTGTTATTCTGTTGTGTCCTCAGAATTTACCAGCAGCCAACCAACCACAGCTGCGTGGGTGTCGGATTTCGTTTGAGGTTCTAATGAAAGGAAGCTGAGGCTGAATCATGAGGGGTCAGCCGGGGAAGGACGTGGAACTTCCGGGAAGCGAGAATTGAACCCTTGCAGACAAGACGAGGATTTTGTCCGGTTTTAGATGAGCAGTACGTGCGAAGAGTAAATGCGTTGTTGAATTTGACAAGTAGATCAGATACATAGAGCCCGACTTTCAAATGCAGGGGCCCAGGGCACTAACTCCGATGGGGGGGGGGGGCTCTTCTCGTGATAAATAACTTTCGTAAGAACATTATACCAATAAAAGATCCCTTATCTTATCAGGGTCGTAGACAGGGGGAGACCGATGGGACCCCCCCCCCCCCGATATTGTGTGAAATCTTGTTTCACTACTTTTTTTGTGTAACACTTGTTATATGTATTTGATCAAATCTTCGACCATAATTCTCCCGCCCCTCGAAAAAAATCCTTATATACCAAATGTAATAAAATAAAGATGGTTTGAACAATAATTTAGAAAAGCAAAAATTGCTTCTATTAAATTGAAGAGGAATTGACATTTATTATAGTATAAAAAATATTCTTAAAAAAAAAAAAAACTGAAAGAGCATACAATTTTAAAAGCTGCCAAATTGTAAAAATTACTATAAACAATGGAATTAAATGGGAATCTCTCTCTACAATCCTATAAACATACTTAAGTTCATAAAAACTAGTTAAATGCATTAAAATAAAACGTATAGTTGTATATGCTTGTGGACGATAAATAAAACGAGAAACTCCTTTAAAAAAAAAAAAAAAAAGCTTTAAATACACTTCTTTTTCCAAATTTCCAGAACTTATAGTTTGCGAACCTGAATTATTTAGGGGCCCCCAAAATTCTGGGGCCCTGGGCACGTGCCTCAATTTCCCTGTGTAAAAACAAGCACTGCAGGTGCATGTGTCTTACCTGGGATATTTGAGGATTATGGTTGTTTCGTTCACTTGTTGATATCCTCCCTGTATATATCGCTGCTGCATTATGATCAGTAAGGAGATTACATAGACGTAAGGTAGATCAAGTGTTTAGCTTTTGTAGAAGATGAAATTTAATTTGTCCCTTAAGGCATACGAAGAAAAAGTGAATTTCAATGAAATTTGACAAATTAATATTATTCATGAATATTCTTGCCCAAATAAGTTTATAAAACTGTCTTTATTTTAACACTACGTTAGTTAGAACAAATGTTAGAATAATTTGAACTAATCTGAAATAGTATACTGTAAAGGGAAGTAAAAAGTTCAAAAGCGTTTTCTCAGAATTAATTTTCATCCAAATATGGCTAACTTGAAATGTGATAACTCTAACAATTATTGATGAATTCTAAAAACAATTTCTGAACTTATTTTGTTGATTGTTATCTAGGGTATACACTAAAAAAAATGAGATTGGATAGTTATTTTATGAGCTACAGCTTACGGTATACATATAAATAAATTTGTGAAAAATCATGAACCTATTTTTCGATTATCCATTTTTAATGAATACATTTTTTATTGCGGTCTGTTTCTTAGATATAAGTATGTAGTTTATTTATACATAATTTATTCCTTAAGAAACTCAATAGTTTTCCATTTATAGTATTTCGAGTTTTTTTAAATATTTCATCAAAATTTCGAATAAAATTACTTGTTTATGTAAAGTAATGACAATATATTTAATTTTTATTGTTCATTTTATTACTAATCTGTTGTATCACTAAATAAAACCCAATCCTGCATAAAGTATTTTTTTTAAATATTCCTCCGAACATAGGCAAGTTCTTTAAGTATTTCAAATAGGGTTATTTGATAGCAAAAGCTGGTCAAAAGTCACAAATATCGAAAACAATTACATTTTACAGTTATCCTTGAAAATAAATTTCTGTTGCATCATAAGATGACCAAATTTGTTCACTGCATTATTTACATTCGCTATAGTTTCAGTTTTATTTCAGTCAACATCAGCATTGTGTGTTTTTTCTTAACTTTACTTTGACTTTCTTTAATTTGCGGTGTTTTTGAGTTGCTAATATTTATAATTGACTATAAATTTTGAAGTTTAAGGTATGTACCATTATTGGAGACTTTGTTTTAATTTAAAAAGAATAAAAGTTACAAATTATTTAAATATCTATATTTTACGTGTTCTTAGATGTTGTGTGTAAAGCTGTGTTTAGATTGGTCCGCAGTATACCAAATTTCACTTTTGATACAAGTCAAAAACTTATAAATTCAATTTACAATTTTTTTTATACTAAACAACTCAAGAAGATTCATTGTATAGTTTTTTTTTTTTTTTTTTTTTTTTTTTTTTTTTTTTAATTATTATTTAGGTATTTTTAAAAAAAAAAAGTTTAACTCCAAAACTTCAAGTAACAATTTCATTAAAAAAATTACAAAAATTCTAGATTTTTTTGTAGATTCAAATATAAATAATTCAAAAATATAAATTAATGATATATCTTTTCAAGCATTTATAATTTGTGTTTCTGGTTTTCAAAAGGTAAGAAAATCGTCACCCACAAAACTGGACTTTATAGTTTTATAATAGTATAGTCAAGAAACAACGGCCATGGTGCTAATTATTTAAAAAGTTCTAATTTAGGTAGATTTTAACCTTTGATTTCTTTCAATTCAGATCTGCCGATATTATTTTTCAAAACAAAAAATTAAATTGGAAAAATTTGGCAAATTTTGGCTCCTACATCTCTTTCCTTTAAAAGCAAACCAAATTCAAAGTGCAAACAAAAATACATCCGAAAAAAATATTTTTGTTTCTGGATGACTTGTAAATAATTTATGAATAAATAAAAGAGGATATACACTGCATTTATTTTAGATGCATAGAAGCATACGCAGTATATCTCTTCTCAATTACCGACACATTCTGAACAGCGGCAATCTGCCAAACCACATTTTAATTTTCCTTTAATTCCAAACAAGGTACTTGCATGCTCTCCAACATCTTCCCGATTGAATCATGACTCAAATATGCGATTGAGGAAGTGAAATCTAAATAATAAAAAGAAAACTCACGTCTCGCAATTCAGGTATTGTAGAGGTTAAGGTTTAAGGTCTTTAACATGAGTAAACAAAGAGGAATTGAGCTGGCTTTTCTCCAATATGTCTGCAGGCCAAGACCTCCGTTGGAAATGCACCACTTTTTGTGTTCCTTTTCGTATAAACAGTAAAACAGCCTACATGTTTATATACTAGAATAGTAAATAATTGTAAGAAATGGGTTTTTGTTCCTTATTAACCTGTTATTTTTGTATATATTTTCAAAATTCTGTATTATCAATTTTCTACAAAATGACCTTACACGAAGCTAATTTCACAAAATTAAACAAAAAGGCCTTTTTTTTTTCATGTTATAAACTTATTATTTAGGTATATCTCTTAAACTTTTAATCAATGGTGCGTTTGAATGCGAACTTTTGAGAATACTTTTCGCTGACATTTGCACACTCGACATTTGCGGACATTCGTCACAGTATGCTAATTTTTTAGTCATTGCATCACTGGCTTGATATATAGTGGTGGAAGCTTTCTGACAAAAGCAGCCTTGTTTCGTTTGGTGCTCTATCTCTGCAAGAAAGTGCCGATTTGTTGGTTACAAGATAACCATCCCGCGAGTCGAATTGTGTGCCTTATGTTTTAGAATGTTTACATTCCCGACTTTACGTTTCATGAGAGAATGTGGTATGTGAACGAAGACTTGTCTGTCTTTTACCTGATGTGTTTTTATACCTGAATTACCATTGCCTTTATAGCCACTATTATCAATTTTACGTTTATTATATTAGTTAGAGCTAAATAAAAGTTTATAGAATGCCCTTGATACTGTTCTTGGAATCATTTGTGGTTTGTAATGCATTACTCGCCTGCCAATTATATTGATCGCTGGTATACTTTAGGGCCTCCAGCCAGTATGCCCGGGACGTTCGACGTCACCCAATCGAATAACGTAACAATCTCTATTTTGTACTTTAACATTTTAAGCAGAATTTAAATAAAAAAACTATATATATATCGGTAAAATAATTCGTGAAATAAAATTTGGTATCTGTAATTTTATTAAAACTGTCCATCTCCGCAGAAAATCGTATTTATATTCTTGTTCAATGTATAGCAATACAATCTTTCGTTTTTGTTCATCTGGCAATGATTACCTTTAATGAAACTCGAACGTCTCAATTAAATAATCAAAATAGTGGATGCACTTCCCCCCCCCCCCCTTTCCTTTGCCCTGTTAAGAGCATAACCTTAATTTTTACACAAACCTTAGTTTTAACAAGTGCTTGCACAAATAATAAATGATGTTGAATAATAGACAACTACGGATAATAGACTACAAGGAAATAAAAGTAACCTCCGATGGCGGTACCGTCGTCGCTGTTTTAGATATTAAAATCCGTTGCCGATTCGAAAGTTCATAAAAAAAAAAGCATGACCCGTTATTCTAGAAATCATCCTTTTTTTTTTTTTTTTTTTAACGTTATTTAAAAGCACTAGTTTCAAAGAAACTAATTTAAATTAATTTTACTATTCAAGCCTCTGTGAATAAAATTAGTGTATGACTATTTGACTATCTCGAATTAATAAAGAATTAAATGAGAACCAGTCAGTTCGTTTATATGGATTAGTGTGCTTACAGAACTAGTAGAGTTATTAGTTTTGGTCATTTCATTATCCTCCATTCCATCATTTCTCAACCTGTGGTACGCGTACCCCCAGGTGGACGTGAAATGTTGTCAAAGAGTACGAGACAAAAAAGATGTATTTGTGGAACATAAGAGAAATTATAAAAAGCTATCACTTTCCAATTTAAATTGTATTACACTATGAATCATCAAAATAATCAAATTAAATTCGAAATAATCAGAAAGAAATTAATTTTATTACATATTCATTAATTCAATTTACATATCTTTTCTGCAACTGTATCTTCCAGGGGGACAAGACCATCGGCCTTTACTTGCAACACGGATTATTCTTTATAATATGGCATTACAATGTTATTACTGTATGTAGATGTTAGTAATTATACAAATTCGGGTGAAGTTGGTATACGTGAGGTAATGGGGATGGGTTAAGTAAAAAACTGTTCGAGAAAGCTGCGTTATCCAATGGAGATTATGCGTGGTGACGTCACTCTTATTTCCATTGCTCGGGAGAAAATAAAATACTCATTGTGATTGGCTAATGGAATGTGAAAGTTTGAATTTGTTTCTAAAGGTGACAACATGATTGGCCTCATGCACATCATGTTGTCACTTGATGCAACCCAACTCTTAATAACACTGCGCATAAAATCTATTAAGTATTTTTTTAAAAATATTTTTATCTACCTACATTTCAACTCACAAAACAGATTAACGCACTGCCAGACGATAATGCGGGTGACGAAATAGGAAGTTGGAGAAACTATGCGACCTTTACTCACTGCCATTCCTCTTTTTTTTGCTTTTCTTTCTATTTTTATTAATTTCCGACACTTCTGCAATGTCGTCATCCGAAGTGGTTAACTGACATCAAAGCTGACTTTTCTTAGCAGCAGGGGGGAGGGGAGGGTGGGGGGAGGCTTTTGTCATATCACAAATCTAATTGTCTATGGACGCGTTTAACTTTAAAAGCTTTCTTTAGAATTATGTACACCAGAGAGCACTTGTTCAACTGTGTTATTATTAATAAAAAAAAAATAATAATAATAATAACATCCGTGGAGCACCTGGATATTAATGAATAAAATTCCAGGTGCGCCACGGCTGTTAAATTAGAAGCTTCTTAGCCGAGAACGTCATTCAATTGTGATTTTACCGATTATCAAATCTAAATAGCTAATATTCTGATTGGAAGCTCTGTGAACTTCTAACACATCTGTTATAAAAATAAAAATAAACTTGAAAAGGCAACTTAATAATTTGTACTTAAAATTTTTTGGCGTCTTTTTTCTCGTTTCGTTTACAATAAGTGGATATACGTTTTCAATTCAGAATGAATTCCATATGAATCGTATATTGAATTTTTATCTTGGACTATTCACTTTGTTTTCCACATTATATGAAACAATAACTGTTTTCTTTGATTTTCCGACTATGCATGCAACTGGGAAAAGCAATCAAGGAAAAAAAACACTTATATTGAATTTTAATTACTCATATATGATAGTGCTATTAAGGCATCCATGAAAATAAAGATGCTAATTGAAGCAGACAAATGTTGTTTATAATAAACAGTAATTGCAGAAGAGACTATTAAGCATTTTAAAAAAACAACGTCAGTTACATTCCCATTAAAAATAGATTAGATAACGATAACCTAGCACTAATGACAGCACTTTCCTAATAATTCAATCCAAGCCTCCATATGTAATTACATTACCTAAAATGAATATAGCATTCACATTTGAAATTAAACTTAAAAAAGTTTAATAGCTGTGTATGATAATTAAATTTTGCACATGCTTCACAGTGATATAATTAAAAAAAAATGGAGCAATTATGTAGTTTAAACTATTTCACAAGTTTTAAATGTGTTCTTAGATTCATACGCAAAGCAATTTAAGATTGCAAAAATAGTGGGATAATTTTTCTGTAAAAAGTTTTGCTTGATGGCACGCTTTAATAGCATAATTAGTTTCTTAAATAATCTCGACTATCCGAAATGCAAATGGAAAGATGATTAGATAACATAAAACCCTTTGTATTTAATATCGTGATTTCGTTACTAGTTAGTTGCATTAATTTAAATAAACCAAATCGTCATCTCTGTGATAGTCTGAGATCACTATCACGCAAACAATGATATTAATTTTTTTAATTAAGCCTAAACATGTTTTCTTTTCGAAATCCAAATCTTTCCAATAGTTTTTGAGTTGTTATAAAACAAAGAATCAGTTCCTCAGAAATTTAAATGATCTGAAATACAAAGCATTTAAATAACCACAAATCCAACAGGTCACACACACAAGCACATATCACTCCGGAGTTGTGTAAGATATTAAAAATACGTCTTTTGTAATCTACTACGATAAAAAAATTACTGAAAATGACTCCAGATGGAATGGCAGAGTAACTTTCCATACGTTTACGCTTACATTTTTTTTTTTTTTTTTACCGTAGAACTTCATGAATAAAATGCTATATCTCAAATAAAATCTACATCAAGTTAAAAAGTGTAAGAACCAAACACTTAAAAAAAAATCCATTTTCAATTTTAGAACATTTAAACATGCAGTCCCATTATAAGACATTTAAATAATTTCCAGGAAGTATCGTCATATAACATCATTTTCTGGGCTTCATCCACTAACACTATACAATTAAGTTACAATCAGAAACTACTTAATTATCAACTACTATACCTATAATTTTACTATGGAAACCAAACAATGTCATTACCAGCACTTTTGTTTTGAAAGCATAGGAAAATGTAAGGAAATACTTAAATAGGAAAATCTAACAAATAAATTGCTCGTTACAGTTTGAAGGCTAAAGCCTAAAGACGAAATTCTCTTTTTGAACAAATTGAATGTACGAAAATATATTAAAAAAAATTATGTTCTTTTGAGTTTTCTGGTGTTTCACTGCTTACGGGTGTATTTTATTATTTACGTAGTATATTAAAAATGTAAGGGTATACAATTATTATAAGTGGAAGGAACCACATTTAAAAGATTTAATGATGAAATCTGCAGTTATCAAATTATTGGCTTTAAATGTTACTATGTACTAATTACTATGTACTAAAAATGTTATTGAAATGTAGGTTTTTTACAAATCATTTCTCTTTATTTGAGAACTTTTCAAAACTAATTTGATCCACTGTTGAAGCGGAAAGAAGAGCTAAATATTTTAGTATATCATGGTATCTGAAATAGTACAACGTAAATTTTTAAATTTCAAAGAAATGCAAATTTTTTGTTCTTAATATGAAATTGGAGAGAAGTACTTTTTTTAAATAATAAAGAAACGAATTTGGTGAATTAAAATATTTAATAAAAAATCAACTTTGTTGAAAATCAACTGAAAATAGAATTGATAAAAGAGAAACATTTGAACTGCTTTATTTTCTTTTCACTGGTCTTGTTTTTTGATTGACGAATTCAAGTTTGATAGTGTATCAATATTTGGCAATAAGTTTCCCAATATTTCTATTTGCAAGGGTTTTTCAAATAGATATTGTGATGCAAAATATTTTCCATTTATTCTATTAATTAAACAATGCTGCATGTAGTTATACCAAATACAGTTTTCAAATTTTTTTCGTAAATAACACTTAAGCAGCACTTCAGCTCAATGGGACCAAATGGAGCAGATTCTAATGAACTTCAAGTTTTAGATTTTAACACTATTCGAAAGTCATTTGAACTTCTATATCTTACTCGACAACTTAAATTAAAATTCTGATACATCCTATTCCTAGCTCTAACTTTTTGCTTCCTATAACTTTTAGGTCACAATAGGCAAGCTTATTAAATGGTAAATTTGACTGTCCTCGCTTTGACAATTTAGATATTTTGAATCCTTTGACTAGACTATACTTAGTAAATATGAAGGGATTGTGCCTTTATTGTAAAGTGCTATACGAGTTGAACAGATGGAAAATGAGACAAAATTTGATCTTCAACTTAGTGTACTCGTGAGAGTTTTCCACTCCCTGATAGTTCGATAACCAATGATAAAAAAATAAATAAAAAATCATGGAAGAGTAGTTGCGGGCAATCTGAAAATATGCCTTCGAGATAACTCGCACAAGTGCTTACACGTAATTTACCTGAGAGTTAAATTGCAGTGACTCGTGGAATATTTTTTATCTTTGAACCCTTTATATTAAATTCGATTTTGTCTGTATGTGCATTTGTTCGTTTGTTTGAGGTGAGCAAATCTGTGGGGTTCTAATATTAAGGGTTTAAGTTGCAATTCATTTTTAGTGAGTGAAGAGAGCTTATGCTTATGCACCAATCTACCTTTCAGCAAGAGAAGCGAGCCCATGCTTCCGCAACAATGAACCTTCCATTGAGCGAAGCAAGTGTGTATATAACAATGAATCTTTCAACGAGTAAAGACAGCCTGTGCTCAAATGTCAATGAACTTTTCAGCGAGCGAAGCGAACTGTGTTTGCGTAACAATGAAACTTTTCAGCGAGGAAAGTGAGCTGTGTTTGTTTCCCGACAGGAGAGAGAGTTCCAGCGAGGGTTTTAGCTAGCGAAGCGAGTTTTTAGTTTCGTGTTGCAATGAACCTTTCTGCGAGCGATGCGCCAAAAGCTGGGACTTATACACCAAAGACGGATCTCCGCAACGCGGGGCCACGCAGCTAGTAGATACGTTCTTCTTGTCGTAATTGCGATATCTCGGCTACTAGCACACACTTTCTACTGCGCATTTTTATCATATGAAATCACTGTTTAAGGCTAGTGCACATGTCAATTATTGAACTGGTTGGTGGAAATTGCAGAAAATTCCATTTACTATTTAAGGACGAAGATGTTTAAAACAAGTTTCCCCCCCCCCCCCCACTCAAGAAGAATATATGTAAAAGTTTTCTTTTGAAATACTATCTGGTAAACATTCTCAACCTGATATTACTACTCCCAGTTGTCAGATCTTGTTTTAGCAACGTTACAGTGTAGTACACCCGAAGTGTAGATTGGCACAGTAAAAAGTCCAACATAGCCAAACTACCATTCCTAAAGTTCTTACAAAAGAATTCTCTGCTATCACAAAAATAAAATCAACTGCAACCTCCCCTGACAGAAAGTAAAAATAGGAAAAAAAAAAAAAAAACACCAAATCTTTAGACAGAAGAGTTACCATCAACCTACAAAGAAAAATAAATTTTCTTTCCTTCTTTTACTGACTATTTCACCCTAAATTTTATACTTTTTTTCAGTAGAAGGAGTAAAGTAAGCATGCAAGGAATAAAGTTGTACTCGTTGACAATACTATATTAAATTATATCCCTGACCGGTAATCTTAAAACAATTCATAAAATGAAAAATTACCCTATATGTAAAATGCTTTTAAAATTACAAGTTAAAATATTGTTGCGTTGTACGGGTTCGAAAGATTTGACGCCAAAGCAGATCAAGACTTGCAGAAATTTATTCCAAAATAACTCTTCACAGTTCTCTTACAGCTCCAGAACTTCTCGTTCTAGTAGACACAATACAGCTCTTTTCACCTCAACAGAGCACAAAACAGCAGTTAAAAACTTGACAAACAACTGCTAAATCGCCGCAAAAGACAATGCAAAACAGTTCGCTTTAGAATGCTCAGTATCTCAAGTCACGAATACAGCTCTCACAATGAACGTTGAGAGACAACTAACTACTAACCAACTCAGGTCGTGCTTATATAGGAGTGGCTGCGAACATACTTGAACCTTCCAGAGATGGACATTTGGAGAACTTTCCAGACAGTAGTCGAAAAATCACATTTGGCGATTTCTCGCCAAATTTGGCGACAAAAATTAGTCGCCAAAACCGTCGTCAACTTGGCTCTATCTCGCCAATTTGGCGAGATTCCCATTACCATAATGTTAAATGCCCTGCCCCTTGAAACTCGCTTCCCAGAGTTACCTCTGTAAAACTCGTTATCAAGCATTGAGAGATTCATTGCTGGGAAACAAACCAAGACGAACCATTGCACTGCCTTACGCGAGATGAACATAAATTTTACTATTTACAAAATTAACACTACGAAATATTTACAAACATACAAAAATTCGTAACAATATTCAGAATTAGTTTCTGGCATTTTAGAATAATTGAATGAAAAAATTGTGCAAAGAGATATAGTATTTAAAAAATGAAAAAAAAAAAACTTTTATTGCGAAACTACGCAAGAATGAAATAATGCTGCGTTGCCTGTTGAAAATTGTAAATCATCCCTTAAAATGTAATCAGAAGAAAGCTGCGAACAGAAGCCAAACCCTGATCCTGAAAACTTAAAAGTTTTTTCAGTTTTCTCTAAATTTCAGAGTGAAATACAAAATAAACGGGACTTAATTTGAAAAATGAGAAAAATTTAGAATCGAATTTCTTTATAAAAACCAAAATTGAATTTCTCTGAATTGAAAGCGGTTGATATTCAATCATTTTATTCAGTTACTTTATATTTTAAAACTGAATTGCCACACTCTATAAACACAACAAGACAGTCAATGAAAATGGAAAAAATAATGATAAAATTTGAATACTTTTTCATACAATATTAAATTTATCATACCTTGCCTACGAAGATAAATATCCGACATATCCGGCAAATCCCGCAAAATGTGAAATAGGCAATTATTTCGAAAATCATAGCATACGTTGAATAATTTTTTTTATTGAATTTAAAATGTTTAATAAAAAGCATAGTTTGAAATCGTTTTCCTGAAACATTGTGGAAAGCCGGTAACATTTTAATTTGCAATGACTTCAAAAATAAATGTCTATTATTAAAAAAAAAAAAAAAGGAAAAAAAAAAAAAAAAATGTTTTCCGAACAAGAATTTTTTTGTAAGCAAATGTCCTTATTGTGATTAAATACCTCGAAAATTAATGATTTTTTTCTTCTTTTTTTCTCCAGTCTAGAATTTAAATTTTTTGTAAGAATTTGTCCCGTATTGCAAGATATTCTTTCCCAAGTGTCTAGGACATCCGGAAAAAGACAAAGCCTTTGTTCATAACTATAAGTACACGCTGAAAAGAAGTAATAGATTTTGGGAAAAATATAAATTTCTTCCGAAAATTACATTTCAATATAAAATACTTTTTAATTTAATATTTTTTTGAAAATATCAAAGTATAACTTATCCGACAAGAGATTGAGTATTTGATTATCTCAAAGAATACTGATTTGGTTTCTTTGACGATTTTTATATTGTGCTTGTAAATTTAATTTATTGGGTAATTTGTTCCAGGATTGCTTCTCATTGTACAGTTTTGGCTTCATAAAATAACGATGGAAAGGATTTAGTGACGGCAGTAGTTAGAGAACAATATTGAAATTGATGGCTACTTTGAATTACATTATAATAAGTATTGAAACTTTGATGGATAAATTTTAAGCCGGTAATGTTTCTTTGGATTTAAATTTTATGGTTAATTTGGCCCCTTAAAAAGCCAACGTTTAGAAACTCGATAAAATTATATTTAATTTTAATGCATTCTGAATTTGATTCATTTTTTTTTTTTTTTTTTTTTTTTTTTTTCCCCGTCTCTAATCGGTTTTCATTTACTACTAGTTTAATCGAGTAATGTGCTTTTGTTTCTGAAACTCATCTTCCTACTTCACAGCTGAGCAAGATTTTTGGAGCCTTCTTATTTTTGGAAAATTAAAGACTAGATAGTGGTGTTTAAGTTTCGAAATTATTTTTGTAAGTGTGTTATTTTATACGCTTTATTTTACTCTAGCATATACATTAAAAAAAAAAATTCACCGTGGCTGCCCTTGCTCTAGTGATTTTCGTGCTGGGCAACAGCAGAAAAACTTGCCACGGGTGACTTTCTACTTTTTTTTTGTTTTTTGTCTCTCTAATTATTTTATAAACTGTTTTGCTTAGTTGACACTTATTTATACTTTTCAAGAGTTTAATGAGTATAATTAATTAAACCTTTAATAAGACCAAAAACATGGAAAAAGTAATGATTACATAGTATATGTATAAGCAAACAAAAGTTAGCTCGTTAAGTAAACTTTTTAAATGACTAAAGAAAAAAATTTTAAATTCCAAAGTTGATTTGTTAGATAAAATTAGTTTAATATAAACTGCATTTTTAACAGAAAAAATCCGTATGTAACACTTCTGGGATTTCAAAACTATAAATATAACTATATTTAAGTTTAAGTATTAATGCTTTCCTTATAGAATTTTTTCAAACATTGCGTGTTTTTTTCCGATTTTTGAGTTTTCGATTGGAAAAAATTCGTAACTTTTAACAAAATTAAAAATTTTCAGCGATTCAAAAATTCAAACTTTAAGAATGTGTCAAACATTGAATTGAATGCATTTTTTATTTATTTTTATTTTTTATTTTTTAGGGGTTATTCTAATACACAATTTCAGTTCGCCAGGTCCTGGCTGCACCAGGATTGATACTCTTCTCGACTAAGAGCGGGCACGACATGGTGTAGAAAGAAAAAAATTCAGAAAATAAACATTACGTATTTTTAGAAGAATCTAGTCATTGTGCCAGAATAATCATTAAATCAGGATAACGTTTGCCGAATTTCCTTTTTCCTGCTTGGATTAACAATTGTGCAAACTGAGTTTTTAATCCAATTATGTCAAAACCCTTTTCATCTAGTATTTTTAATTTCCCCAAAATATTCATGAGACCAAAAACGACCACGAAAGTTATGTATCTACTTTTTTACATGTTTTCTCCATTTATATTCAGAGGTGTTTTTTAGTCGGGAAAATGTTTCAATTCATAATAATATGCTAATTTTTAAATAGTTCCTGATTACAGTGGAACATTCAATCTTAAGATTCATGATAATTTTCACTTCTTTTCTTTTTTATTACTTAAAAATGATTTTAATCTAATTGTCAGAATTTTACTGATCATTTCTAAATAAAGGGTGAGCTCTCAGGGGGTGATTCTCTTGATGACGCACTGAATAATCTGTATTCTTTTTTCTACTCATAAATAGAGTAGAATAACAAACTACGATGAATTTACTGCTTAAGTTTTTTTTTCTATAATGTTAATTGATGGCAAAGCTATATGGAAAATAATGTTCAAATGTCTACTTATAATTAACTGACGCACGGGACACGGTGAAACAATAGAAAGTTATGCTCAAAACAAACGTTGCAATTTGATCTGAATTTATAAGAACCAAAGTTATGAAATACATAGAAACATTTGGGTAGATGTTAAAAAAAATTATAAAATTTTTTATGAAAAGATTTTTTGTATGGATTTAATCAACAAAAACGTAAATTGATATTCGAAAGCTGCTATTTTTGTGATTAAAAAACAATGATATTTCTACAATGAGGGCCTGAGAAGCAAGTGATTTTTCTTAACTTTTGAGAAAATACACTTTAAAGTTTCTTATTTATATTAAATTTGTATGAAAATAATTTGTTGTTCAAATACTAACCTCTGGAATGAAGATTCCACTACTTTTCATAGAATTTAATGTAAATAAGAAACCTTAAAGTGTGTTTTCTCGAAAGCTAAGAAAATTCCCTTAGACCCCTTTGCTTCTCAGTCCCTCAATTGTAGTGGTTTACAATTTATATTAGACAAATTATACGCACTTTATACAAGTTGTTACTCAAATGTGTACAAACTAAAAATATTTTAATTATTGGTTTGACATTATATGTATTATTCTGATATTTACCCTTTGTACCACTTAGTAAATTATTTAAAAAAAAGCTAATAAATTATTTTGGTAATAATTTTTACAATTACAAAAACACAGCAAATTATTCCTTTTTTTTTTTTTTTTTTTTTTTTTTTTTTTTTGTAATTTTTTACTAGTATTCTTTAAAACACTTCAGTTTTCTACCTTTAACTAAATTCCAAAATTTTGTAAAAAATAGACTTTTAACCAGAATTTTTTTACTAAGTTTTAAATCACAGTTTAACATTGAGGAATTTCATGTGATTCATTTTCTCATGTTTTCTCATTTCAATCATGATCATTATGCAAGAATTAGACATGTCACAATATTGCGCATTTCAACGCAAACAACACTTGTTGTGACATCTGCCATTTTTCCTCCATCTGTTATTCTTTCTAAAAATATACAGTTGGCTGCAAAATATTTGTTAGCTTGAGGAATAGAAATATTTTCTTCATTAAAGTCAGTTACTTTTCATATTTTAACAGATATTTTTATTAACAACGTTAACAAATTAATGACAGGGCGGTTGGACTAGTTACTAATCTGGTCAACCACTCATAATGAGGTTTCTATCTTCTTTACCAATTACATACACTCACAATTTCTTGGGGCTCATTGGAAATGTCTTGGTATAATACAAATAGCAGGGTTGCTAAATATCCAGTATTGTTTTGTGTATTTATTTCTTAGCATCAGGGACAAATATTTACTAAAAGTCAATTCATCTTAGATAACAATCTTTCTTCATAATTCTCCTCATAAAACCTGCAGAAGAAATACAAGACTATGAACGATGATTTAAAGAAAAAAAATTTTAAAAAAAATGGCTAAGTATTTTAAAATTTCGTCGGTGATAAAACCTGGAGAAAATACTATAATTCAGCAGTTACGGAATACAGACTTTGTGAAGTCGAAAGCAGTTTAAAATATCTGGGAAAACACAACGTAAACAAAACATGGAATTTATTCAGAATACGAATATTACAGCTACAGAATTGAGTTATCTATGGAGGTCGGACCTCCACTTCCTCCCCACCCTGGTTTAATTCTAAGGAGATGACCAGCTGTATTGACCGAGTCAGAAGTTTCCCACCGCATTTCAGGATAGAGGTTCAAACCTTTCCGTCTCTTCTAAAAATGTGTTTCTCAATTTGAGCCCTACCCCACAGATGACGCGATCTTATATCGTCTTTGAGAAGAACGATATCTCCTATTAGCATTTGAGAGCCTTAGCGGATATTTTGAACACAATGGAAGTTACGTAAATCAAGAAGATATATTCCTTGCTCCATCGCTTCCACACGGATTCCGAAAGGTTTTGTTGATTTCGCCCAAAACGTGTCAACCTGACATTTGTACTAACCTATCCTGAAGAAATAGTTGTTAGCTTGTGACTAGTAAGAAAATATGCAAGTGTCAGGGTTCTAGGAGGTCTTCTGGACCATACTCGTGGACAATTGGCTTACAATTGAGAGCGGCTTCAACTCCAAATAAAACCAATGTAAGCTCCTGCTCATCCAAACTGACCTTGCCAAATACTTTTCTTAGACAGATTTTCACTGAATCTATCATTCGTTACCACCAATACATAGTCAATGAAATTGACGAACTTTCAATGTAAAAATAATAATAATAATAATTGTACAGTACCCAAAAAAATAATCAGAACGATGGCTATATCTTTTGTTCTAATTGTTGAAATAACAAACAAAAGGTACCGTTGTAAATTGTGGAAGGTTTTTAATAATTGTATGTAGTTTTTTTTTATCATGAGGGGTCATCTACATATTAAAACAGAACCAAACTTTAAAAAGTTCAATAGCAACCTCATAATATTATTCCATATTTGGATTCAGCATTAAAAAAGAATGCGAAATACAAAAATTCGTAATTTTCTAATGAATGGTTTGTAATTTAAATGATAAAACGAAAATGATAAATTAATGTTAAATAAAAAAGTTGGTTTTTTGGCCATAAATACTTAAATAATTGATATATTTCAGTAATTTTTTTTTTCAAAAGATAGTTTGTAAATGGCAAAACATAAATAGCAATCAACTTTTGCATCAATTTCTTTTTTAATAATTAATTATTAATTAATAAAACAATTAAAAATTTTTTTTGAATAGAAACATATATTTTTTTTGCTTTCATTAGATTCACCATGGTCTGAAACCCCACCACAGTTTTTTTCTTTTCATTTTGACTTTTAGTTCTCGATTTTTTAGCGAAAATGTAAAAAACGCTCACTTTAAGGGACCGTATAGTAGACAACTTTTGAAAACTATCAAAGATTAATTCAAGGTAAACTAGAGGTGTGGAAAATCGCACAACGTTCAATTATCGTAAAATAGGATGAATAGGAACAGCGGGGTGAATCGGAACATAATTTCTTGAGATTACAAAAAAAAATATTATTTTATACAAACAAAGCAGTTTTATTTTTTGTATGTATATTTTTAATCTATCTAACGTGTTTGGAATCGTGGAACATATGTTTTGTGTGGTTTTCAACAGTGTCCTTTTTAAAAAAAATTTACTTCCTTAAATTACATTTATTTAAAACCACATTTTTTAAGCAATTTCAATAAGTTATCCTTTAAAAACTTTACTGAATCAGGTGATTTTTTTCATTTTATAAATAATTTCAACGATCAAGTTACATTTGTGTTTACAGTGAAATGTTTCTGTAAAATAATCACACTTTGCTGAATACTGTTTACTAATGCCTGCATTTTATATTTATTAATTTTCTAATTATCAGTTATACTTCTGCAATTACAGTTTTTGATATTTTATTTATTTCGTGTGAAGAATGCACATCTTTAACGTTGTAAATAAATTATGTTACTTTTGCGTTTACTTGTTATTTTTGTATTAATCTTAAACATGTCACTATAAATCCAAGTAGTTTCTATGCAATTTTAGAATATTTGTATTTTATAACGTCGTAAAACGCCTCACTGACAGTTCGATTTCTCCCTCCGTGAAGTAGAACCTTAAAAATACCTTTCGTTTTATGGAAATTCTCCCTGAAGATCGGTAAAAAAATGGTCGAAACATTTTCGATCATAAGTGACGTGTTTTTCAACATAATGCATTGAAATTTGGTATATAGAGTAAATGATGTATTCTGAATCGAATGAAATGATAAAAAATAAGGGTTCGTATTGAAATTTTCGAAGATAGCGTTACTTTTACTTAGTAAACGGTCCCTCATGAAAAAGAAATTGCATCAGTTATATAGAAAATCGTAAGCAAAAAATTTTGGTGCAAACCGTAAGATTCTACGATAATTAGAACTGAATATATAGCCATCGTTCTGGTTTTTTTTTTTTTTGGGTACTGTACCACAATTTGTTTTGTATATTTTTAAATGAGACTTTGGACATTTAACTTTAATATCATACCATTAGTTTTATATTCCTTAGAATTTTTTTTAGGTGTGGTGATTTTCATTTTTCAGAGAATTGTGCCCATTGAAATTTTTTGTGTGTGATTTTATTATGTGCAAGTATTGCTAATAGCGCCAGATCGGTAAGCTTCTCTTATAACTAATGCCACTCGTATGAAATTAAGTAATCATTTTGATTTTTTGTCAAGTATATGAATAAATATGTGAAATACTCATGAAAAGTCAAATAAAAACTTTAATAAGAAACGAAAACTTCTCAAATCGAAGCATAACTTTAAATGATACCCTTATTACCCTACTCTTTTAAAAGGAAAAAATTTCAGAAAACACTTTTGGAATAAAATCAAAACCAGTTCCTTTATTCCAAGTATTTTCCCTTTTCTGTCTCTTTTCCCCGGTAATTGCTCCTCAAGGTGTAATTCGATAATTACGTCACTCCTGGATGTTCACCGTTTCAGAAGCTTATTTTTAGTCACAGCCTTGAGAGAATGGTTGTTTGGCTTTTGTTAACTGACTGACGAAAGAAGAATCGAAGTTGAAATCTTAGAGATAGTTTTCGTATAACTATAGAAGTCCAGTTACTTTAATATGGTTTTGAAATAAAGATACTAGCGAAATTAAATGGCCATAATAATATAACCCATAAAAAGAAAGTTTTTAATAAAAATCTTTTATATGCATATGCATTGCCAATTTTTACATTCATTAACATTGTGCATATTTTATGAACAACGCGTGCTTGCATCTAATTTTAAACATCAAAAACATTTCTATCAGCAAAATGTGCGGCAAACTACGTTTCAAATTTTATTTATTAGAAATGAACGTCAACATCCAAATATCTTTAATTTGTTCTGATTAAAACAATTTTAATATTTATTTATTAAAAATAAATGTGGCAATATGAGAGAGTTTCAACAATTTCGGTTCACTGCTATTTTAATGCGACTGGATCACGGCAAGTTGGCTTATTAATATTCCGTAAAACCGACCTTTTAGTGACAGTAACAGTCCCAAAATTTGGTAGTATGCATTGTCATCGACATCGAACCTATCTGCCAAGTTTCAGCCTGATTGGATGACGGCAAAGGGGTTAGTTAGGCGTCCGCAGATTTGCCCATAAATAGCCCCCCCTCGACACACTCATAAAATAGAAGTTAATATAAAGGCTTAAAAAATTGCAACAAATACGAATGTTTTGAGAAAAATGACGCCTACTTTTCTTAAAATAATTTTCACAATTTGGCAAGAATATATTAGAGTTTGAACAAATTTCAGTATTTGAGCTGGAAATGTGATTTTGTTTTGAAAATAACTAGAAGTGAGTTAATTTAAATGGTTTATACTAGCTTCGGTTTTATTTGTTTGCATGTGGATGTATCTGTTTGTGCCGTCCAAATCTGCTGCCCCCCGCCTAATTAATCCACTTACAGTCATCCAATCGAGCTGAAGCTTTGTATATAGACTCGTTGTCGATGAAAAGGCATTTTATCAAGTTTTGTGTGCAAAAAGAGTCCATGACACGAATCGATGCTTTTCTTCGTAGTAGTCAAATACTATGAGAAGTCAATTTGAGTTCAAAATCCCTTAAATAGGTTGCAATGACACATAAAAGTTGACTATAAATACATAGGATTTATATTCAAAATTTTGTTTTTATGGATATATATATATATATATTTTTAAATTCTTTATATTAACTTTGATTGTTGTTTAAGTGTGGTGGGCAAATCTGAGGAGGGTTAATTAACCCAATTGTCCTCATATAATCAAGCTGAAACGGCAGATAGTTTCGTTGTCGATAATAATACATTCTATCGTTTTAGGGATTGTCACTAAAAGACTGTTTGTACACACGCTACTAAATTACCTCTTCTGAAGACTAATTAATTCACCTGCAGAATTCAGGACACAATTAAAACTGTCTCAATTTATCATGGGTTTGAAACCTTCTATTAAGTCGCAGGTACAGATTCAAAACCCTCCCTCTTTTGTAGAGGCGGTTCAATTGGCTCAGAGAGTGGAATTGTCTCTGGAATCCCTCCACTCAACTGTCAACACAGTCTCAACTCATACACAAATACAGGATTCTGCAAATGCTCATTTTGTCAAAGAGCTGAAAATTACCAGAGATTCATATTTAAAATCATTCGAATTGTTGACAAAGCGAATTGAAGAACTCTCGGTAAGGGTGGACAATAGGGTGGAACGAAAAAATCAACTTTTGAATTTTAATTTGTAATAGTGCGGAAAAGTTGCTTTTTGATGTAGATAAGATAAATTAAAAATATGAAAAATATTAGAATACGTCTTGAGGTGCCGCAAAGCCGTTAAAGTTTCAAAAAATTGAAATTTTTGCTATATTTTAAATTTTTTTTGACGATCGAATCAACTTTTGATTTTAATTTGTAATAGCACGGAAAAGTTGCCTTATGGTGTAGATAATATAAATTAAAAATATGAAAAATATTAGAATACGTCTTGAGGTGCCGCAAGTACGTTAAAGTTTCATAAAAACACACTTTTTTGAACTTTTTCAAAGATTTTTGCTTGTCTCGATTATGAAATAAATAGCTTCATTTATGCGTTATAAAATAAATAGAAAGATAAAAACAATTTTAGTATTACATTGGCATCCAGGAGTCTGAGTCATCGCCGGAGCGGATGTTGTGTGTGGGTTGGGGGGGGGGGGGAATTGGACAAAGATTTGTCTGCGTGCGGTGACAAGCTCAGATCAGGTGTCAGGTCAGTAGCTGTGCCGAGTTCAGTTGAGTTGGCGCCTCCGCTCCGTCTAATGTGTTACATATTAACATAATATTTTGTTAGTATGTATTCTACTTTATTGTTGTGAGTAAAAGTGGCTCAGTCTAAATTAGTGAAGTCAAGACAAATGTCGGAATGTCCAATTTTGGGGAAATGTAGTGATGTGCTTGATGTTGAACTGCCTACTTACGAATCTGTTATGAAGTGCTACTGTTATATCAGACAAAACCTCAAAAATGCTTCAGAGAAGGATCCTACTGTAAGTGAAATATGTGACACTTAAGTTCCCAAAATAGAGCAAATATGGTCAAGAGCTTCTATTCCCGTTGTTTCTAGCCAAAGAATTTTACTAATGATAAGAGCTTATCATGCTAAGTACAGAAATTTATTAAGGTCTAAAAGCAGAAAAGGGTCGGAAAAGTTTGACTGCAACCTCTCAAAATTTAGAGGCGAGGCCGAACGTTTATTTGATATTGTTGCCTGTAAGTGTGTAAGCCTGTAAGTGCGGTAGCAGACAGTATACAGGAGTTTCTTGAAGATAGAGAACACAACAATCAATTTTTTAAACTTTACTGCTATTGGGTGCTATGGAACCGTTGTAAACACTGGACATAATAATGGTGTGATTTATTTGAGGGAAAAGGAAACATGAAGACCGTTACAATGGTTAATTTGTTTGTTCCATGGTAATGAGCTACCATTGCGACATCTTTTTTGTCTCTTAGATGGTAAAACAAAGGGACCCAATGAGTTTAAAGGTGAAATAGGTTAGCAGCTAGAAAACTGTGCTAATCTTCCTGTGGTTACTTTCTTGCCAATTGAAAATAACCTTTCTCTTTTGGAGGACAAAAATGATTTAAGTACAGATCAGAAATATTTATTGGATATGTGTATTGCTGTATCAAGTGGAAATTGCACCTTAGATTTATCTTTACGAAACCCTGGAAAACTTGCTCACTCCAGGTGGTTGACACTAGCCAACCGCGTGCTTAGATTGTATGTGGCAACTGAGAATCCAACTCAAAATCTTAAGACTCTGGCTGAGTACATTGTGAAAGTGTATGTGCCTGTGTGGTTTAATATTAAGTTAAAACCTTCATGTACTTATGGTTCCAAACATCTGTTTAACCTAATCTCATATTCACGCTACCTCTCTGACGATCTCAAGAACGTTATAGATCCGGTTATTCAAAGAAATGGGTATTTTGCGGCTTCAGATAATCTCCTTTTGTCCATGCTATGTGATGAACGCAAAATTCAAAGAGAATTTGGTTTACGAAGTGTTTTAAAAGCAAGAACAGAAAGTAGAGGCGGAGTCAGGAAGTTCAAAGTTTCAAAGATAAACTTCGATGCAAAGGATTACATCGACATGATCTCATGTCCTGAAAATGACGTAACTGAACCTCCCATGTTAAAACATGTTTTCAGTGACTCTCTCAAAGACTTTATACGGAAGGCATCTGAAGATGAACCAAATAGTAAAGTAGACCCGGTTATCGACTTTCCCCGGCTTCCTTGTCACACGCAAGCAGTAGAAAGAACTGTGAAACTGGTGACCGAATCGGCTCAAAATGTCTGTGGTTCAACCGCAAGAGAAGGATATATAAGAGCAAAAATTGACTCACGTAGGAATATGCCAAAATTTAAGACAAAAAACCAGTTTAATCTAGCAATGAAGTAGAAACAAACATTTTGCAGATGTAACATTTGCAATCATTAAGGATACAGAAGTAAGAAATACAAAATTTTACATTACAATATATTTTATTATTATTATATTTTGTAATTCATAATTTTTTTCAACTCTAATGCTTATATATGCATTTAAAACCATCTTTTGTAACATTATATATACGAGAAATTCATAAAAAAAAAATTAACAAAGTTGATAATTTTTCATTTTTTTTATAAACTTTAAGCTCTTTGCGGCACCTCAAGATGTTGTAGTATTGCAACCAAATTTTTTCCCCCTCTTTTTGAACTTAAAAGGCAACTTTTCCCCACTATTACTAAGCTAAAATTTAAAAAAAAAATTTAAAGGCCATTTTCGTTCCACCCTAGTGGACAACGCTCAGCAAATTAGACAAATTGATCGCAGTACAAACAGGGACATTACCTGTTTTTACTGTAATATTAGAGGTCATAGAATGAACGATTGCAGGAAAAGAGTGTCTGATCAGTCCAGGCAACTTAATGAACAGAACTGGATGACCAATCAAAGAGGTCCTCGCCCACAAACAAACTGGAATAGGAATAACGGGGGTCAAACACAGAATCAAAACTTTCAGGGGTCTCGTCCACAACAAAACCGCGTTTTTAGAAATGGTTTTCCAGGCAACCATTTCAGTGCTAAATTTGTGGATTAAGAGCCATGGAGCTCAGCACAAACACAGCAGTTTGTTGGGCAAAATTGTCAAACCTCAGATCATGGGGAATTTTCAGGGGCTCAAAATACATACAATCATTTAAACTAATGCAGGTTGGAGACACACAGGGATCCATGTCCTCCGTAAATACCCAGTCTGATCCTACACTTCCAATATGGTCACTGCAAAACTTTCAGCGAATAGACTTGCCTGTAATTGAGACACATTTAGGCAACATTCCTATTCTCAGCCTGCTCGATTCAGGTGCTGCTATTAATATGATGTCTGTGCATACTTTAAATAGGTTAAGCGATTACAGAAATCTAGAAAATCCAAACTTTTCTATTAAAACGATAACGGGAATTGAGTTATCTACCCAGAAAGCAATCCAATGTGAGGTAAAAATACAAAATCAAGTTTTCACAACAAATTTTGTTATTTCAAACACTACCTTATCTTCTTCTTTTGACATTATTTTGGGTATTCAATTCTTATGCTCTAACAATTTGACTCTGGACTGTGCAAATAAATTGTTGAGAGGTCCTGGAATTTCTTTACCCTGGAAAAGTTGCACAAATTTCTCAAACTTTCAATTACCTGAGGTACAAAGGGATAACTTGCAACACAAAGTTGAAGAAATTCATAACATAAATCTTGGTATTCTAATTGATAAAGTTAAGATCCCCCCATTCTCACAACAAGTGGTCAGGATAAGAATTAAAAATCCTGGGCAGGTTGAGCCAGGACAAATTGTGCTAACACAACCAAACACGTATGCTGGAGACACAAAATATTTTGTAGCGAATGCTATTAGCCAAGTTTCAGATTTGCATTCTTGTAATGCACAGGTGTTAAACACTACAAGTGAAACTTTGACTTTAAATAAAGGAGCAAAACTTGTATCTGTCGAAATTCTCGACATGTCTAATATACCGACAAACAATGTGGACATTAATACTTTAACAAGGGAAAAGAGCCATAATCTCATTGACAAATTTGATTTGTCTCACTTACATAATGATGACAGACTAAAGGTACAAAATTTAATTGAAAATTATAGTGATGTCTTTGCTAATGACATTGGTCAACTGGGAAATTGTGAACTAATTAAACATAGAATACACCTGACCGATGATATTCCTACCCGCCAAAAGCCCTATCGTGTTCCATACAATCTTAAACAAGAAATGAAGAAACAGATAAATTATCACCTAGATGCTGGTATTATACAACATTCTACCTCTAGTTATGCTGCACCTGTTCTTTTAGTTCGTAAAGCAGATAACACATACAGACTCGTATCCGATCTGAGGAAGTTAAATGAAAAAACACTCCCAGACAATTTTCCTATACCAAATCTCACAGAAATGATAGACATGCTTAATGGAGCCAAATTCTTCAGTAGCTTAGATTTAACTAGTGGGTTTAATCAAATGAGTTTGCATCCTGATGACGCTCATTTCACAGGCATTGCAACTGAGGAAGGTGTCTTTGAATATAGACGCCTACCTTTTGGATTACGGAATGCGAGTTCAAGTTTTCAGAGACACATGAGTATAGTCCTTACAGGACTTTTTGACCTACAAATAGCTGTGTATATTGACGATGTAGTAATCGCAAGCAAAACAATTGGGGAACACATTGAGAGGTTAGAGCTTGTATTCGAAAGGCTCAGACAAGAAAATTTAAAATTAAAACCCTAGAAGTGCTCACTGCTAAAGGATGAAATAACATATTTAGGACACCGTGTAAGTGAAGGTAAGGTTATGCCTGATCTGAAAAACATACAAGCCATTACACTAACTCAACCACCTAAGAACAGGAAACAAGTTAGAGGATTCTTGGGATTAACTGGGTTTTATAGGAGATTCATTCCCCAATATGCAAAAACAGCACTTCCCCTTACAAATCTCACTAAGGAAAGCAATCCTTTTGCCTGGACACACGTTGAACAGGAGGCGTTTGATCAACTTAAACAGAGTTTGGTTAGGGAACCGTGCCTTAAACTTCCAGATTTTGATAGGCCTTTTGCTATTTGCACTGATGCAAGCAAATTCTTTTTGGGGGCTGTCCTCGTTCAAGATGATGAACAGGGATTTCAGCATCCAATCAGTTTTGCGGCTCGGAAATTAAATGACACCGAGGTTAAGTACTCTGTTTTTGAAAAGGAAGCTTTGGGTGTGGTGTTTGGCATACAGCAATTTAAACAATATTTGTATGGGAGAGAATTTAAAGTTTATTGTGACCAAAAGAGTATGTCACAGATTTTCAAACTCAAGGACCCCACATCTAGAATTGCCAGGTGGATCATGACCCTACAGGAGTTTTCATATGAGATCATACACAAACCAGGTAGGTTAAATCAAATGGCAGATTATTTGTCTAGAGCTAAGTACATACCCTCCCATGAACACCCAGAAACCACACCCAAACACATTTATAACATTAATATGGACACTCAAAATTTTGGTTTTGGTGTTATGTCAGAAGCCATTATTATATCGAAACAAAAGCAAGGTGATATGTGTAGGGAGATTGTGAAAAAAATAAACTCTAATTTCAAGTTCCCCCCTTCCTCACCACACTTCTACATACACAAGGGTATTTTGGTTTGTAAAAACTTAAACAATGGGAGACACAATGGCCCAAGACTGGTTGTCCCAAAATCATTGGTACACCTGGTATTGCAATATTGTCATGACAACAATGCTGTTGCACATTCGGGTCTAAGTAGAACATTACATAGAGTTAAACAAAAAAAATTTTGGATTGGTATGTATAAAATGTCAAAACAATATGTGGGTTCATGTCACTCATATGTACAACGAAGGGGATTTTGCAAACCTGCAAAGGCCCCCTTACAGAAAATTCCCGTCCCTAGTCGACCCTTTGAGAAATGCAGTATTGATGCCGTTGGACCACTTGTCACTTCTAGACATGGAAACAAGTGGATTTTGGTGATTTGCGATTATTTTACAAGGTATCCAGAAGCTTACCCTGTTTCAGATATACAGAGTAACACTGTGGCAAGGGTATTGATTGATTTTATTTCCAGACATGGGCTAATGCAGGTCCTATATTCTGACAGAGGCTCCAATTTTTTGTCGCAGGCCATGACACAGGTTTATAATATATTGGGCATTGATAAACAACACACTGTTAGCTATAATCCAGGTGGAAATGGCATGTTGGAGCGTCTAAACAAAACTCTGATTGATACACTCAGTCATCTTGTTAGTGAAACCCAAGATGACTGGTGTGAACACATACCTTTAGCCTTGATGGCATTTAGAACAGCGTTTCATAGGACAATTCAGGAAACTCCAGCTTTCCTACTTTATGGTAGAGACATTGCCATGCCTTATGATCTAATTTTCTCTTCAAAATTTCGCACGTACAATGACACTCCAACATATGCCCAGAACTTGGTGTCAAGGTTACAAACTACATTTGAAATCGTTAAGAAAAACCTGGAGAAGGCTGCTGACACACAGGTTGAGCAAAGCTTAGAGAAGCACTCATATAGAAAAATAGACGTAGGGGACACTGTATATTTACACACACCAAAAATAAAAATACACACGTCAAAGAAACTATCTAAACAGAACCAGGGTCCCTATAGAGTTATGAGGAAATCATCCCCTGTTCTGTTTGAAATTGTGTTGATTGATGATCCCACAAAAATTCAAAAGGTGCATATGAATAGGTTGATAAAAGTTGAAATGCGCCAACCATTCCCATATCAAAATGATAACAATGAGGTTGATCTCCAGATTGCTGACTCTGTGGCTGGTGAACATGAGGAACAATGTAAAATATTATATCCTCCATTAATGTTGCCCATTGATTTGAACCATCCATATTTATGGCATTGTATTGGGTCACATGTGAACGGGGTTGGCAACATAAGTAGTTATGATACATGTGGCTCCTTAAGTGAATCTCCAAACATGCTTGGATTAAACCCTGAAAATGCACAGGTGACTGATGAAATTATAAACTTAAATGTCTCGCCTCAAGGAACTCTCCCACAAGCAAACCAAGCTTGCACTTCGAGTAGGGAACAAATTGGTGCCTCTGAAATTCCTGCGTCAAAACATGGTTATAATCTTAGAAGCAGGGATAACTGTGGTTTTGTTACCAAAATGTAAATGCTGAGTTGATTATGTTGTGTTACTAAACTATATACTCTGGAAATTGCATAAATAATCCAAAATATTGTAAATGTGAAATTTTGTCTCTGTAATGTATTTATATCACTTTTTGGAGTGGGGATTTTGGGAAAATGGGGTGAAGTGTTTAACTGCATTTTTCAGAAATGTTTTACTTTAGAAAAAGGTTGGTGAAATTGTATTTGAATTAAGGTTATTTATAATTGCTTGGTGGTAAAATTACACGAATCTTGGGGTCTCTTTTGAATCCTTCTGTTGTTACCTCACAAAGCTTCAGAGTCATCTGATTGATATAGATATGTTATTCTTATTGTTTTGATATTGGGTGTAATATGTGATTGTATGGATAAGTTTTTTTTTTAACTGGTGATTAATTTCTCACATGAACCTGGAAAATTGTTTGTAAACAAGCTCAGAGAAGTTGTTTTCTGGTAGTGTTTCGAATATGAAAATTTAGCTGCATTTGAATGTTTTATAAATTTGTGTCTATAAAAAAAAAAAAAAAAAAAAAATTTCTTTGAATTTTTTTTTTTTTTACAGATACCAGGAAGGATATGTTGTGATGCTAATATTTAATTTTATATGTATGTTTTTTATTTAAGTGCACTTTTCCTTCCTCTAAAGTTTTTGGTACTTTGATCATCTTGACTTTTGCTCTCCACTAATATATTTCCTTTCTGGCGAATCTTTGGGTAGTTGGATTACCTTTCCAATTGCGGAATTGACTTGCATAAACTCTAACGGGGATTGGGGAACTGCTACGTCAGCTACCTGAGGGAGAAAACGTCTTTCTGGTGGCGAGCGGTGAGTGCCGCGATTTTTGTTTGTGTGAAAAGGAAGTGAAGGGAGAAAAAGCGAGACGGCGGTAGGATCAAAATAAGAATCTACGGGGGTCAAAGGAGTAAAAGAGAGAAGAAACGGGGGTAGCGGTGAGAGAGGCAGAGAGAGGTTTTTGGGAGCTTGGAGATAGGAGATGAACTAACCGTGTGGCGGCTAGTATGGTTCGAAGACTTTGAAAACTCTAGATCGTGCAAGACTACTAAAGTAATCCCCGCCAACGCCTGAGAAATCGTTGCATTATGCTCCCCTAACGTTATGCTGTGTTAATTCCTGACGCCGGAGCCTGTACCTTCATCGGAAGCTGTGACTACCTGTCGCCGGGACCTTCATCGGAAGCTGTGTTAATTCCTGACGCCGGAGCCTGTACCTTCATCGGAAGCTGTGTTACTACCTGTCGCCGGGACCTTCATCGGAAGCTGTGTTAATTCCTGACGCCGGAGCCTGTACCTTCATCGGAAGCTGTGTTACTACCTGTCGCCGGGACCTTCATCGGAAGCTGTGTTAATTCCTGACGCCGGAGCCTGTACCTTCATCGGAAGCTGTGTTAATTCCTGACCCTGGAGCCTGCAACTTCTCCCGACGCTAAGACTTTACCTGATCCAGGAGCCTGAATCTTCATGTGCCAGTCAAACGCGCCTGGAATCTGAGACTCTCACAGATAAGCATTTCTAAAACTAATACAAAATGTTCTTACTTCACTGAAAAATGATTATTAATCAAGTATTTAGTTAAAATCCTATGCCATTGCCATTTCCCCTCTCTGTATAAAATTTTGTTGTGCGCTCTGCGTGCAGGATATATATATAGCCTCGCTAGGCCATTACTAGGTTAATTTGTGTGTTAAGACGTTTTGCTAGACTTGAATATTTGTTGTTGTTAATTTTAATTAAATTCCTTTACTCAGCAAATCTACATGCTTGTCTTCTTTAACACATGTGACACATCATTAATACATCTGACTGCATCCATTATACCACAGTAGGGATGTAGCTGAATTTTGGGTTATGAATTAATGTTTATCACAAGCCTTTAACCTTTAGATTATTTTTGTTTGAAAGCTCTCAGGTGAATTTCACCACACGTATTTCCATAGAGATAAAGATTGGCAGATGGAACTCGGTTGTAGATGACATATATTCAATCGAGTTTTGTGGGACAAAAAAGTTAGTCAATGGTTCGGAATGGATTTTTTCTTTGCAGTGGATCAAACAATTTGCTCAATCTGTGCTCAATACAATAATAACATATAAAAATAAAACTTCTCATAAAAATTGGCATTTGAATACAACTGTAATTGGGCACAACTGTTGCTACCACGTTTCTAAAAGCAATAAATTTTATTTTTATTCTTCTTATACAAATATAAAAGGTTCGAAATGAGCACTAAGTTAAAAATATTACTATTTGTGTTATTTGCAACATGGCACTTTAGAAACAGTTATAATTTTTAAAACCATATTTGTGCTATGATTTAACGACTCCCACTTTTTGAAATGACATAATTGCGCCACAGTGGCAGAGAGACAGCTGCGGAGAGACAGCAAAAAGACAAGTGGATGTTGAATAAATAAGTATAGAATTTTAAATATACAGGTTTGCAAAATTAGATACAATATTGAAATGGGACAGCACATTGTTATAAAATCTTAATATAGAGGAAGAAGTTCCCTTATAATAAAGGGTCATATGCGCCCAAACGGTGACTTTTGCAGAATGCAGGGGTTTTGCAAATCACGAATTTTTTGTACCCGATATTTACCAGTTTTGTTTATTGGTAAATGATTACAAATGAAAATGAGCCTCATCTGTAAACCATATGCAACTGTCTTAAAATTTACTCCCGTCAATCAATTTTTCAAATCAGTATATTTAAAATTCCATACCTGTCTATTCAAACATACCACTTGTCTCTTTTAACTTTCTATCTCTCACTGTTTCGCAGTTATGTCTGTTTAAAGTTATAATATGGGAGGCAGCGACACTTTTGGGTCAGTCATTTTTCACCGACTGAATTGTGTAAAAAATAGTAAGCTAGCTTATAGGCAATGTCAAAAATCCAATTCGCCTGGCACGACCGCGATGGGTGTAGACGGAGAGGCGGTCAGAACATGTAAAAAAAAGTTAAAAAAATAGTTATTTAACACCGGCTGAAACTTGTTTTTACCTTTTATTTGTACTATTTCCTAATGTCTTGAAGCATTCCGCTGGTAATCCGAGTGTGGGTTAGACTTCCGCTTCTCGTTTAAATATTAAAAAAAAAAAAAAAAACGCGTTTTTAAAGTTACTTTACACCGGCTGAAAATTCTACACTAGACAGTTATTAAGTATTAAACAAGAAAACAATGTTTAGCTGACTGAGAGAAGTGGGAAGACCTTCAGCTGAGTCTCTGAAATAGTTGCGCGCTAAATTGTATTTGAACCATTCGAGTCCATGCAGTATCTTCAATCACTTATATGAAGCTCTTTCCACCTCTACGCAGAATGGGATATTTTTAAATCTTGTCTTTCGTACTACAACAATCGAAAAGTGTGTGGAATAAAATTGATTTTATAGGTAAAGTATTCAACATTTAACGAAATTTTTTCTTTCGCTATATCTAAAAAGCGGAAAATATGGTTTATAATGACATGTATGAATATTAATAACTTGGAAGAAAAATTAAATGTTCTCATTATGTAAAATAAAAAATATATTATACATAATGAGAACATTGAATTTTTTTTCAAGTTATTACTATTCATACATGTCATTATAAACCATATTTTCCTCTTTTTAGATATAACGAAATAAAAAATGTCGTAAAATTTTGAATATTTTACTTATAAAATCAATTTTATTGTACACATTTCGGTTGTTGTAGCATGAAAGACAAGATTTGAAAATATATCATTCTGCTTACTCAGTAGAGGTGGAAAGAGCATTATCTAAGTCAGCGTCAGCCATTAGGCGGCCCGCGGGTCGGATCCGGCCCGAGACAACTTTTTCTCCGGCCCGCCGGCAGTACAGAAGAGCAAAAATCAAATTTTGCGAAAATAATTTTAATTTATCTACAATAGTATGTGTTTACAATCAAAAACCGCGTTTTCCATTAAGTGGCCTGCGTCAGCAAGTCTGGATTTTTTTTTTTTTTTTTCCCCGAGACTGCCAGAAAAAAAAAAAAAAAAAAAAAAAGCAATAGTTTGACAGCAATAGCAATATAATGACGCATTGCTTAGTTTTGTACTTGTCCCTATCCCCTCGATTCGTGAATGGCACAATTCGATTTCTGCTTTTCTGAATGTGATGGGCAGGAGTTGGGTATTTTAATGCATAAAGAAGTATCGCGATTGCTATGATTCCAATGCAATAATGACGTCGAAGACTAGTTTTAAACGCTAAGCAGATAGTGAAAAGCGGACCGGCCGTTATCGTTTCGCAATTAACATCGACTAATATGGAAGATTTAGGTTGGTCGGTTGTAATCAGATTATCTGGCACCGTCAGCAACACGAAGGCTATAATGAGCCGAAACATTCGTCATTAGACAAGCCAACATACATTTACAAACACCCATGCCTAACACGGGACTCGGAACCCGCAACCTCGCGGTCTAGAAGCTAGCACGCTAACCACTATACCGTTTGGTCGGCATGGAAGATTTAGGAGGTATGGTTTAAATATCTTTATTGATTATGAGTTTATGTCATCACATTGTAATATTGTCACTAAAGATTAACTTCTTTTATGACTTTGATTTACGATGTAAAGACATTTTTTTTTTAATTTGAAACAAGAATCAAATATCAATTGTTATTTTATTAATATAAAAAAGGTAAAAATAATTGTTTCAGTTTTCAAAATTGTTTTATATTGTTGAATCTTTAGTAATTATCATATTTCTAACATTGAACATATGTAGTAAAGCAATATATTTATTGGCGTATTCGGTATAAATCTGCGGCCCTCGGAAAGTTCCAACATAAGTCATGCGGCCCGTCTCTAAAAGTTAGTGGCGAACGCTGATCTAAGTGATTGAAAATACCCCACAGCTCGAATGGTTCAAATACAATTTAGAGCGCCTCGGATTACCAAGGGAATGCCTCAAAACATCAGAAAATAGTCAAAATAAAAGGTAGAAACAAGTCTCAGCCGATGTAAAATCACTTTATTTTTTAACTTTTTTTACATGTTCTGACCGCCTCTCCGCCTACGACCACCGCGGTCGTGCCAGCGGAATTGGATTTTTGACATTACCTATAGGTTAGCTTTCTATTTTTACACAATTCAGCCGGTGTAAAATGACTGACCCAAAAGTGTCGCTACCTTCCGTACTTTTAAGGATTCCTTTCTGAAACACCCTGTAATTTGATGATTCAAGAAAAAACAAGTATGAATTATTATCTCTTATTTAAAAAAGATTCATAGGCTTAATTTTTTATACCATCAAGCTTTATATTTTTATTAAATGAAATCCTAAATTCTACATATTAAAACATTCGAGTATCATACCCTATATTTAACAATAAAACACGATAGTTTCAATAACAACTTTAAGGTAAGATTGAACAGCTGAATTTATTACGATTTTAAGAGTTTTTACTCGATGTTAGAGAAACTTATTTCATTAAATACTTTGTTTGCATTGTGAAACAAATAAATTTGAATATTTTTTAAAAAATTTCCCGTACTTAATACTAAGAAGATACTACAATTTATCAACGGAAATTATGATTTTTTATTCTGTAAAAAAAGTGTAACATTAATGCCTGACAAATACATTCACTTAAAATACGCCAAATACCTTACTATTTCCGCGCTTTTTCTTATATACTCTAATTATTGTTGTATCCCCAATTATATCAGGATAAACATATATTCTACATTGTCATTGAGAACGACTCTATTTACCAAGTTTCAGCTCGATTGATGAATGACTTTAAGTGAGTTAATTATAGTATATAAAATCAAAGTTAATATAAAAAATATATAAACATCAAAATGACATTTTTTTTTAATCATTTGGTGTGAACTTTATCAGGGGAAGGTCTTAGTCATTAAATATCGCCAAATTGTACATGTTTGAATATGGCTTAGTGGATCTAACGTATGGTAATAGAAATGTATGTAAAAGCGGTATTTTTATGACAACCTCCAAAACTTGATAGAATGTGCATTATCATCGATAATGAGTCTAGTTACCAAGCCTCAGTTCGATTGGATGACAGGAAGTGGGTTAAATAGCTCTCCAAGGGCCTGCCGAAATTCAAAAAAGTCAAAGTTAATATAAAAATCACAGTATTTAAAAATCATGCCAAGTTTCACCTCGATTGAATGACGTCATGTGGGTTAAGAGGAAATCCTAGTAAGGATCATTCCCTATACTCAATATGTAACAATCTTCTAGCCCATTGCATTTAGAAACTACTATGTAGAAAACCTTGAAATTTGGTAAGTAGGTACGAAAAAAAATCACTTAATGAAATGACATAAATTGTTTTCATTTAATATCTCTCTATTACAAATGAAATTAAAATAGCAGAAGACAAAACAAGGTAGAGCCACTGCATATGCATAGGAGTAAGAATTTAAAATATAAAATTTTATATATTAGACGCTATTTTAGAGTTTTCGATTTATGTCATTTCATGAAGTAATCATTTTCGTACCTACTAGCTAAATTTCAAGGTTCTATAGAAAGTAGTTTCTGACTGGGCTAGAAGATTGTAACATAGCGGAGTATAGGGAATGAGCCTTACGAGGACTTCCTCTTAAGGTATACATATACAATTGAGAGGATTTTCTTTAATTTTTATTTTATAATTTCAAACTTCTTGGCAGTATATCAGAATGAAAAATGATGCATTTTTATATATAAACTTTTTTTTTCCTTCAATTTTTTAATGAGCTAATTACAATTAAAGTGACTAATTAGGACATTATTAAAACAGACATAAATAAACTTGCAATTAGCTTAGAGGTATGATTTTTATTGCAAGTAAAAGTTATTATATTGACGCATGTTCCTATGGAGAATTTTGAATTTATCCTCAATATTCATATAATTATAAGTTTTAAATAAAAAGTTAAAAAAAAATTCATATTTTTAACAAAAAATTAGGTTTAAAATATGCATAAAAAATGTGCTTATAACAATATATATTAGATTTTCAATAGAAAACAGATTCACAATTATTGTCTATGAAACAAAATTAGAATTTTGTAAATCTGACCATTTATTATGAAGTTATGACCGTTGGCGTAAAGTCATATAACACCAAAAGTCTCAGAAAGAAAATGGTATAATTTTAATGACAATGAATTCGGGAATATTTAAAAAAAAAAAAAAAAAAAAAAAAAAAAAAACCAGGTTTGAGTCAAATTTCTAATTCCTATTGTATATGTATAGTTGTATGCCTTAAGTATAGTTCTCCGAAAAAATTTCTACCACAAATACACAAACAAAATCAAGGTTATAAAAGATTTTAAAATCATAAGAAGTTATTATAACTAGAAAAGGTATTAGGCATATTTACTTTACGCAAAGTAACATATATTAAAAAAAAAAGTAAAATCCAACGGGAAAAAAATTGCTTGATTGGGCTTTGGTTTTGTAGAATGACGTAGCAATCACAAAAATAAATCATTTTCAATTCTGCAAATAATCTATTCCGATTTAAAATTATCCTTTCGCAACGCATGCCTTAACTGAGAACAGTTTGCCCAACAACTTACAATGATGCCGTGATATTAAACGGGTTTCAGCTGGAAATTGAAATGCGTGAATACGATACGGCTAAATCAATCTGATAAAATATATTGTGGTTAATCAGATTAAATAGAATGTCAGACTTATGACGTAAATAGAGGAAAAATTCGCGACCTCAAATGAAAGAGTTTTCTTTCTTATTCTTTGAACGAAGTTGAATAAATAATAACTTTAATGCTAAAAAATTTAAATAACTCTTCAACTCACTTTAATTTTTATTTTTTTTATTTGAATAAGACTTTTTCTAAATATTCCATACACTTCCGTATAATATTGAAGCAATCTAATGAAATTCTGTTGTGAATCAACTTTCAGTTCTTTGACGTAAATAGGAAAAGGATTTGTGACCTCGACTAAAAATAGTTTTCTTTCATATTTATTGAAGCTAAAATGCTGCATAACTTTCTAATCAACTACAAATATTTAGTTTTTCAAATTTTAATTATTAACAATATCTCACTCTTTTTATATTATTACTCTTTTAAAATATTTCATTTCGTTATGTGTCATACTTCTCGTTAGATATATGGAGGAATTAAATAGTTACGTTATTTGTATTTTAACAGCTTATTTCATGTATATTCTTCCACCTTACTCACTGATACACAGTCCATTCATCATTGAATAAATCACCAGATTAATGATTTTCATTTATTTTTCAAGTTTAAAACATTAAAAAAAAAAAAAAAAAAAAAAACACATCTTAACAAAGATTCATATTTCTCTTGTGATGCAGTCAGTTATGGAAATATTTTGAACGCAAAAACATAACGTGTTTCAACATCCTACAATTACCTATTTAAAATTTAGATTTATTCATACTCTAGAGAAAAAACATATGCTACCGTTGATTATTACTACAAGCTTTGAATTTGTAAAATATTCGGTTTTGATTGGATGATTCATTTATATGGCGAAAGAACTGTACTAAGGAAATACTCCTCCGAAACAACGTTGAAACTATAGTTTGTAAGGGGCGAACGTCTTCTGGGAGGTCTTTCAAAAGAAACTGTTACACATCTAGGTCTCGAATGGAGGAAACCGAGAAAATTGCATGACTACGTCTGGCAATCGATTTGAAAGCATTTTTGCCACAATCACTGTCATGTTTAATCATTTTCGAAGAGCTTGCAAAGCATTGGATCAAGAGACCTTTCGCTAGCCAATTAAATGTTCTGCACTCAATGCCAAGAGATGAAAGTATAAGGATTTGGAAGTGTTATAAATGTTGTAGGAGGAAGGGGTAAAGGCTTTTCTGGCAATAATCAGTTTTATTCTCTCCATTTGTTACAAATAGGCTGTTAAACCTAATCTAGAAAAGGTTGTTTCAAGACGACCGTTCACCTCTGCACCTTCATTCACACAATCAAATGTTTCCTCTCGGAGATGAAGTCGCAGCTAGGGTGTTCCGCTAAAGGCGCCCTCTATATCACCTAGTATGCCACATAAACGTAATGTTTTTCACACTTGACTACATTTCGGCTCTCAGTATTTATAGTTGGATACGTTTTCATGAAAACAGAATGTTTTCATTTCAAATTTAATTCTCTATTTAAAAGTTAGTTTATTTAAAATTTTGATTTAAAAATAGCATGAAATGATAATTGTAAAAGCTATGTATGCAATGACCGATTTCCGCACAAGCCAACAAAGCCCAGGCTTTGTGCTCCAAGATTTTAGGCACCCCAAAGTTTTCAAAAAGTTGTAATGGTCAAAATGAACCTTGGTCCTTTCTTTTATATTTTCAATTAGGTTTTGAAGTATAAACTTAAGGGGACTTGTCAGTCACCGACACAAACTAAAAGCCAAATTTACATCTAACTTCAGTGTCTTATAAATTATTTATTTCTCAACGTACTTACAAACTTTTTCATAGAATTTGTGGTTTGATATTTGCAAATATAGTAATAAGGCAAGAATAATAAAAAAATAGTTTTAGTTTCTAAGAATTTTTTTGTAATTAACTAAAAATAGTGGTTTTCAACACCTAGGTACACATTTAAAAAAATTCATTAAATATTTCAATCTAATTTTTGAATAGATTATTATATAAAAGTGAGTTCTATATTGATGACCTAAAATTAAAAATTTAAATATGTGTATATTTTTTTAAGTGTGAATTTTCTTAATTTTTTTCTTCTAGTTTATACAAAACCTATAATTTTCTTTCATAAATATTAATAGCAATATGTCTAAAAGTAGGCTATCATCGTTAATGGAAATGTTAACTTAACATTAGTAGTTTTTTAAAAATATTTGTGTTAGCTATTTTGTTCAGAAAGTTTACCAAGGTGTTAAAAATCTCTGTATTGAGATAATTTTCAAAATGTTAGTGAACTCAAGGAATAAAATATTTTTTTAAATATTTTTTTCACAAATACTATGTTTATATATATCTAACAACACATTGAGTGAACAAAAAAATTGTAAACTTATTGAGAAATAAATGGTTTATAGAACATTGAAGCTGTATGAAAGTAAAACTTTTAAATTTTGTCGGTGACTGTCAAGTTCCCTTAAACTGACTTCAAGAAGAAGCCGTTAAATAAGTAAATCTCGAAAAAACATTCCGATTATACTCAAATGTATTTCATTTTGGATAATTTTCTGTTGTGTGATTTTGGGCTTTAGAAAATATTTATCAATGAACTTATAGACAAAATACGAAACTAGTTGCTTGTATGACAAATCGTTTACATTTTTCTTAATTGATAGAACCAAGCACATCGATATTAGATACCATTTTGTTCGAGAGGCTTTTGAGCAGGGTGATATTGAAGTTAAATATATGTGTTCAAGTGATATGCCAGCTGGTGTGTTGACCAAAGGATTAAGTGTACCAAAACACAATAAATATATATATATATATATATATATATATATATATATATATATATATATATATATATATATATATATATATATATATATATATATATATATATATATATATATATATATATATATATATATATATATATATATATATATAGTTTTTGTGTTTTGGTACACTTAATCCTTTGGTCATATATATATGAATATTCCAGTGATTATATATAAACGTAAAAACTATTGTGGTGACACTGGACTCTCAAACTTCGTTCCTGTTGGAGTGTAAATACTGAGTGGGTCAATATGTGTAGGCTCCCACATAAATGTCTTTTCTAGTTTATGCCTAAATTTATAATTAAATATGTTTCATCTAAGAATTGCCTATTCATTCATCTGTTATTGTGGTGAACCCTACAACACTTAAATGTAAAAGCAAGATAAATAAAAAATAGTATAAGCCATCGTGCTTCTTATAATGAAGCTGTTAAAACCTATACATACATTCTTAATCAGCAATCACATTTTCAAAAACAAAAATTTACATAATATAATTAATTTTTTATTTCAAAATAGTGCAAATTAAATACTCAATTTGTTAGCAAAACTAAATCTATTTTCATGGGTTTGCAAGAAAATTTTCGTATAAAAAAAAATATTTGAATAATATTTTCTACCATTGTCCACTGACATTTGTTCCATAGTTTTATTGAATTGATATTGAATATTTTTCAAACGAATTGATATTATTTGGAGGAAAACTAATGAAAAGAAACGTAAAATTAATAATAATTTAAATGAATTGATTAAATAAAAATGTATTAAAATTTAATTGATTCTATATTGATATTTTTTTACGTTTTATTGTAAAACTGTCCATTACTAAAGCAGTGCCCACTACTGGGACACTATCCCTATTACAAAAATTATTAATTATCAGAGCTTCGAAAATTAGAAAATACCTCAAAATACTCTGAGATAATAGTTAGAATCAATCCCATCAAAATAACTCATACTAAAAACTTGCGTGAAACTTACATTAAAAAAAAAATGCTAGAGTCTTAGGCTCTTTGAGTTATAGTTAAGAAAAATTAAGCACGTTGTGACCTCCCCCTCCTTCCTTTTATGTGACTCAAAATTAGGTTACATAACAGTGCCCTCCACCCCCCTCCTCCCCTCGTATCCTTAATGATGGCACTTGGTTTTAGAACGACATCAATTTGAGAGTAATTCCTAGAGATGACCCTAATTTGAAGAGACTAACGACTAAACTTTTTTTTTTTTTTTTAAATCTAAAACCCGTGTGCACATAAGTTTTCAACATCGCCACCATTTTTCGAAGAAAGATTCTCCAGCTTCTATTTATATTATGGAAAAAAGGGTGATATTAAGAAAGATGAACAAATCAGTAAGTTCATGATCACACATACACCTACTCACATATACGTAAAAGTAACAGTCGAAGGTTGGACCGATGGAAAATGTAGAGTATTCTATCACATTAACTTTTTGTGTGTGTTTTTTTAAATGTAAAATTTTAAGCTTAGGAGATACTTTTCAGTCTTTACGTACATTTCGACCTATACAGAGATGGGCTGACCTAAATGGAGACTAAATTTTAAGTTGGACAAAGTTTTGGTTTAAGTTTTCAATGTATAGTATATAATTTATAACTTTGTAATAATTTTTAAATGGCTTCAGTTTATTAAGGGAAAAAAATGGACGATCCTTCTTATTTGTCTCTTTAAGTCTTATATGTCTCTTCTAAAGTCATTCACTTTTAATTATGTAACACTTTCGAGACATTCGTTAACTATGGCTATAAATATTGCTTCCAGGTTAAGGGCACAAGTTTTGCACGATTACTGATTGATGCAAAAAAAAAAAAAAAAAAAAAAATATTTCAAAGAATTTCTTCTTAGAACTTTTGAAAGCTACAAATTTTATGAATAAAAAATGTGTAATGAAATAAAAATAAACCTTATAATAGAAATATTCTAATAACACGCTTTGTGAAATGGGAAGAATGTGTGACTAATTTAGGAAAGCGAGCGTACTTTCCATAAATTACAGTGACATCTACCCTCAAGCAAAATGTGGCCAGCAGGTGCCGGAGTGATAAATTTTACCCGCAGAGTCCATATTTCCCAGACAGAAGAAAATAAGAAAACAAGAGTAGTTATCAATCTTACTAGAAATCATGGTCTCAATTACTTTTGATAAAATACCAACTTTAATTAGAGTTAATGAACCCGCATTTTACTAATCATTTAGAATTTTAATATTACCTATACAATTACAAAAATAAGATTAAATATTCATAACTTGGCAAAACTTCGCAGATTTTATTTATACTCGTTAGTGTTATTTGAATTTTCTTTGTTATTTAGTTTTACTTTTCCTTTCCTAATGTATTCATATTTTAGTTTATCTGCAATTATTGTTTTCCTAATTTTTACTGATGCTGGAATATTATATAACTAACAAAGCATAAATTTTTCCAGCATTTATTTTTAACGATTCTTATTGAATGTACTTGATTGGTGACATCTGAATCTTTTTTGCATTTTTTCTAATAATATCTATCAATAATAAAGTTGTAACGAGTGTATAATACTATAAAAAAAAGTCAACTCCCTTTTGAAAGTAAAATTATTTGTTTTTAAAAAAGAAAAATTGCGTGTAAGATCGTTCAAATCAAAAAGCTCAGTCAAGTAGAACCAACAATGAATGACCAAAGTAAAAGCCATTTGCATGGGGATCGGGTACAAATTATACACTTTTGCCACAAGCTGCTTTCTGCAGTATACAAAAAAAATTCGAACGAGGCTCTATCTTGTATTCTGTATGAAATAGAAAAAGGGTACCGTTGGAAATCGTTTAAGGTTTTTTATACTTGTATACAATAAGGATTTTTTTTAAATTTTATTTTTATTTTTTTATTATTATTATTATTGGGGTCAAATACATATTAAAACTAAATCAAACTTTAAAAAGTTCATTGGTAATTCCATAATAACATACAAAAAATGTCAAAATATCAAACTTAATTTTTCATTGAGTGGTTAGTAGTTTAAATAATGACAAAGAAATGGCAAATTAATGTTAAAGAGAAAAGTAGTTTTTTTAGCCCTTAAATTGTTAAATAATCAATATATTTTTGTTTTAGACAATAGGGTGTTAAAGACCAAACGCAAAAAACATTCAACTTTTGCATTAAACTGTTTTTAATAATTAATTATTAGTAAATGTACATTTTTTTTTAATTTTTAAATAATTTTTTTTTTTTTCTTCTTAAAATCAAAATTTTTTCCCCATAATTTTATTTTATAACCCGTTTTAATGTTTGATTTTAAATATTTTTGCAAAAAATCTAAAACAACCTATTTTAGGAACCATATACTAGATTAAATTTGAATTTTACCAAAGTTTAATTGAATTTTTAAAAAATTCATTGCAACAGTTTTAAGTATTTTATCTATTCAAACTGCTGAAAGTTTAGGTGGTGCACTTTTGCATTTTTCACTAGTATATTCAAATAATCATTAACGAACATTCAAATGTCTTATACATTTTGCTCCTCCCGGGAGTTTTTGGAAGGCTCGCTTCAAATTCATTAATTTCTATTCAGTTATTAAAACCAAACTCCTGAATCAGAAACAACACACACGACTAGCATGTGAGACTGTTCAGTTTTCAGCGTCGACACTTCGTAGTTTCTGTTTTCAAAAATAAGTAAACACAACGAGAATTCTGTGTTCTGAGTGAGAATCATCAATTCGAGGCTTCTCTCATTGGATACATGGAAATTCAAAGAAGTTCCTTTTGAAAGACCATGCTCTCACTCATTTACCCTTGAAATTGTAACTAGTATAATAGGTTTGGTGTTACGAAATTTTGGAGTAGTATAGCCTTCTTTGATATTGCTTTGCGCCCTAAGAAAATAACGATGCAATCAAATTGGGTTCAAATTCATATTAAGATTACAAGAAAAATTAGCCTCATGGGTCACGTGGAAACTTATTGGATATTTCAGAAAAGACTCAAAAACACACATTTTAGGAAATTATTATAGATTACAACCTTAAAAAAATACTATTGCGAATGTTCATTAGGATTGGATTAAATTTACATAAAACGTTTCAATAATGTCAAATAATATAGGGATTTAACATTCGTTTGCAATGCTCCATTACGTTGAAAAGTCTACATAAAGTTTCAAAAGTAAGTTATATGTGTTTTGTTAATTAAATAAAATTGTCTGATACTTTGTTCCTTAGGTTAAATAAACGTATTACAAATAAGCGTTTGTCAATGTCAGATAAAATCATAACGTAAATTTTTTTTATTTGTCAGTTTTATCATCGACACTGATATACTTCTGTATTTTTTGTTTCCGACCTTAATTAGATTGCGTGTTTTTTTTTCCATCAGCAACTTTGTTAATTATGTTACTTTGAAATTCATTTCTAATTGAGTTACTTGACTAATTTTGCAATAGCATCTTGTTAAACATTACACAATCATTCTAAACAATATCCGAGTAATTTTAGACGAAGATCTACAAATTCCTGAAACCAAATGAAACAGGTGAGTCGTTACTTTCCTCCCCTCACTATTCTCCAATCTTAAAACTGCGCATTTTCAATATTGAGACTTGCTCTTCACTCATCACTCACTTGTTTTCCAACATAATGAACTGACTTTTTACATTTAGGGTAAACGAAACATTCTAAATCGAATGAAATTGTGACAGACAGCTGTTCGTATTGAAATATTCAAAATTAGAATTCAATTTACTTAGTAAATAGTCATCTCAAGAATTTTTTTTTCACCAGGCATATAAAAATCGTAAACGAATTCCTTGGTGTAAAACGCAGTATTCAAAGACTTTTAGAACCGAAGATATAGCCATCGTTTGGAGTGTGTGTGTGTGTGTGTGTGAGTGCGCTACAATCAAAATCTTAAAATTATCCTGTGTAGGTACTCAAATATATTCATAATTGTGCATTTTAATTATTTTACAAACATCCATCCACTGTTTCTCTTAGAAATTCCAATGTCAAAAACACGTAATTGTGTATCACATGGACCAAGCTCAGGTTGGTTTTCGACTCCTCAGCTTATTATTAAAGCTAGAGCCCTGATTTATTATTATTATTATTATTATTATTATTATTATTTGCTTAGTGCTGCCTCAGTTGTGTAGAAGAAAAAATAATAATAATAATAACTCAAAATAATGCATAACATCATTAAACAAGGAACTATGGTGAAAACGAAAGCTTACTTTGTAAATCACCAAAGTTAAGGAATTTTATTCTGCTTCCTTTTTTCTTCTTCTGATCGTAACTAAAACTGTAGCCAGGCCTAAGCTAAAACAGTTTCATGAATATTTGCATTTCTTTTATATTTTTCTCAGCTCGATTAGCGGGTATGTTTGATGTATGCTTCATTAGAAACTATTCTCCATATCAAGGAAATAAACCCGGAAGTTGAGAATTTTAGTGAGAGCAATAAGAAACGACAAAAACGGATTGGCGGATTTCGGTTATCCTTCTTTTGCTCTGTATCAAGAAAAGTGAGTAAATGATACTTAAAGCTGCACCGTAAAATAGTACACTTTTTGAAATACAAGTAAAATTGACTTATTTTTTCAAGAAATTTGCTCGCTTAGCAAATCTCAGAAATAATGTGTTTGAGTTTGAGTTAGACAACCACTAATTTATAATTAAATAAATAATTAAATTATTTCTGTAAAAATTACACTATTTGCATGAAATCTGTATATTCCCAATATTGTTTTACATTTTTCATCTATAAATACTGCTCAAAAACTGTAATTATTTTAGGGAAAAAAATCAAAAATATTGTATCAAGAAAATTTGAGTTAACTTGTTAATTCAATTTTATCCAGAAACAACGTCTAGGACGTAGATAGAAAATTTATGTAGCATGTATTCAGTAATAAACGCGATTTCGATAATTTGTATACAAATGATTGTCATTCTCCCTCAACCCTCATTCCCTACACATATAGATAAAATGTAATATTATAAGTATATATTATGACTATAGACTGAAATCTTCTCAATACTAATTAAATGACAATTCAAAACTTCAAATTCAATTAAACAGTTTAAGATGTTGCACTTATTTTAAAAAAGGTGAAGTCATAATATTTCGAGAGAAAAAAAAAAAAAGAAGAAAAAAAAAAAAAAAACTTTTGTAATGTTAGTAGTAAGGGAACTATATTACATCCATTTGAATTTTGTTTCCAATTTGAATTTCTCAAATTAACTTTTGATGTGAAGTAAGTCTCCATAAAAACATTAAAAAATGGCTATTAAAAATACACTTAGGGATAACTAATATGTAAAAATAAATTGATATTCTTTTATACAATGCATATTTGATACATTGCTAATTGTTTGAATTACTAATGGATTAAGTTGTATAGGAATGTAGACAAACCAACAAAATCAGGATATCTAACTAAATAAAAAAAAAATCGTTTAAGTCATTACTAGTTTCTGATTTTTAGCTTTTAACAGATGACTGAAACGCAGTGGATTACCATCACCACGGGGGGATGTAACTGTAAGAAACTATAAGTTAGATTAGACGTAAATTAAATACATATGTATGAGTTGATATAAGCTTACATTAAACTTGTAAGGAGAAGTCCAAAATAATTCTTTGGTTTATCTTTTCATGTTACTTCTTCTTTAATTAAATAGGTTAATTATTAAAATTTGGAAAGCGTTAATTATCCAAATATCTTATTATCCACACATAAACGTTAATAAAATTTGCCGTAATTATTATATGGATCATGCATGGAAAAATTAAGCAATTGCAATTTTAATTAACCTTAAGCCAAAAATGGAAAACTGATAAAATTGCTTGTTATGATGTATGCAAATAATATAAGAAAACAAGAATCTGAATAATAACCTGTAAGTAGATGGACGAGTATGGAAAATTGTATAATACAGAATAAAATGACAAGTATAAAGTTGTAATAAAAAATTTACATCTAGGTAGAGCTGGTTTTTAATATAAACTTTGTATAAGGCGAATAAGTGAATTTTTTTAAGTTCATTTCCTCTGAACACTTGACTCAGTTTTTAAACTATTCTATACTTTCTGAGTGTATTTCTTCATTACAATAGATTATATATGCTTCTAACACAATGAATTACTTGCTCTAATAAATTAATGCTTCTAATGCTATGTCAGCATCTCATAGGGATAAATTATAGCAAATACATGTATAGCTTAGTGAAATTCATTGTTTACGTCATTATACACGATTAAGAGATGTGAAATATACAGCTAATTCCATTTATCAAATTTAGATTCAACACAATGTCTCTATTATGTAACGATCTTTTGTTGATAATTTTGGCACTCACACTCTTAACAATATCTACTGACAACGTTATTAACGAACAGTCATTTTCGAACAATTCTAAACAATAGCGTTTGAACATTAAATCGACTTGTGTGGAATGGAAGATAATGAAGCAAGTACACGAATAAAAATAGTTTTCAATAGTCTATAAGAAATCAGCTTAAAATATTTTGGTTTTTATCTAAAACACAGAAGCCTTCTTTTTATTATATAAATGTTAGCTATTATGTCCTTGCTTATGTAAACTCTCTACGTTTCGTAAGTGCAAACTTTTATCGAGAGTATTTGAGAAATGAAGTGGCAAAAATAAACACAACAAAAATGTTTTATGTTTGATATGATCTGTATTCATAGCATTCCGAGAAAAATTATATTGGCAACGATCAATTGTCTCCATTCTCTGTACAATTTAAAAAATACAAAACAGTAATATATGAAGTTTCATAGAAATTTAACTACATGAATGAGTAAGTACATATGTCTGTCATAAGGATATACGATATTGAATATGTAAACAACAGACATTACAATGAAAAATGTTTTTAAAATGGGATAAATAGACAGCAAATGGGAATAGACGAAATAATCGAAATTGAATTTTTGATATAGTTGTATTCAGGTAATCGATATGTAATGATTTGTGGTAACCTTATTACAATATATTAATTATTTTTTTTAGTTATTTACAGAACAATTTAGCGACTCCCCATAGAAATACACACCACAAACTGTCAGTAGAGTATTGAAGGAATAGTAATTTTTTAGAAAGTACATTGAATCACTTTCACTGCAATAAGTTTTCCTACTAAAGAACATAAATTCATACATTCATACCCAAGTAGTCTTGATACAAGAGTGATTTGAAGGTTTCTTCACAAAAATACATTCATTCGTTAAAAAAAATCATAATTTTTATGAGTTGCTTACTGATTGTTACACGAATAATGCACTTTGAATTCTACTCACAGGCGCTCTCATAATTTAAAAGAATCCTTCTTAAAAAAGAATAATATTAATTCAATTAAAATGCTTTTGAAAAATTTCAAGCCAGTGTCTGGGATAGATAGCAAAAAATTTGTTCTCCTTTTTATTTTTAACATTTTCGGAAGTTGGTTATTTTCTTCTACAATTGATATAAAATTATTATATATTGGTGATAAAAAATTTAAATGTTGAAAACTTGCGTAAGATCTGAAGCTCTTAACCTCCTTCTCTATGCGTATACCATCGATGGTTTGGGAAATATAGTCAGCGAATTCAAGGGTCCTCATTTCTTAGGAATTAATAACATCAACAACGGCTAAACTTCCAAGACTCATTCAATACATTCAGTTTACTGATTCGAGAAGAAGTTTTGTAAAATCTGAGTTAATGCGACTAATCCGCTGAGATGGCAGCATTTTCACATGAGTTCGAGCGATGGCGTCTTTCTGAAACATGAGACGACAGAATTCATTGGAAGACGCCGGAATTAAGTAGCTTTCAGCTTGATCTCGAGGAGTATTCAGTTCTCCATTCAGCGATAAGGCAGGAAAATTCTCTCTTGGGAAGGAAGACACGACTAGGAGAGTGGATGAGATATTTCTGTATTTATTTTGTAGGATTGCAATGCTATGCCCAGACAGTTTTGAAAGGGGATATAAATTGTAAAATGTATGGAATAAATTTTGTTTGTCAACTATGGATTTTAGAACTCTTTAATTTATGTTCTGCAACTCCTACGTAATCGTAGAATGAGGAAATAGTTATAGTACTTTAAATAATATGGCTTGATATTTTCAATAAACTTATGCAATAGTGTTTCGAAAGTTGGAAGAGTAAAAATAAACTAAATTTGAATGTATGGGATAAATGCTTAAGGTGGTTGACAAACTTTTAAATGAAACATTCCTAGTTGAAATTTGAACCATAAGTGTGAATTGGTAACTTTCTTCTATTGTGTTCTAATATGTATCATATATTATAGAACATATGGAGGGCAAGGGGGGGGGGGGGTGCATGTGCAGTAGATTATTTTAGGTTAATATAATAAATATAATTGATTTTTACTTAAATCCACAATTTTTCATCGTCCAGAATACAATTATATATAGAAGTTTAATAATGTACGAGGAAAATTAAAACCGTACAATGTAGTATTGATTAAGAGTTCAATCTCTCATCACAAGTTTTCGACGCTGCATGACGCAATAAATGACGTGGTTTTTAGGGCATCTTTTCTCGAATGACGATATTCAGTAAAAAAAATACGTCAGTTTTGACGTCATATAATTGTCATACAAACTAACGTTCCTAAAATCAAGAAAATTTTTGGTCATCATATGACGCAAATTTTTTTGGGTCATGAAATGACGTCTTTTTCTAAATATTAAATGACTCAAATAACTTTGAGTCACAATATGCCGTCATTTTTTAATCATCGTATTACGTGGGTTTAAGTAACGATTTTTTATTTTCTTTTTTGTACGAGGTCCACAACAGAATACATACTTCTACTTGTGAAGCCCGGCCCACTTGTATTTTTCGAGTTGTGATATGGTATTATGTAATGTACTATTATTTATTATTTACTCAAGCAGGAAAATGGATAAAAGTAAGTATTACTATAGGTGAGTAATTTTTAGGTAAGTAATTGATCCGTATTTAATGTTTTCTAGGAAAGAAAATCTTGTGTTAGTAGCTTGAACATGCAGTGTGGAGACTCTATTCTATGATTTGGCAGAAATAAAATATGTAATGCACATTTTTAATTTAACATAGTATTAAGAAATACATACAAGAAATTATTTTTAGTCAAGTTTAATTTATTACGCTCTTTTGTTTACATTTCAATCATCCCGCATTCTAATGTTTACAATTTAATGTTCATTCTAGACACGGTTAGTCAGTGTTAAAGCCTAGTACAAAGAATGTAAACTAACTGATTATTCCTAAACATCACAAACTTAATGTTAATATTTATCCCTAACTCTATCCCTAGAAGTAAATACAAATGCACTCGCTTCTTTCATAACTTGTTCGAAATGATTTTACTATGTTTTTTAATTAATATTTTTATTTTTATTTCGTGTGTGTGTGTGTGGGGGGGGGGGGGGTCTGGTAATTTTTTTGGTGCAAATGAGCCAAAAAGAGAGATTCTTGGGTACTCTTTGGTCTAGGAAGGATCCAGGATTTGATTATGGAAGGGGCGGTGGCTGTTGAATAGCTTAGGTAAATTTTGTGGCTCTTAAGTTGTATTACTATACCATGGAATAACTTAACTTTGATTATACAGAATATGTTACAAAGAGGTAAAAAGTCTCAATAACATAAAGGCGACACGTTGGTTACGTGTAAATTTAAAACAACAAATTAGAGTTGACTACACCTATTTAATACAAAATAAATTATTGTTAAATATGATAAACAAAACAATCTAACAACAAAACAACGAATACGTATACACATTGAACAATTTCAAAATATAATTTGCTTTAATGTCTCTATTCCTCGTCTTTTTCATCTCAAATTTTTTACGATGAGAACATTTATATTAAAAATGTTTAATGTGGATTTGTCAAATCTTGATTGAATTCATCCAAAGCCCGAGAACAGCGCACGTTAAAACGTGAGTGGTCCATGAATAATGGAAGAGGCGATTGCCCCCACCGCCCCTCGCTAGACCTTCCAATGTCTTCGGTTAGCTAAGTAGCAGTTGTCACCAAGTACAAATGTTAACATGTTTAAAAGATGCGTAAATGTATCTTTAACCATAAATGATCTCTGTTTGTTGTAGGAACTATAAATGATTTGAAGGTTTTTAGTTTAGGTAAGTTTGGTCTGCAATTTGGCGATTTTTGTCTAGTATCTGGCTTACGGAATAGTACCGACGCTTAGTAAACTGAACGTTGATCAGCCATTCAGTTACTAAATTATACTTATTTTTGATCGTACGTTTATTCTTGTTCATACTTTCAATGATGAATGTTTTTTGGTTGGAAACTTCAAAAAATTCAATGCAATTTGAAAATATTGTCAAAAACAAATTTTTTCATAGAATGTGTTTTTTTAATGTGGTTTTGTTAAGTATTATTAAAAAGGTTAATTGTTACTAAGAGTTAAAGTAATGCAGCAGAAGAAACTTAGTTTTTAAAAAGAGTATAACATTTTAGAAGGTTATTAGGCCCCCGCTCCTGTTAGAAATCGAAGAATACGCCTTAGTCTTTCTAATTCAGCGATCTTAAAATTTGTCACCAACCTAAAAACAACGAACAAACTGAAGGGTAAAAAGTATTAATCTTGTTGAAATTTGATATAAAATAGCTTTTTTAAAGTTTGTAATAATTTTATTATTAAAAGTTTCTTAATTATTGTTTCTATTTATTAAATAACAAGAGCAATAGCTCGTAATCATTTTAGCTCTGTAATTCAAGCACATAATTTGCGTGTGAAAGATGATAATGGACAATTCCCGCATTTTTTTAAAACGTGTGAAGTTAGTTTATATTTATAAAGAATTTCTTTCTGATTCCAAATATTTAAACAAAAGTTCTTTAAAAAAAATTAGTTATTTAAATATTAAGAAAAGAAATTATCGCAAAATCGAGCCAAAACCAGTCCGATCAAAACACTCAGCAAAATACATGACGTCAAGGGTTTCTACATTTTCTATGGTTATCGTGAGGTTTCTGCCAAATAGTTAACGTTGAAATAGTTGGCATGGTAGATCATTGCCACATTCCGTACAGGTTGGCGTGATTTGCGAGAAACTTGCAAATCTGGTTTCCATTGCCGCATTTCAAGCCGAGATGTTTGCAAGCCGTGACGTCACATTCAATGCCAACGGAACGATTCATTTTCTCTTCAACGTCTAGCAAGGTAATTTTGATCGCAAATTTAAAAAAAAAAAAAAAAAAAAAAAAGCGCATAGAGCAGAAATTTTTGCGTTTTTGGCCTTTTCGGAACATATAGAATTAAATAAAAAAATTACGAAAAATGCGGGAATTGTTCTTTGTGTTTCTGGAACACAATTCACAGAAAGAAAAAAAAAACCTTTATAAATAGCTATTTTTTTATCTTGAACAATCAATGTGTTTCTTGTTATATTCTTAAAGAATGTATACACAGAAATATCGTGAAGGAACTTCTAAATATGGGCTTTTGCCTTTCCTCAATAGCTATTTCGTGTGTTTGCCATTGTTTCATTGTCAAAAAGTTTCTTGTTTGCAAAATCATATTAACAGTAAGCGAAACCCACAAAATGATTATTATCAAAAGACAAAAATATGCATTTTGAAAATTACTATAAGAATTATGTTTATCACTGACTGTTAAAGGTCGGAAATATAGATAAAAAATATATTGATGCTATATCGTTGCATAAAAAAAATATCGACACATATTTTTTTTTTTTTTTTTTTTTTTAAATTTAATTTTCAATTTTGCCAGAAACGAAGTTTTTTGGGGCAAATTTCTACTTTTCATGAATTCATGCCATTGTTTTAATAAATAAATTATAAAAATTGTTTTTATAAATAAATCAGAGTAAATAAAATACATTTGGATGTCAATGCATTAATTCACATTTATTTTTAAAGAAGAAATATTTTAAAGTAGTTTACCGCATATTTTTCCGATAGAGATGTTTTTAATATTTAAAATTAGATGCAAAGTTCAGGCACACGATGGCAACAGAAACGAAGCTATGTTAATGACTACTAATAAATGATCTTATCTTTCCATTACATTATGTTTTCTTTTTGGTTAGGGTGCCATTTTAACTGTCTCTCAGCCAAGTCGAAACTTTAGTTTTGAAGTTTTTGAAAAGGGAATAAAGAAAATGGGAAAAACACATGGAACTACAAAACAATCATCAAAAAAATTAAAAATGTTTGAAAATATAGGTATATTGGTGAATTGTATCGATATTTAAAAAAAAAATCAATAAAAATATCGTCGTATCGATATATCGCCGACCTCTACTGACTATATAACGCTGTAAGGAAATAATTTTAAATCATAAGTGAAACTCTTGTCTGTTGGCAAAATTACGTTAATCAGAATAAATAAAAGATAATTGTATATGAATGCATAAATTCATTACTGAATGTGGTCCACTAAATTCAATGTAGTGTTGCTTGTTTCGGGATAATGACTCTAGAAAATTTATGGAAATCTAACACTATGTAAACAAATGGTTTTGTGTATATTAAATTGAAGTGTTTGTTGTATACATCATTTTTATGAAAAACGTCTTGCAATTAACTACTCTTTAATAAAGTTATTTCTCTGTAAACATTTTGTTATATGAGTTTGCAAAATAAGTACTCTTCCGTTAGCCAAGTACGATTATTCACCGAGCTTTAAATTCAAGCGCTATTTAATGTTTACATGTTTAAACAATATATCCCCAAGCCTATGTTATAGCAAACCTGTAACAGTTTGTTATAGGAATTATAAATGATTTGAAGGTTTTTAGTTTGGATGAGGTATGTCTGCAATTTGGCGGTTTTTATCTGTGGTAACGGAATAGTACCCAAAACTCATCTAGGAACAAAAGAGAAAAAAACTGAATTCGAATCATGATCTTTGTCTAGAATCCTTTCATCGGTGAAAGCAAATTTTATCTCATGTTCCAAGACGCCCCCTTTTAGCCAACCCAAAACTTCTCCATTTAAATGATTTTATCATTAAAGTAAATAATTTTTGAAAAATACCCTGGATTGGACAATATTCTTCTCACACTACAACCTGATCCAGGTTAAGGTCTTCTCAGAAAAAATATCCTAGTTTGGTATTGTATCCAAGAATATGTATTGTGAAAATTGAGGCTTTTTAAAGTTTTATAGGAATTAAATTTTGCGTGAAAATTTGTTTTTTCAACCCTGTTTTTCAAAAGTAGCACCTAGTAGCCATGCACAATTTGTTATCAATTTCAGAATTCATATAATTATTTATGGTAATCCAGGTATTTTTATATGCGTTATATCCTTTACTAGTAAGGACCATAAATTCTGTCTTATCCATATTGTCAGTCCAATATGGATGAGACAGAATTTATGGAATCTATGGTTTTAAATTCAAGTGGTCTAAAATCAGCGACAACCTATTTTATTCTTCGGATGATATCAATATATAATGTGATATCAAAACAAAATATTTGCAAAGTTCTAGACAAATATATAATAGTGTATTTTATATTTATTGTTAACTGATTTTAGTCTTGAATTATATTATAAAAAAGCTAACGTTGAAAGCATTTCCCATCTTCCCTGTTACCTTTTGTATTTGGATTAATTGTAAATAATTTTGCGTAGTGAATTGATGTTTTTTTTTTTTTTTTTATATATATATATATATATATATATATATATATATATATATATATATATATATATATATATATATATATATATATATATATATATATATATATATATATATATATATATACTTTGAGTGTTGTTATACTGATGGTATAACTTGTTACTTGATGAATTTTAATAAAATATTCTTTTAATAAAATATTAGGTATACAATTTGTTGTTTTATTACTTTTATTTAAATCTGTTTAAGAAATATATAAAAGAAAGTGCGTATCCTTGTTTAAAACAAGAAATTGATTTTATTTTTAAAAACTAATACTTTGATATGAATTCTACAATTTAGCTTATGATATAAAATGAAGTTAACATTGAATTAAATGGGAGTCTTGTATTACGGAAATAAGAAAAATAAAGTGAAACAATCGCCCTATAATAAGGACAGGGTGACGTCAATATTAGGGCATTAAAAGAGTCAACTTAACATTGGCGTAGTGATTCGGGCGTCATTCATTTTTAGCGTACTTAATGACGTCCAGATGTCGTTTCTAAAACGGACAAAGTGACCAATTTTATGACCTTCAGATGACGTCATTTATCACCTCATGCTACTACTTGGGTAGCCTTCAAGTTGCTTTTGGGTCAGTAAAGCTCAAACCAACCAACCAATTCATCACAAGTTAGGGAATAAACTAGCTCAACATAGCAAGAATAAGTTATCTGCCTACTTAATTTTAATATCGATGTTATTGTTCGTGGCATAAATTATAAATTTAATACTCAACGTTTGAACGTTACAGTGACCCCCCCCCCCCCCACCCATTTCTTCTCCCAAAGTATTAACCTTCAATTTACCAGGATTATAGCTGCAATACAAGAAAAACTTAGTCCTAAATAACTGTTGAAGTGCAAACCAACTTTTTGACAATTATATTTCCCAGGCGTTTTTAAAAAGTGGTTTCGACAAATTCAATTCACACACCTCCAACTTAACAGAACATGAGAGTAGAGAACAATACATGGTGTCTACAAATTAGTCGGGCAATAAAGTTCAAATACATCTGAATAACTCTTAATAACTAGGCTTTATAAACCATTCTTTTCCCCCGATTAATTTATGGTCACCATATCATTCTATATACAAAAAAATAAATTATTAAGCCTTGTTATTAAGAATTATACAGATCTATTTGAACTCCATTGCCCAACTAACTGTATTATTTCAATGAACTTAGTGGCGTAACAAATTTGACCATTCCCTTCTTTCTACAAAATATCAAAAAATGCTTTTGAGACAACTTGAAATTCTAATATGTTATTAATACCTATAAAATTAAGGCCTTAAAGTTGTAAAAAAAATAGTACAATGCATAAGATTATTGAGCAGCTATTCCCATTTAAGTATAAATACTATTTTTAACGCCCATTGGAATTGTTATGAATTACATTTAATATCTCATTGAGTAAATTTATTATGGTTGAATATAAAATATTTTATGGTTGACTATAAATAATTGATGTTTGAAAAAACTTTTTTAAGACTCCGCGAAATTTTAAATTATTAATAACTTTTAAAATAAAGCCAGGCTATTTGATCAATTGTCTTAAAACTAAAGAGAATAAATATAATGCACTAGCTGAATACCCGTGCTTCGCTACAAAATTTTAACATGTGCAATATTTTAGCTAACTGTGAGGCCTTGCATTGCGGAAAGCCGTCAATGTTGTATAGTTCCCAGATTTTGGTGCTTCGTTCGCAGGAAGGCTCATCGCTACACAAAATAGAGATCCCTTCAATCGCTGGAAACTTCATTGACACATAAGTACAAGCTTACTTCACTCGTTTAATATTACCATGCAAAAAGAGGCTCGCTTCTCTCGCTGAAAGGTTCATTGTTGCGTAAGCTTAAGCTCGCTTCACTTACTAAAATCTAATTGCTACGTAAAGCCTTAGTATTAGAAGCCTCTCCCCTGTCAAGACACACACAAAAAAAATCCCCGTTAATACAATAATAAAACACGCCTTTGAGATCATTTTAACACGTGTTTGTGGAAAGCAAAATTAGAAGATCGCTTTTGGTGAAAATATTAATTAAAAAAATTAATCAAAAAAAAAAATTAAAATTTTAACATTCTTTTTGTCAATAGTCAAATTAGAAGGCCAAAACTACTTGTGTTGAAAATTTCAGAGCTGTAGCCCTATTAGAAATCGTTCTGTAAAATATTTAACAATTAATTAAAAAAGAACTAAATAAAAATTTAAAATTCTGTTTTTTAAAAGTCCAATTAGAAGGCTAAAACTACTTATGTTGAAAATTTCAAAGCTGTAACCCTATTAGAAACCGTTTTGTAAAATATTTATTAATTAATTAAAAAATTAATTAAAAAAAATAACAACAATTTTTAAATTCTGTTTTTCAAGAGTTCAATAAGAAGGTCAAAAACTACTTATGTAGAAAATTTCAGACCTGTAATCCTATTAGAAGTCGTTTTGTTAATTTTTTTTTTTAATTAATTAAGAAATTTAATTAAAAAGTAACTAAAATTTTAACATTCTGTTTTTCAAAAGTCCAGTTAGAAGGCTATAACTACTTAAGTTGAAAATTTCAGAGCTGTAGCCCTATCAGAAATCGTTCTGTAAAATATTTATTAATTATTTTTAAAAAAAAATTAAAAAAATTAAATAAAAATTTTAAATTCTGTTTTTCAAAAGTCCAATTAAAAAGCCAAAACTACTTATGTTGAAAATTTCAGAGCTGTAGCCCAATGCGAAATCGTTTTGTAAAATAGTTATTAATTAATTAAAAAAAATTAATTAAAAATAACTAAATAAAAATTTGAAATTCTGTTTTTTTAAAGTCCAATTAGAAGGCTAAAACTACTTATGTTGAAAATTTCAGAGCTGTAACCATATTAGAAACCGTTTGTAAAATATTTATTAATTAATTAAAAAATTAATTAAAAAAACTAACAAAAAATTTAAAATCCTGTTTTTCAAGAGTTCAATAAGAAGGCCAAAACTACTTATGTTGAAAATTTTAGAATTGTAATCCTATTAGAAGTCGTTTTCTTAAAAAAATTGTTAATTATTTAAGAAAATTAATTAAAAAATAACTAACTAAAATTTTTACATTCTGTTTTTCAAAAGTCAAATTAGAAGGCTGAAACTACTTATGTTAAAAATTTCGGAGCTGTATCTCTATTTGAATTCATTTTGTAAAAAAAATAATTAGAATTAAAATATTAATTAAAAAGAACTAATTAAAATTTTAACATTCTGTTTGACATACATAAAATTAGAAGGCCTAAACTTCTTATGTTGAAAATTTCAGAGCTTTACTCCAATTTTAAGTAAGTTTCTATAGATCCACATACAGACAGACCCACAGCTTGTTCTATTATTAAAGATGAATTCTTGAACAGCAATTTCGAAAACTAATATATTAACATATCATTTATTTTTCATGTAAAACAAAATTGTAAATTAATAAATTGTCAATGAATAGACGAAATTGAGTGAACATTCATGGGCTAACATGAAATATTCTCCTAAAAAAAAGAGTTTAATAATAATTTGCATTATCTAGGTGCACGACAGTTCACTCGCCATGTTCAACGCCAACTATTTTTACATAAAGTCACTCAGCAGTATTTTGACCTCTCATAACTGCATATTACAGTATGCATGTGAGCTGAAAATTCTTTTACGGATATCTGTTAGCCACTTTAGTAAGACCCGTAAATTTCAAGTCTTCAATTTTATTGGTTGTCGAAATAATCAAATTCGAAAACTGCAGAAAACGACATAATTTTAAATCCATCCAAAACTCACTCACTAATCATCACATTACTAAGGTACTTATAGCAGAGCTAGAATTATGAAATTTGGTATGCTTGTAAGGCTTAACATGTATACATAGGAAAAAATCTAAAAATTGAGATTTTTCCCTCCGAATCTCCTAAAACGGGCAATGTTCGAAAAATATGAATCTAAATTCTAATACATTTCTATTGGGGTTATAATAATAAAACTTAGAATACTAGAAGTTCTTAGCATATTAAATAGAGAACAAACTCATCACACGTCGAAAAGCCTCTAAAATTAAGAAATTATACAAAAAAAAAGTGTACTTGGCATTATAAAATCGCCCATTGTCGATATTTTGTCACCAACGAAATGATTGCCAAGTGTTAATTCCCCCCCCCCCCTTGTCAACTTTTTTTGGATGTCTGAATAAACTTTTTAATTAAAATAATTTTATATTATCATCATTCATATTGAATGCATAAGTACGCCATGAACTGCTGCCCGATAAATTTAACTTTCTTAGAGCAAATCTGGTGTAATTCTGCGCGAATTGGATGTTGTTGAGAACGTTTTTTAAAACTTCCTTAAAAACAAATAATAATTAAAAGAATATAGAAGTCGTATAGTAAATATTAGTCGTATAGTTTCGAAGTAATATAGTTCTCGTAGTTAACAGCCAACAAAAAATCTGTGAAAGGTTGACTGTACAATAAGTAAGTACAAAAAAAAAAAAAAAAAAAACATGTATTCTTAACCCTTTCAATCCCAGGAAGTTTTCTGGTAAATTTAAGAATTATAAACACTTAACATTTCAAAACTAGTTATTGTTATGCAAATAAGTAATAAACTTAAAATTAGTACCTTAAAAAAAAAGTGAAATCCCAACAGAAACATCTCTGTAAAAAGACGCCAAGTTCTTCATGCAATGATTATGGCCGTGAAAAGTATTGAGAACTAAAGTAGAGCCAAGTTTAAAGTAATTAATTACGAGCAATGAACATTAGTAACATTTTCTCTCTTAAGTCAAAATTCCCCTGCAAATATCTAGCTACAAAAATGCTTGTGTGACTTGGCAATTACGCGTAAGTGAACCAGAACTCGTAATGGCCTAGTCTCACAAATATTTTTGCAGCTAGATATTTAGGTCTTTGCAGGGGAATTTTAACTTTGAGAAGAAACTTTTACTAATTTTCGTTGCCCGTAATTTACAGAGATGTTTTTGTTGGTATTAGAAAAGCAATATTACGCGATATTACTCTTGCAGACAATACTTAAGATGTCCTCTCTTTTTTTTTTTTTTTTTTTTTTTGAAAAATACTATACAATGGTCAATACAATGTATTAGGAAACTATAAAAGTCGCAGTACTTAATAAAAGCTTGAAGTGTCAACTTCGATCATTTCTACTCTGGGACCCATGGTTTCTATAGTAGTCCTAGACCTAGGTGACCGGTGCTGAAGCAATAAAGGAATACAGGCACCTGTAGTGGTCATACCATAAAAATCTATAAAAAATATTTTGGAATTCCAAAAAGTTAAATATTTTTTTAAAAAATAAGTATTTTTTTGTGACACTAATTTAAGCGCAAAATTGTACAAATATTTCAGAGAATTGTGCAGCAAATTAATGACGAACCAATAACATCAGTTTTGAAAAAAATATAAATCAAATATATATTTCTCTAAAATGTATTGAATGTTTTTAAGACAATTTTAAATAGATGATAAATAAATAAAAATTTGATATGGTAAAAAATATAATCTGTCTTGAATGGGTCGTTTGTAATATTCTTGCTTTTTCACATTAAAAGCAATTTTCTGTATTTTTAAATATATATGTAAATAAACTCAATCCTTTTGTTATAAATTTATATTAATAATAAAAATTAACCATTCAAACATATACTTTGGTAGAAATTTTTAAAAAACAATACTGAAATAGATGAAATTATCGCAATATATTTTCTTAAACTGTACCCTAGGATGTCCCATGAGAGGCTGATAAAAACCTTTATTTATTATTATTTTTTTAATGCTCACTTTCACCGTCTAAAAATGTTTTCTGTCGTAGTATTACAGAAAAAAAATTCAAGTCATTTCACAAAGTTTTCGAGCTTCTTCAGGCTAATAGGCTAATAGAAAATCGGGAATTCGTACCGATTTAATGTCTAATTAATATACAGATTGCAGAATCTATTACGTCGTATGCTTGGCTGAAAGGTAATATTATCTATGGTAATATCTCTATATATATAAGGCAAAACCCTCACTCACTCATTTACTGACTCACTCATCACTATACTAGAAGACAACCTAATTTGAGCTCACTCAATGCTTTATAGCCATAGGGGAACCGGTTCCTACAGCGTACTCAGTGAGCTCATTTCATCCTGTCCTCTAGTATAATTCTCCCACTTCCCCCATGTCCACAACTATGAAAATTGGTACAAATATCAACAATGGTAAATATAAAAAAGTAAGCTATTCCGATCTCGATTAACCCACTTTAAGGGGTCGAAAAGGGGTTAAATGTTCCAAACGAGGGATATTCGAATGTCCCACTTCACATTTAGTCACAACGCTGAAAATTGGTGCAAATGACAACAGAGACAAACATAGAAAAATTAACTATTCCGATCCCTATTAACCCACTTTAAGGGGTGAAAAAGAGGTTAAACGTTCCAAAACTAGGGATATTTGAATGTCCCACTTCCGAAATGGTCACAATTTTGAAAATTGGTGTAAATTTCAACAATGGTAAACATAGAAAAAGTATGATATTCCGATCTCAATTAACCCTTTTTAAGGAGTCAAAAAGAGGTTAAACATTTCAAACGAGGGAAATTCGAATGTCCCACTTCTCATTTGGTCACATTTCTGAAAATTGGTGCAAATGATAACAAAGACAAACATTTAGAAAAAGTAAGCTATTCCGATCTCTATTAACCTACTAGGAGTGGAAAAAGGGTTAAACGTTACAAACGAGGGATAATCAGATGTCCTATTTCCCGTATAGTCACAATTTTGAAAATTTTTACAAATATCAACAAAAACATAGAAAAATTAAGCTATTCCGATCTCGATTAACCCACTTTAAGGGATAGAAAAGATGTTAAATGTTCCATAAGGAAATTTGAATGTCCCACTTCCCACATGGTCCCAACTCATAAAATTGGTGCACATGTTAACAAAGACAAACATAGAAAAGTGAAGCTATTCCGAGCTTGATTAAACCACTTTAATAGGTGGAAAAGGGATTAAACGTTCCAAACGAGGGATATTCGAATATTCCAGTTCCTATATGGTCATAACTCTAAAAATCTGTACAAATGTCAACAAAGGCAAACATAGAAAAGTTAAGCTATTCCGAGCTTGATTAACATACTTTAAGGGGTGGAAAATGTGTTAAACGTTCCAAACGAGTGATATCCGAATGACCCACTTCCAGTGTTGTCAAAATTTTGATATTAGATGCAAATGTTAAGAAGGGAAAATATAGGAAAAATAACTTATTCCAATATAGATTAATTAATTTTTATGGAATGAAAAGTCGACGTAGCATTGAAACTATACGTGGAATATCTTAATGTCTTATTTCAAGTACAGTTATAACTTTGAAACACAATAAACTATTCCAATCTTCATTAATTAATTAAAAAGGGTCCAAAGGGGATTAGACGTTTTAAACGAGATATATTCATTTGTCTCATTCCAATATAGTATTCACAATTATAAATTTCTAAAAAATGTCAGCAAAGGAAAGTTTCTATTTTGATAAATTAATTTATCATGATCGAAATGGGAGCAAACGTCTTAAGTGTAGAATACATGAATATCTTTTGATCACTAAAATGCTCGTAGTAAAATTTCGTAGAGCAGCACGGGTATTCAGCTAGTCATCTATAAGAAACGAGGAGGGCTGATCTTTTTCTGTCATTATGTCTGACCTGACCATCGATATAGATAAACAACTGGATAGACTGCTCCATTGTCAATGCATGCAAAGAGAAAAACGCGCCGAGGATTGCGAAGCTGGTGGGATGATTAACCAATCACAGTTCACTTTTATAGTTGGAGGGGAATGCGAAAAACCTTGTAAAGTGTTAGAGTATATATTTTTTGCACATTAGTACTAATTAAGGTCTACTATTAACATTTCTGCTGTGTACACCCCAAAATTTTATTTTCAATCCTCGGCAATCAGTATTTTTCCCCCACCAATTGCATCTGGCAACGGCTTCATTTTCCCAGCGTTAAGCAGTCTATCCAGTTGTTTATCTATATCGATGAACCTGACCGGGAAGTCTGTAGTGCTTTCAAAAAGTACAGTTTATCTTGAATGCCTACGTATTCACCGTTAAACTGCGGAACAATTAAAAACATAGTTTGAAGGATACAAGTCGGCTGTTCATTGTAATGTCAAATTATTACCCAATTTGACATCGAAAATTAAAGAAAAGTTAGATTTTTGTAATACTAGTTTCAGCTTTGCAAGATAGGACTAAACACCTTGGCGTTCCTAAATTATTGTCTGGAACTGGCAAAGCAAAAAGTGATGCTGTTTCTGAGCTCTTACAATCGTGGAAGTCTGAATCCCAAGTAATTGGTGTATGTTTTACTCTTCTTGAACAAAACATATGCAGGAGATCACCTGGATAATATGTCGGTCACACATATTTGAGGCTCTACTTTCCGATTTATTCAGTGTGTGTTTAGATTAATCTACCAGGCATAAATGTCATTTATTTCAAAGATTCCTAGAAAATTGGTACCCGATCAATCACCCTGAACTGATATTGATCAATATTCATAATAACAGACTGCATCAAACAGTTTAAAAACTTTCTTTCTGATCAGCTATAAATTGCTGCTATACTCCCTAAGGATAATTCCAGAGAGCTTATTTTGCTTCATTAATGATTGGGTTTGATTTTTAATTTCCAATTTGAAAACCAGGTACTCTTCACCAAACTTGCTGGATGGCAAAAACCATTTACTCCTTGAATATAGAGTTATTGTTTAATGGCAAGGAAGCCACAATGGCATTATTTTCTTATGAATTTCAAGGTATGCAACGATTTAATAAGTTTGTTGTGTGTGAATATTTGCAGTCTTGGTTTAATTGACGATCTGCAGTTAATGCTCCTCCTAATGGCGTTTTTCTGATTCATCATTAGGAGGAGCAGAATTCTGAGATTAAAAGAATACGACGACAAACAATTAAGCAATAAAAGATTTAAAAGGATTTTACGTCATTAAGTGAACTTGCAAACTTAGTTTGTTTTCGGATCTTATTTTAAATAAGCAATAATTAAAGCCAGTTTTGAACATAGAAAAGGAAATGAGTTCGAGTTCATATCTACTAAAAATACTTATTCTCAAATTCGAGGATTTTCTTATAACTTCTTTGAAACTATTAAAATTGAAGGTAGTTTCTTTAGTATACCAGTAACAGATTTGTTTCAAACGCCATCATATAAAATAGCTGCAGTACTTGCTAACAACTCTCCTTATATAAATGAAGTTGATGAACATTTTAATTGTGCAATTAAAAGAAAGAAGCGCAAAATTAGTTTTTGGTAGTACAGATGCCCAGAAAGAAATTTACAAAGTGAAATCGCCAAAATTTCCCTAAAATGTTGTTGTTGAAAAATATAAATATATGATCGTTTGGAAACGTTCTTCCTCCATTGGTCTTATTTCCCAATCATAAATTAAATAATTGCTTACTTAAGTTCACTTTGTGCACAATTAAACAAAAAGTAGAAACATCCACTAAATCATGTTTTCAGTACTATTTTATGTCTCTCTTTCTCTCAAAAACATATTTAATACAATATTTGGCATTTATTAATACATTATTTAACATTTTAATACATTATTTAACATATACATAATTATTAATACATTATTTAATATTTATAAATGAATGATAATGTAATTTGACCATTACTTCTTAAAGAAGCTAATAAAAAAAAACAGCATTTCACACTATTTTGACCTATTTTATGTAAATTCGGTGACCTTGAGGAAACTCTAAATATATTTTTTAAATTCTGAGACAATTTAAGGGGGTTTATATCCACATGAAGAACATTTTTGGAGGATGAGAGTTAGCATTTTTAAAAGTGGAATTTTTGGGGACATCCTAATGTACCCCCTCAGTCATCAGTTGTATACCATACTTTTCGTACGTCTATTGTTCCTAATTCGAACTTATAGCATTTTTATCACCTGACAACCATTTTTAATCATTAACTCGATGCGGCTTTTTAATACATCACAATTTTATTCCAATTAAATTTAAATACTAGGAAAATGTCAGCCTGTCTTTAGTCAACCAAGTTACTCTTCAACGTAGAGCTTCAAGAAAGCCTGGCATTAAGTAATGACACACAATATGTTCTCCTGGCAATGTTGTATACTGAATAGAATATATAACATATTATTTTCAAGGTGACTCGAAAACATTATTTAAGAAATTTTGTTGGAAATTTCAAGTACGCTTGGAGGTTATTTGTAAATGGCTAGATAACTTAGCGCTTTTATTTTTCCAGTTTACGTGTTATTAAATACAACATATGTGGCATACCAGGTTATATAGAGGGCGCTTTCAGCGGAGACCCCTAGTGGCGACTTCATCACCGAAGAGAAACATTTATTGCATAAACTGAGAAGCGGAGATGAACGGTCGTCGTAAAACAACCTCTTCTAGATTAGAATTAGCAGCCTATTTGTAACAGATGGAAAGAATAAAACTGATAATTGCCGGAAAAGCATCTACCAATACATTTCACCTTTACCCCTTCCTCATACGGAGCTGGAAAAAATATTTTTCAAACCGAAACGAAGTGCCAAAATGGCTCTCACAGTGCGATAAACACAGAATCTGTGAACATTTTCTTCAATGCTGCAGGAGAATCTCTCCAGAGATGAAACTAAAATCCTCTTCACGATTTACAACATCAAATCAAAACTGCACTTTCATGTATCCAGAGGTCAAACCAAAATCTTCTTCACGATTTAGCAGAAATTAGCGACTACCAAGCGGAATCTACAAAAAAAAAAAAAAAAAAAAAAAAAGGGGGGGGGGGGGGGCAAACTCATTAACAAAGCCAGTATCGTCATTCCACGTAGCCATTATACAACTGCACTACACTCACTTCGCCGAACAAGTCCCACTTTAGCCGTCAAGCCGAATTTCAATGAGGCCAGCATCGTCATTCCACATCGACCAATTAGCCAGTAATGAGCGAATCAGCATCCTGAGTCAAGTCATATCTGCAACTACACCGTACTCGCTTCGCCGAACAAGTCCTACTTCAGCCGTCAAACAGAAGTTAAGTTCAACGAAGCCAGCATCACCATTCCACTTCGACCAACTAAGCCAGAAAAGAGCGAACTAGCATCCAGAAGCCAGCAGCAACGAGTACTCTTCGAAAGAAATCCGACATAAAACGGATACCACTCTAAAAGTGAAGTAAAATTTAAAAAAAACGCAGGTAGGATCCATCTTATTATTAATTATGTACAAAAGTACAAAAAAAGAAGATCTTATAAAGGTTGCTGTTGAGTTAGGAACCATTGTACTGGAGGGTACCACCTTTCTAAAATTAAAAGAATTAATTGAACAAAGTGAAATTTTTTTTAACGATCCAGTTTTCGTTAAGGATCTCGTACATCAGTGGTAAAGGATAGAAAAGCCCTATAGGATAATGAAGCCAAACAGTTGGAATTCGAAAATAATAAAGAGTTAGAGCCACTCAAGTTAAAACAACTATAACAAATTGAACATGATAAATTAGAACAACTAAAATGAATCGAACATGAAAAATTAGAATTCGAAAAAGCTAAACTCGCACAGTTAGAACGAGAACTCGAGCTCACAACTATTCAAAATACTGTATCAAGCAAACTTGTACTAGAAGTACCGACACTACAACAGAAGCAAGTTCAGTTATCGAAAGTATTAACCGCAGTATTCGAACGCTAAGCATACCAGTCCCATCGAGACCCGAAAACTGCAATTTATTCTTTCAGTCACTAGACTCATTTATGACAAAATCGAAATCAAAAATTGTGATAAATATACTAGGCGAAAAGGCTAGTTACATTTTACTAAATATTTCAGAGAGCGACCTTAAAAATTATGATTAAGTCAAAAGTATTGTCCTACGCCAATTCCAAACCACGCCACAGGAATTTCTTCTAAATTTCAAACGAGTCACACACTCAATTTGGGTCAAAATTTTCGCATATTACTATAAGGTACGCAACGCCACTGACTACAAAACACTATGTAAATTAATGGTTTCTGATAAACTCTTCAGCACACTTGACCGCCAAACACAAACGCATGTCGCCACTCTCCAAGGCGCAAATTGGCTAGAACCTAAAGAACTTGTAAAAGAGTGTGATATTTAGTTTACGTCAAAACCATAAATCTCTAAGCGAAACTAACTATCAGAAACAAACATACCACAACGGGCACAATTTTTAAAAACAAAAAAAAATCCGCAAAACCAATACAGAGGTAACCCATACATTATATGAGCCATAAGACGTAACCACAAGAAGAGAAATATTTATCGTATGAATTGGAGGTTCTTGCCACAATTCAAGCACTGAAGAAATTCAGACATTACCTTGTAGGTACCAAGTTCAAAATTATTGCAGATTGCCAAGCCTTCCAAAAGACCATGTCGTCAAAAAAAAAAAAAAAAAAATTGCCTCCTAAAATTGCCAGATGTTACCGGATTTCGACTATGAGTTAGTACCAGAGCAGGATTTACGTATAAGCTAAACAAGCTGTAGCTTAGGGACCCACTTGCTTGGGGCCCCCAAAAAATTGTCCGAGTGAGCATTTGTCATGTATACTTAAATTTCTGCAGCATTATTTGTCCCAATGCCACACATTCGGAACGTCCCATACTATTCACCCAACTTTTTTAGAGCGTCTTTTCTAAGAACAAAGCGCTATTGTGCCTAGGGTTTGCATTACCGATAACCGATTAACCGGTACTACCGGTAATTATGACTACTGAAATTACTGAAAAATTTCGACAGCAAATGACGATAATTTCGGTAATTTATTTCATTATTATTCACTGTTAAAAATTTCAGTTCAACGTTGAACCAAATTTTGGTGCAACTTCAAGGGCGACAGGCAGTTGCACCATTTTGTTCAACCTCCACCAAAAAACAACAACGACGGAGGTTTCACTAAAAATTGGGTCAACCTCAGATCACTGCAACCATAACTGATCGTCACTCGAAATTGACCACAACAAACAAGATCCAACGCAGTTCGAAGGATTTACAAGAGAATATTTAGTTAATTAATCGAATATCAAAGTAAGTCAAGTGCTTTATTTTACATATATGGAAAATATTTGTTGCTTACTGTAAATTTTTTATGACTATAGAAACTGATTTGCTCTGTGTCCAGTTAGGCTTAAGTGATGTTGACTGACACAATTCGTAGCAATGCATTACCAGTGAAATCTCTAAAATTTCATGTTTCGCAATATTCTATCGCATCCTAGCTACCAAAGTGACACAACCCAAAATTGTTCTTTTTTTTTTTTTTTTTTTTTTTTTTTTTTTTTTTAGTTAAAGTGCGTACATAATAACATATTATGTGGGCTGGAAGAACGCTTAAGTCCGTTTCAAATTGAATTCAATTTGAAAACAATCTTGTGCAGGGTTGGCATGGTTTAAATCACGGTATAAACCAAAAGGGTTTTTTTCTCAAAAAAAAAAAAAATAAGTTTTTTTTTAAAGAAAATTGTATTTTTATTTGTTTATTTATTATTAGGTTTTTAAATTATTTGTTGTTGCAAATAACTTTTTTAAAATAACTCTTATAATGAAAGACTATTGAAGTTTTTATAAGTATAAAATATAACTTTTTATATTAATGTAAGGGATTTAATAATGTTTTTTTAATTATTGAAACTTATTAGTTAAAATTAAATTACAGGCTGCATTTTAAATTTGTTTCTGAAATAGAGGTTTTGTGCTTTAATAACTTATTTCTAAACCTTAAAAATATCATTTTGTACAACTTATCATCATTACTGATGAATCTAAGAGCAATATTTCATGTAGATGCAGTAAACAATTGCTATTGTATTATATTGAATCCATTGAATTTAAAAAAACATATCTCTAAATATAACATTAAAATTTAATGATTTGATCGTCCACATAAGTAGCAATTGTTTATTTACTTAGTTTAAATTATTTTCAGAAGGAATATTATTTCTTATTTGAACTTTAATTATTCTAGTTAATGTCAAATTTTATTTATAAATATGTATACATGTAATTAGAAAAGGATTTAAAAAAAACAAACATGTCTAACTCTTTAATCCCAGTTTCGGCCCAACCGCCCCAGCCGGCCGAGTCGCATTCCGGCCGTGTCTTTTCACTCACAGCTCCTACCCCCCCCTTCTTGGGTGGACCTTGGAGGTCCGATACCATTAACGGCTCACTACAATGGGACAGAGAACTCTCTTCACAGCGGGGGGTGGGGAGAGGGGCAGAGGTATTTTTGCGACTGTCGTCACAGCAGGGTGGGTAATAGGTGGTTTTCATTCTTATCTTTGGAAGCCTTTCTTTTCACAGCTTCATGTCCGAAACACAAATACTTTGTACTACTAAAGAAAACAAACAAAACGCCTTGAGGATTTACTAGTTGTCAACCTCTGCCTGGAAACCAGATAGCGAAGAGAGATAAATTAATCTTAGAGCCTTATTATACAGAGCCACTCGAGTGGCTAACGCACGCGTTCGCGTTAGACGCCCGGGCTAGCGACTGCAGTGGCGCATCCACGCGTTTGCAGTGACCAGGCCTAGCGTCCGTGTTTGTTATGATTTCGTTCCCCTTTCTGTATTCAAAATGTTTTTGTCAAGTGAGGACGATGAATTGCGCATGCTTATCTTATTAAGAAACGAAGAAAGAATAGAACTTTAAGAGTGCGTCCCTTCTTATCAAGAAGGCCCTCAATAGGTTTATTTCATACTCTGCATGACGATTTAAGAGAAGGCGACAACAAGTTTTTTTCTGTGTAAATGATTTTAATTTGTATGTTATAATTTTTTAGATGTTACTTGACTTACTACAAGCACATTACTTACTGTAACTGTAACGCGTCAAAGTTGTCCATTAGTTGGAATAATAAGTTAATATTGTCAGTTATTTTTTTCTAAGAGTATTGGTGTACTTAGCAGTTGAGTAAATTAATTAAAAAAAACTTACGACAGTCTTTTGTCAAACTTATATAATTAATATACACTGATTTGAAATTAAACGAAATTTATCCATTTTGTAGAAAGTTCATGGAAATTGATCACCACACCACACTATTTATGTAGTAGAAGCACTTATTGGAACTGCACAACATACATGCATTAGCGACACGGGGCCATGAGTGCCGGCTGAATTATTTTCACGGGATTGCAAATGACCACTAAAGGGAATGCAAGGTGGTTATTTTTTTATTTTTTACTTTCAATTACCCATATGTAATACATAGGGTAATAAAAGTGTAGTGTTCGCTATAAAAAAAATCTTTTTTTTTTGTGTATTTTAACACGTTTTGAAACATCCTGTTATCAAAAAAGTTATCTGGAAAAAATGTATGTCTGTGTGTACGTGGTCAGCATAAACTCTCGACAATTTGGCTTACAGTGTTCAAATTTGGTGTGAGGGTTGGTGATGGTCCAAGGACCTACTATTAAGGTTTGCGACAAAATCGCGCATGCGTATAAGGTAGCTGCTATTGAAAAAAATCATGTTCTTCAATGATTGCTAAAGAGCCGCTCTAACGATTTTGTTCAAAATCGCTGTGGTAATGCCTCTTAATGTGTTCTAAATATTTCCACATCCGAAATTTCCGTAAAAATGCTTTAATGGCGTAAAAAGTTGAAAAACGAATGCCTTCAACATAAAATTCTCTTTCCTTGAGCATAGCTCATCAGCGATCGTTGTTTCTCCTCTCCGCAGTTTCATTTATAAGAAAGGATAACATAAGAATTATAGAAATCGCCAGAATGGGTATTTTTTTTTTCTTCTAAAGATGCTTATAAGAATTATCGCAACAAAAAAATATCACCAAACTAGCCATATTTTCTCAATGAATGATAAAAATATAAAAACGGTAAATGACACAAATCCATAACAGTAATATAGTGTAATTGAAAGTTGTACGATGTGCCACACCCCTAGTTTTTTGCTTTAATTTTGATTTTTCACTTGGATGTCTAAATGAAATTTTAATTGTTTTGTATTAAATTTCCGTTCCGTTGAATATTTAAAAACCTATAGCATACTTTTATTTCCAATTAATCGTACCACTTTTCTCCACATCATTTTAAAATTTCGAAAACCAAGGGGGTTGCACTCTTTTGTACCTCCTTGGCGACGCTCATGAATACGGGTTTTCCCCTCCCCCTTCCTTTCCCTGCAAATTGCTTATTATGCCTTATATTATTTTAATTATCTTTTTATTTTCGCATTACATTCCACTTTTATTATGTCAATATTAAATGTAAAACATTTTTTCCTCAACTTGTTGCATTTTTCGTCAAATAACTTGTACTAAACACAATTAATTTGCTTTTTCTTACGAAACTAAACTTCAGTTAGTCATTTGCACGTTTAGTAAAAATGGAACATCATTATTCGAAAACGTGGTTGGTATGTGTGATGAACAAACGTGAAAAATTATACTTGATAATTCGCCTGTTTTAAAAACTCATCATTCCATATTAAAACAAAAAGTCACAATGATATATTTCTGACTCAAGCAGAAGCATAAGTTGATCTCACAAAATAAAAATATGTGGTACCGAATGATTTTCCTTCAAACAAAAATATGCTATCAATGTGCCATGCATTTTTATATTTAATTTCATTTAGCAGCTGTCACCGACTTGCTTACAAACAGGATTTTTTAATGCTATTTGACGATTTCAATTATCTTGAAGTTATCGTTATAATTATGTTCGCAGGCCATCAAAGTAGGTAGAGGGAAAGTGTAGGTGAAGACTCTTTATCTCCCCCTACATTGATGAACTGCAGACTTCTAGTATAGAATTTCCGATTCGTCAAACCCAGTTTGAACAGCCTTCCAATATTTTCAACACAGTTGTTCTACACATTTTTTTATGCCCCATTTTTAGTTTTTTCATTCAATTCGGTTTCCTTCTGAATCGGAATAAAAATAGAATGCAATAAAATTTCGGAAATTTCGACTCTTCAACTTTCTAAAACTTAAAGACCTAGACGCTTCCCCCCACCCCCCACCCCGCTAGCGTCGGTCCTGCACATGTGCAATACTTATATGCAATGCACATGTGCAAAACCTATTTGCAATACATCCAGGTATTACCTATTTGCAATACATCATGTTATACAAATGTGCAATACGCAAGTGCAAATGCATGCAATATTATAAAAGAACAATATAGCCTCTGTAAAAGCTTTTTTCTACAACGTAATGCAACATTTCAATTTATATCCTGAACAGCTACACAGCCCAATAATATTGCCAAGGGAAAACTAATCGTCGCATAGAATTGTTTCTCACTAAATTTCGACAATCGATTGTCTTATTAATCATGAAACAATCGATAGTTTGCCCTTTTTCAATACTATCGATTTTTCACTCGATTGTTCATCTGAACAATCGTTTGAACTATAGATATTAAAATAATCGATGTTCAAGGAACACTTGACACAGGGCCTGACCATGACAAGTTGGGACCCAAGGCAGGGACACTTTCAGGGGCCTCTTTTTCAAAAGCGAGATTTGTTGGAAATTTGCTTGACAAAAAGTCAAAATAGACAAAAAAGACAAAAATAGAAAAAGTTGATGAAGTAAGGTTAATATTGTATTCTAAAGTTTTTTTATCACAAATAAATATCAAACAATCAAATTTATAGATCAAAGGAGAAAAAACTTTGTTATATATAGCATTGCATTTCACTATCACAATGTATAGTAATATCCATGACAACAATATCTGCAGCTTTATTCACAATTTCAGAGTGAATATTCGAAGAGTTCGAAAAGCTGATCTCACAATAAATTCGTCAAGACTTTCTTTAAATTATTTTTTTCTCTATCTTTCAAGAAGTCTTGTTTTTAAATCCTTTATATTAACTTCGACTTTGTGTGTTAGTTTGTTTGTCAATGAAAGCGGAATTTGAGGCTGCCTAATCATCCTCTTACCCCCATCCAATGAGGTTTAAACTTGGCAGATAGGTTCGATGTCAATGACAATGCATTCTATCAAATTTTGGGGTTGTTACTGTCACTCAAATGTCGCTTTTATGGAATACTAATTAACCAACTTGGAGTCATCCAATCGCATTAAAATAACATTGAATCGTTCATTGTTGAAATTCTTTCTTGTTGGTAAATTATTTTTTTTAATAAATAAATAATAAAATTACTTTAATCAGTATAAATAAATTATATTTCGATGTGAGAGCACAAATTCATGTCCATATTTAATAAAAAAAATTTGAAACGTAGTTTACCACTCATTTTGCTGATACAAGTTTTTTTGATATCGACCCTGTGTTAATGAATACAAAAATTGACAATGCATATCGGATTTTTTTAAAACTCTATTTTTATGGGTTATATTATTTAAGATTTTAAATGATGGTTTAATTTATTTGATTAAATACACTCTGGGATACTAAAGACGGTTCAAGATTAATTCAAAATGATTTTTATATAAAAAATTCTTTTATACAGATTATAAATATATTCACTTAACTTCTGTGAAACAAAAGTTAGAGGTTTACATTTAATTTCGAGGCCCCCTCATATATTGGGCCCAAGGTCCAGATCTTGTGGGCTTTGTCGATGATCAGGGCCTGACTAGATAACTGGGTCAAGGCAAGTCTGTAAACAAACAATAGTCCTCTACCACAGTCGCGCACGCACGCCACAAGTAGCGAGGGTAGGCGACTGCAGTGGTCAGCTCATGCCACAGACGCGACCACTAGCCACTGCTGTGGTCAGGGGCGGATTTAGAGGTCAATCAAGGGGGGTGCGATTATGACCGTGAGTGGTTACAGTCGCAGTAATAATTTTTCAACTTGGAAAAGAGGGGGGTGGGGAGGGGTATCATCAATTAGTATGATACTACCAGGGTTCAATGAAAAATAAAAATTAGAGGGTTTAACCATCCTCTTTTGCGTCCCATATAACAAATTACCCCGAAAATATAATACAAAATTACATTATAAATATTTAGTATTTTTTATTAGATAAAGAATATTTAAGAGCTAAAAAAAAAATATCTCATGCAGATCAGGTGAAGTGTAAAAAGTTCAACAACCCTGAAAATTCAACTTTTTTTATGCAAGTTAAATAACCACTATATTCAACATCATAAATCATTTAATGCAGAAAAAAGGTGGCAGATCTTTTAACAACTTTAGACAATACTGCAGGTACGTTAAACTCAATGTTCATAAAGTTTTAATAATTTCCAAAGTTAAACAATGCTTTACAACTCTGTTTGACATCACATTAGTAAATTAAAATATAAGTTACATAAACTTGAGACTATACACTATAATATTGATCCTTGCATTCAAATTTGATACGGCATTATTTACTGTTTCCATATTTTCCTTCATTTAAATGAAAATCGAGGGTTTGGCGATATTTTTACGTGGGGAGAGAAAAAAAAAAGAAGAAAAAAATGGGAAAAAACGACGAAACGCGGAAATTGGTGATAATTTTCAATAGACATTTTACACTGTCCTTCCTCGTGGGAAAATCCGAAAAATATCAATCGTTGATGGGCGATGCTCAAGATTGAAAAGCGAGTGTTAAAGACACTCTTTTCATCTTTTTCCGCTTTTATCAGATTTCTATGGTAATTTCGGTGGGGACGATTGCGCAACCTTAATCGTAGGTCCCATGGCTACCACTAACCCGCACACAAAATTTGACTATCGTACGTCAATTCGTTTAGGAGTTATGCTGACCACGTGCAGACAGACATTTTATCTAGACCACTTTTTTTAAAGCATTATGTTTTAAAACAAGGGGAAAAGAAAAAGAAAAAAAAAATCGATTTTTTTTTTTACTAAATGCTATACACCTTCATTGCCCTATGTAAACTTATGGGTAAAAGCGTGTTTGACTATGATTCTCAATATTTTGAAAAGAAGTACAAAACAACATGGAACTCACTTTAAACTGTTAAGGATAAATTGCATTTTTATAATTTAAGAAAATAATTTCGTTTGTCATTGTCAAAGGGTTTTAAGGATTTTGCATATGAAAGGATGCAGATACAATGCTTATTTCAGTAAAATCAGTTTATTTTTATAGAATGAAATATTTTATTATAATCTATTCAAATATTACTTTGCTAATTGCACACAATATCGAATATCAGTGTGCACGATAAGTCCCTTCTTCGGATCATTCGGACAAAAATGAAATATTTAAACATTTTTCGGAAAAAACAAAGATCTAAACAAATATTGTTTTTGAAGTATTACATTTTGTGAAATAAGCAAAATTAAAAAAAAAAAAAAAAAAAAATCTTACCAATGTTTAGTCACCTTAACCTTAATTCTATATATTGATGCACTACTAAGACTGCTCTAACTAAATTAACATATATTCGAACTTTATAGTAAAAAAAAGAGTGTGTGCGTGTGTGTACAGTATTTTTAATAATAATAAAAAAAAAAATTATCTTCGAATATAAGCTAGTTTTTACTATTGCTCTCTCGAATTTTTTTTAATTTATTATGTAAACTTTCTTTTCTTTTTATTGGTTAAATACGCATCAACAATATTAGTATCAAATTCTATAAAGATTTTCTGTATCAATTCAGTATAAATTTCTTTTAAAACTTTAATATAATTCTGATTTGGTTAGGGAGTTACTAATACCAAACGGTACGTATGCTTTATTTCTGACATCCTCGAAAGTTTTTAAGGTGCAGGCGGGCCATAATTAAACTGGTGTTGATCAGTCCGGAGTCTATATATTGCTCGACCCGGAGACTTTTCGTATGGTAGGCGAGTATACCTCTTGTGAGTGAGATTGGAGCATAGCAATATTTAAAAACGTGCTAAGCTATGATCCTCAATATTTTGAAAATAAGTTAAATACTATATGGAACTCACTTTAAACTGTTAAGGATAAATTACATTTTTATAATTTAAAAAAGTAATTTTGTTTGACTTTATCAAAGAGCTTTAATGATTTTGCATACGAAAGGGTGCAGATACAATGGGTTAATCCAGTAAAATCAGTTCATTTTTATAAGAATTAAATATTTTATTATAATCTATTCATATACTGATGGTATTGAATTGAGAGTTAAGTTGATAATTACATGAAATATCAAATATGAGTGTGTAGGATAAATCGCTACTTCTGATCATTCGGTCAAAAATTAAATATTCAAACAAGTTTAGAAAAAAAAAGCAAATATCTAAACTAAAACAAATTGTTAATGTTATATTATATTTTATAAAATAAATAGTGACATTAAAAAAAATCTTATCATGGTTATATATTACTGTTAATTATCTTGCACTGCCATACCAATTGAAGAAACAAACCATCTAGACATCGCATGCGCCCTCCAACTCAAGCAAGAATGACCATTCCATTCACTTCCACCCCAGAGTAGAGGCATGTTAGTAATTTTGCAACTCACATGTGATATGGGGCAATGCACGTGCAAGTGAGGGAATAGTATGGCCCCTCAAATTTTATTGCTTTGTTTGTGTCCTTCAAATTCAAGGTCACACAAAGAAGGGATCATTTTGTTCCCTTCTCTGGGCTGTTTTAAGATCTTTAGGAAAGAATGAAGAAAAACTTCTTGGTCCTAATTTAGCGATAGCGTCTTGATCGGAACTGTAAGTTCTTGCAATATTCTGTAGAATTGCAATAATGCTATAGTGCCGATTTGATCAAAGCTTTTTCTTAATTATGAATTATACATTTTATTTTCCAATTACAATTAAAGGATTTTTTTAAAGCTATTTTAGTGCATGATTTTTTGTAAATCGAATGAAGTTTAGGGGGTGCGATGGCACCCCGATATTAAACCTTTACATTAATTGCCTCTGATCAAGGAGAAAATCGTACTGAAATTGAGAAATTTTTCAATGGTCATTCAAAATTCATTTTTTAATTTGAGAATCACACAAGGGGTGACGATTCGTTGAGCTGTACATTGCAGGTCAACACAATCGCGATCTACTCGTCCCTTCTCAAGCCCATTCCTTCTAAGGGTGACGAAATAAGGAGTTTAGTTAAGTGGCTTAAAAATCTGTATTAATGAGGCATGAAGAATGTCATAAAAAGCTTAATTTTGTTTGCTGATTTCCATCGATATTGATATTAAGTAAAAAAATAGATCTTACAAATATTAATGAAATTAATTTTTTTTTTTTTTTTTTACTTTGAACTCGGTGAAACTGCCATTTGAAAATAATTTAGACTGGATACTTCATGGGGGGTGCGGTCGCACCCCCCGCACCCCCCCTAAATCCGCGCCTGGCTGTGGTTCAGTATAATAAGCTCCATAGGATATAATGGTCTGCAAAGGGTAGCGTGCGTGCGCGTTAGAAGCTAACGCGCGCGTTCGCCACTAACCACAGACGCGACTCCTAGCCACTGCTGTGGTTCTGTATAATAAGCTCCATAGGATATAATGGTCCGCGAAGAGTGGCATGCGTGCGCGTTAGAAGCTAACGCGCGCGTTGGCCACTCGAGTGGCTCTGTATAATAAGGCCCTTAGCTTAGCAGGGGGTCTATTGCCCTTCTCTCTAAATGCCGCACTTGAAGGGATGAAAAAGGATGCAATATATGTATGAATAAAAATTATTTTATTCAATAATTACCAGCATTATCCAAAATTTTTTTAACCTTTAACTGTTGTAAGGGGCGTAGCCAGAGATTTTTTTCTGGAGGGGATATGAAATTTTAAGTTGACAAATCATAACAATTTTGTTATTAGTGCTGCATGTACTTAGTAATCAATATAATAGGGTTTTAGACATTTAAAATTGTTTTCAATAAATTTACCATTTTAAACAAGATGACTCCTATGATTTTTGAGTTCTTATTGCAAACAGAAAACTTTCGGGAGGGGATATACCCCCATATCTCACCCCCTGGTTACACGCCTGACTATTGTATACAGTTTCAGACCAGAGTCATTTTTTGTGAAATGTTTCCACCCCTTCAAGTGAATAATGGCCCCTGCCCTTCTCAACTAAATACAGTCAAATCCCATTAACGTGAAATCGCTTAACATGAAATCCCGTTTAACACGAAGTAAAAGCAGTTCCCCAAACTTAAAACTTAACGTTAATTTAATCATTTAGCACAAAATTCGGTTAACGTGAACGATTTCAGTGGCCCAACAGAACAATTTCAGTTATAGTTATATTAAATATTCTGCCCACAGTTTGCAAGATGTCAACCAGAAGTTATAAAAGTGGAGCTCAAAAGAGGAAAAAGCAGAGAGCTGAAGAAGAGCTTAGCAAGTTAACAAAATTAGAAAGTTTCTTAACAATAAAAAAGACAGATAAGAGGCCTTATGAACCAAAAGCTGTACCACAGTGAGTCAATCATGGGATATTTATCCTTTTCCTGATACAAAACCTGGTACAGTACGCAAAAAAAAAAAAACAGAACGATGGCTATATCTTCGGTTCTAATTATCGTAGAATCTTACGGTTTGCACCAAAATGTTTTGCTTGCGATTTTCTATATATCTGATGCAATTTTTTTTTCTTGAGGGACCGTTTACTAAGTAAAAGTAACGCTATCTTCGAAAATTTCAATACGAACCCTTATTTTTTATCATTTCATTCGATTCAGAATACATCATTTACCCTATACACCAAATTTCAATGCATTATGTTGAAAAACACGTCACTTATGAGCGAAAATATTTCGACCATTTTTTGACCGATCTTCAGGGAGAATTTCCATAAAACGAAAGGTATTTTTAAGGTTCTTCTTCACAGCGGGAGAAATAGAACGGTCAATGTGGCGCGTTTCACGAAGATTAAAAAATACAAGTATTAGTCTAAAATTGCATAGAAACTACTTGGATTTATAGTGTCATGTTTAAGATTAATACAAAAATAGCAAGTAAACGCAAAAGTAACATAATTTATTTACAACATTAAAGATGTGCATTCTTCACACGAAATAAATAAAATATCGAAAACTGTAATTGCAAAAATATAACGAATACTACTGATAATTAGAAAATTAATAAATATTAAATTTAGGCATTAGTAAACAAGTAGTATTTAGCAAAGCATGAATATTTTACAGAAATATTTCACTATAAACACAAATGTAACTAGATCGTTGAAATTATTTATAAAATGAAAAAGTCACATGATTCAGTAAAATTTTTAAAGAATAACTTATTGAAATTGCTTAAAAAATGTTGTTTTAAATAAATGGAATTTAAGAAAGCAAATTAAAAAAAAAAATGATAGTTTACAGAAAAAATAATTAATAATTTAAAAAACTAAAAAACACGCTTTAATAGAAAATCAAACTAAAAAGTAGAAAATAATCAATAGATTAAAAAACTAAGAAACACTCTTTAATAGAAAAGTGAACTAAAAAGTAGAAGATAATTTTAAATAAGTTTGAAATAAGAATAGAGTGATTAACAAGAAATATTTATTTTATCGTACAAAAGCGTGGGGTGCTTTTTAAGATATTTTCAGAATGGCTCTACTTTTACCAATATCTATCATTAAATATTTACAAAAATTGACATCAAGCACCCCACGCTTTTTTACGATAAAATAAATATTTCTTGTTAATCACTATTCTTATTTCAAACTTTTTAAAATTTTCTTCTACTTTTTAGTTCACTTTCCTATTAAAGCGTGTTTCTTAGTTTTTAAACTATCGGTTATACGATAACTGAACGTTATGCGATTTTCCACACCTCTAGTTTACCTTGAATTAATCTTTGATAGTTTTCAAAAGTCGTCTACTATACGGTCCCTTAAAGTGAGCGTTTTTTACATTTTCTCTAAAAAATCGAGAACTAATAGTCAAAATGGAAAGAAAAAAATTATGGGGGGGGGGGGGGTTTAGACCATGTTAAATCTAATGAAAGCAAAAAAAATATATGTGTCTATTCAAATTTTTTTTTTTAATTGCTTTATTAATTAATAATTAATTATTAAAAAAGAAATTGATTCAAAAGCTGATTGCTATTTATGTTTGGCCATTTACAAACTACCTTTTGAAAAAAAAATTACTGAAATATATTAATTATTTAAGTATTTATGGCCAAAAAAACAACTTTTTTATTTAACATTAATTTATCATTTTCTTTTTATCATTTAAATTACAAACCATTCATTAGAAAATTACGAATTTTTGTATTTCGCATTCTTTTTTAATGCTGAATCCAAATATGGAATAATATTATTAGGTTGCTATTGAACTTTTTAAAGTTTGGTTCTGTTTTAATATGTAGATGACCCCTCATGATAAAAAAAAACTACATACAATTATTAAAAACTTTTCACGATTTACAACGGTACCTTTTGTTTGTTATTTCAACAATTAGAACAAAAGATATAGCCATCGTTCTTTTTTTTTTTTTTTTTGGGTACTGTACATCTAGTTGTATAGAATATACTTCAACGAATGAGGCAACAAATATTAAGATTTATAAACCAGAGAGTAGTACAAGTACAGAAGATTCAGCATCAAAAAATCATATTTGGCACTGACATATAATATCTGGACTTATAAAGGGCCCCATATCTCAAATAGCTTAGGGACTTATAAAATCTAAATCCGGCCCAGGTTAATAAGCAGACCAGGTAAGCAGATGAGCCATGCAGACGGTCAGTCATTACCCAATCATGTCAATCCAAGTTGATGAAACAACCAACAAATTCGTAATGCTCAGTCAAAAGACGAATTCACATTAGACATTAAACATCTAATCGATCATTCTTCAACTACAGAATACAAGTATAAAAAACAACGTTTTTACAAATTGGTCAATTACCAAGAACTGTTAGTTATACCACAAGATATGAAAAAACAAATAGTCCAAATCGAACACAATAAAGGCCATTTCGGGATCAATAAAATCGAAGCCTTGGTGAAACAACAATTTTAGTTCCCGCACATAAGAAAGACCGTCGAAAGCGTAATATCCAACTGCTAGCTGTAACATCCAACTTCCATGCATACTTTCTTCACGTAAAACTGGAAAACAAGAAGGGTTTCTACACCCAATCCTAAAAGGCGACGTCCCGTTGGATACCTACCATACAGATTTCCTTGACCCACTTCCAAGTACAAATAAAAATTACAAATACATCTTCACCGTGGTATGTGCCTTTAGCAAAATCATATGGATACAGCCAGTTAAATCAACGTCTACAAAAGATGCTTTGGATAAATTTCAACAAATTACCTTCGGAAATCCAAAACGAATAATTTCAGACCGCAGATCAGCCTTTACAGCAATAGAGTTTAAGAAATACTGCGAAGATGCAGAAATTGAACATGTTACAATCACCACAGGTCAACCTCGCGGAAACGGACAAGTAAAGAAGTTGCGTGGAACACTTTTCCCTGTCATCACAAAGTTATCCCTCGATGACCCCAACAAATGGTTTAAACAGGTGTCAGCAGTTCAACGAGTAATCAACAGCACCGTTTCTTCAGCAACATCTTTCGAGCTCCTAACGGGGATAAAGATGGAAAACAAGGAAGACCCAACATATTAACATTTCACAGTACCTAAATAGAATTTTCTTTAATCTTTTATTTTAAGAACTGCTGCTCCTCAAGAATGCATGTATAGCGTGATGCAACTTTAATAGCCATTGGTGGTTATTTACACTCGATCAAACTGCCTGGCACTTTTTATACAAATACAACACAATACTGGGTATTTACTCAAAGGAATTTGTATTAAATTCAACATAATCATTTCAAGGTGACAAAACAAGAATTTTTGGAGCAAAAATTATTGGAATTTCAGTCACATTAGCGGCGCACAAATAACCGTCATCTCCCAGCCACGTTCTCAGTTCAATAATCAGTAAAAGTAGAAACGTTATTATACAATAAACACCTAAAAAATCTACTCTAAAATGGCAAAGGCTACATGTGAAAACATATAAGCATGGGGCTAGCTAGGCCAACGAGATTAGACGAAACATGTTTACTTTAATGCATCTTATGAAAATGGAGAAGGTAGGTGAGAAAACCTGCAAATATCCCATCAGGCAACGTCACAACTGAGGAAACTATCACTCATTGCCACATTACTCTGAAAACCGAGATTACAGGGGCGAAGTGCCGACCAAACGGTATAGTGGTTAGCGTGCTAGCTTCTAGACCGCGAGGTTGCGGGTTCGAGTCCCGTGTTGGCATGGGTGTTTGTAAATGTATGTTGGCTTGTCTAATGACGAATGTTTCGGCGCATTATAGCCCTCGTGTTGCTGACGGCGCCAGATAATCTGAATACAACCAACCAACTACAGGGGCGAAGCAGATTCCAAAAAGGATGCAAGGAGGCCAATTTTTTTATTTAAATCTTAAATTTCAATTGGATATTTAATAACATTTTTACTAACCTTTATGTATTACTTTTCTTATCCATCTTCATATTATTTTTAATTTTCAAAATCTAGAGTGCTTAATAGCACTGTCTTGCTCTCCATGGCGGAGTCTATGAAAATTTATAAGTTAACATTTTTATTTAGATCTGTGATTTGTCCATACTTAGTTTTGGTAAGTCAACAGCAGAACATTTGATTATTGTCACATAGTAATTATGTGAATTCTTTTTACATGCTTTCTTATCTCATTCTGTAGTTACAATGATTTGCAGGCTAAGGAGTAACTTTATAAAATACTTTTTAAATAACACGTTATTAACAAATACATTGGTACAAATACACCGTGGGGGGGGAGGATTTTCGTTAAAGGTTGTCACCCCTTAACATGCGAGCTACTTTCAATGTTCCTGTCATTATAGTTGCTCTTGCGTGAGAAAATATAAAGTCCAACTAACCAAACCGTCTGGATATATAAGTATAAAGGTAACAATCATTCTTTCGGTTAAAAAAACCCCTCATGGACTAATGTCAAGGATGAAAAGGGGTGGAGGGGTTGCACATCCCCTCTCCCACCTGGATTTTGAAAATTAAAAATATGACGTGAAGAAAGTGGTGCACATAGAAAAAAGTCTAATAAGTATTATTCATTTGACAAGAATATTAATGCAAAAATATTAATATTTCAGTAGAAAATCAAAGTATCATTTAAAATCACTGTTTATTTGACCAAAAACTTTAATCGCATGTATTCAAATTCCACCTCTCCGGAAATAATTTTGCTCCATGGGCGGCACCCATGTCATGATTAATTGGTTATGTGTTTAGTTATCATCTTATCAGTCTTATTGCATTATTGGGTGGATAAACTTCGAGAAAATACAAGGGAAATAAGCACACACACAAAAAAATAATAATTAATTATAGAAATACATTTTTTTTAAATTTATAATTTTTTTGTCTAAGTTCTCATCGTATGTATGAGGAGGTGTCGGAGGTGATGAGGACGACAGTCTATACTTATGTTCTAAATTTGAATGTCCTTAAAATAGCCTTGAAGAAATTAAACATTAACTGGCCTCCAGCTCTTAACAGCTTAATTTCTAGTAAAAGTTCATTTTCTCTTTTTATTCAATATATTGAAGATACCTATAAACGTATTTAATTTTCCAATAAGATTATTCTAATAGAGGACAATAATTGAAGACACATTTTGATTTTTGTTTGTACATTGTATTGTCACATGGATATCGTTTTTGTATTTTTTGTAACTAATATTTTTTACTTACTTCTGTAAGACCTGTGTGACACGGGGATTTTCTATGTTGTTCAATAAAACAAAATATTCATAACAAATATGTTAATATTGACTATGTTAAAAAAATAATTAAAGATATTGCATTTCAAATAATTTAGGGGACTTTTTGAATTGAATGAAAATACGAATGATTTGGTTGTTCGGGACTCTTATCTTCCCTTTAGGTAAGTAACGTAAAATTTAAGTATTTTTCAATCACCCACAGTTCCAGTTGTAGATACAGCTCAGCTGTACTAATCCAGTTGTCGATACAGCTGAGCTTTACTAACCCAGTTGTAAATACAGATCAGCTGTACTAATAAGTATGATTTGAAATAACAGAGTATTTTTTCTTAAAACCCGGTTTTGGGCAATTCTCTGCTGCAAGCACGCGACATTTTGGTTCGTTTTTCTACTCGTAAACAGATTATAATTGTAAAATTATGATGAATCTATTAGCTACGTTTTTGCTTTACATATTAATTTATTACAGTCACATGAAAAATAATTTTTTTGAAAAGGTTAATTATGCATCTTATAATAGCGAAGACACATACGTATTTATAAGCCACTGACGCACAGGACACTTCCGTCGGTGGCTTATAAATACGTATTTAACCTAGTTAATTCTTTTTCCGTATTACTTTCCACAACCTAATTTCATATAAAACATAACTACTAGATTCATCATAATTTTGCGATTCTAATCAATTTAGGAGAAGAAAGAAGAGTGAAAATCTCCCGTGCGTCATCCAGAGAATTGCCCATATGTATTTCCAAGAGTCCAATTAAGCTGAATTTTTGCGTTCCGAACATGAAGTAGTTCTGGATTCCCGCTTCAGACTACATATTTTAAGATTTTTCATTATGACCCTCTCTCGAAAATGGGTTCAAAATTGTCCCTACGCTTTTATATTTAATTAAGTTATATTCAAAACTAACTGCGGCCGACCAAACGTTATAGTGGTTAGTGTGCTAACTTCTAGACCGCGAGGTTGCGGGTTCGAGTCCCGTGTTAGGCATGGGTGTTTGTAAATGTATGTTGGCTTGTCTAATGACGAATGTATTGGCGCATTATAGCCCTCGTGTTGCTGACGGCCCGATAATCTGAAAACAACCAACCAAAACTCCGCATTACGAAGACTCGTTATTGGTGTATAGGTCCCAGCTTTTGCCGCTTCCTGAACAGGCTCGCTTCGCTAAGCTTCATTGCTACGCACATTAAAAAAAAAAAAAAAAAAATTAACATTCTGCTTGTCAAAAGACCAATTAGAGGGCTAAAATTACTTAGGTTGTAAATTTCAAAGATCTATTCCTATTAGAAGTACTAGCTTCGTCAAGAATTAATTCCAAAATTAAAAAAAAAAAAAAAAATTAAAAGTTTGACATTCTGTTTGTCAAAAGTCTAATTAGAAAGCCAAAACAACTTGTACTGAAAATTTCAGAGCTCTATGCCAATTAAAAATCGCTTTGCAAAAAAAAAAAGTATTTAAAATTAATTTTAAAAAAAGAAGGGAAAAAAAAAAAGACTTAATTCCGTTTCTCAAAAGTCTAATTTGGAGTCTAAAGTTTCAGAACTGTACCCCCTTTTAGAAGTTGCTTTGTAAAAAAAAAAAAAAATTAAGACCAAAACTACTTATGTTTGAAATTTCTAAGTTCTACGCATATTGGAAGTCACTTTAGTCTCAGACAGACTTATTTTTTTGTTTTATTGTATTCAAAAGTAGTAAAAGAGATTTGATTTTTACTTTCTAGTGGCTTTAAAAAAAAATTAGTTCCATTGATTAAAAGTGAGATTTTTGAAAACTTCCAATTACTGCAACTATTATACTTTTTTTTTTTTTTTTTTTTTATGGATATGCGGTATTCCTAGCAAGTTGCATCCTACGTTGTTGTTTAGTGGTTAGGATACCTGGTTTTCACCCAGGAGGACCGATTTTAATTCGCAGCATGGGAAAAGTTTATTTTCTAATGGCTACTTTTTATTTTTAATCTTAACACAAGCAATTGCTTGTTTTTGATATTTTTCAAACAAAGATTTCTAAAAAAAAAAAAAAAAAAAAAAAAAAAAATTCGGGATTAAAAACTAAATTTTCTTTCACTTTTAAATCCAATTTATTATAGCAATACTTAATTAAAAAAATTAAAAAATAATTTATTTTGATTCCAGATATATATTTTAATACTAGTTGAATACCCATGCTTCGCCACGAAAATTTAACAATATTTTAGCTAGCTGTGAGGCCTCGCGTTGCGGAAATCTGTCATTCGTGTATAGGACTCAGTTTTTGGCACTTCGCTCGTAGGAAGGTTCATCGCTACGCAAAATCGAGCTCGATTCGTTCGCTGAAAAGTTCATTGACACATAAGTACAGGCTTACTTCACTCGTTGAAACTAGGTGAACGTTCACTAGGCTCGTTTCTCTCGCTGAAAGGATCATTGTTGCGTAAGCATAAGCTCGCTTCACTCACTAAAATATAATTGTTACGAAAAGCCTTAATATTAAAAGCCTCTCCCCTGTCGAGACACACAAAAATATCCCCGTTAATACAATAATACAACACCCCTTTAAGATTATTTTAACACGTGTTAGTGGAAAGGAAAATTCGAAAGCCAAAACTACTTATGTTGAAACTTTCAGAGCTCTAGACCTATTAAAAGTAGCTTTCTGTGAAAATAATTAAAAAAAATTAATCAAAAAGCAAATTAAAAAATTTAACATTCTTTTTATCAATAGACCAATTAGAAGGGCAAAACTACTTGCGTTGAAAATTTCAGAACTGTAACCCAAGTAGAAATCGTTTTGTAAAATATTTAATTAAAAAAAGTAATTAAAAAAGAACTAAATAAAAATTTAAAAATCTGTTTTTTGAAAATCCAATTAAAAGGGCTAAACTAATTATGTTGAAAATTTCAGAGCTGTAGCTCTAATAGAAATCGTTCTGTAAAATATTTATTAGTTAATAAAAAAAATAATTACAAAAGAACTAAATAAAAATTTAAAATTCTGTTTTTCAAAAGTCCAATTAGGAGGCCATAACTACTTGTATTGAAAATTTCAGAGCTGTAGCCCTATTAGATATCGTTTTGTTAAATATATATAAATTAAAAAAGAACCAAATAAAAATTTAAAATTATGTTTTTCAAAAGTTAAATTAAAAGGCCAAAACTACTTATGTTGAAAATTTCATTGCTGTAGCCCTATTAAAAGTCGTTTTGTAAAAAAAAAAATTGTTAATTCATTAGGAAAATTAATTAAAAAATAATTAACATTTTAACATTCTGTTAATCAAAAGTTCAATTAGAAGGCTAGAACTACTTATGTTGAAAATCTCAGAGCTGTATCTCTATTGTAAAAAATAAATTAATTAAAAAAGAACTAATTAAAATTTTAACATTCTGTTTGACATACATAAAATTAGAAGGTCAAAACTTCTTATGTTGAAAATTTCAGAGCTCTACTCCAATTTTAAATAGGTTTCTATAGATATAGAAGTAGGAATTTTAAACGAAAGATATTAGTTTTTTATCCAGTAATGCTTTAATAATGCACGAAACCAGTGCATTTTACTCTTAACCCAAGGAACGGAATTCTTTTCAATTTGATGCATTTCTTCAATTGTTTCTCTTCCTTACACTTTATGGGATGAATAGGAACATCCATTTATAAAATTACTAAAACATTTTATTGCGAATACACTTAAAGTTGAAGAGTATAACAAACCAAATTTTGATTCGACTAGGAAGGATGCTTTTTTTTATATATTAAATGTATTGTACTCTGTTAAGTTAAATATTTGTCCCATTTTACGATACATTAGGAGAATTAAACTTAACACATTCTAACATCAAATATGAATAATTCCATATTTTTAAAAAAAATTTTGTTGAGAATTTGAAAGAAATTGAAGGGAAAACATTTTATATCTGTAGATTTTGCTTTATTGGAAACACACCTAAAGGTATAAGTACTAATTTAGAAAAGTCCTTTATTGAACACAAAGTATCTTTGAATTCTAGGAATGCAAATTTTAGGAAATTCATAAATTTTTTTAACTTAAGTAAAATTTGAAATAGTAGAGACATAGAATAACTTTAATGCAAAACATGAAGATGGCTATTGCGCTATGAAATAGCAGGGAATTAACAAATTAGTTACTATTTTTTCTTCCGAGTTTTATAAAAATCATGCATTAAATACTGAAAAAATTGCAAATGAAGGACTACTGCAAAAACAATCAGGGTCAGTTTTTTTTTTTCCTTCAAATCTCAAAACCTCACGTAGCATATTTATTTGCCAGACGACTCAACGTGGTTAAACTATCTGCTATATAACCTCGCAGATGGTGGGGAAAACCTCGGCTTCGACAGAATTGGACTTGGATCGTTATTTGCCGTGGCCTTTCAAATGTGTTGTTGACATCAAGAGTAAAAACACAAGATTGAATAAAATTTACATTTTTATTAAAATAGAAGAATGAAGAATCCAAAGAGGTTGAAACAACATTCAAGATGGAAATAAAAGTTAATCTAATTCTCAATATGGTAGCATCCACTGTATAACCAGTGATTCATAAAATACAAAATAATGCCCGTGAAACAGAGCACAGAATTAGAAAATCTATTTTTACAAAATGTACAGCAATGCACAACTCTTCCCGAGACAATATAATTTTTTTCTATACACAGGTTTGCAACATTTAAGAAGAGCGATTACTCACGCTCACTTTCTTATTTTAAATAAAACGATGACTACGTGGAAAGAGAATTCAAGCTAGAACATGGAAATAAAATATACGGGAATCATCAAATATTGACTCCAGTGGATAAAAGAATCCTAAAATACTAAAACATCACAAGTTCTTTAAAATTATGTAAAGATATTTTAGTATTCTGATTCATAGCCCGTATATTTGTTTTCTTCTTTCTCAGGCACAAATATACTTAGTTCTATGGTGTGAACATGATATATTTTTGCCTAATGAAATGAAATAATAATAAGATTGACTAAAGTTCACATCACTAAAACACTTATGTTCATTCAAAGCATCTAAAATGACAGACACAAAAAAGCAATTTGGACTTGTCATATTTAGCTTCATCAACAATCACATAGCACCAGTGTTAAAAATATGTATTTTAACATCAATAAGTAATAAGGAACAAAGTTTGTATCTTCCAATGTGTCAATTATTGATCAGAATTGGAAAAAAATTGCAATCAAATTTTATAAAGTAAAAAAAAAAAAAATGCTTTTAAATAAGGAAATGAACAATTCCTATGCATTGATAAAATTACATATGTAATTATGAATTTATTGAAAAGCATTTTATCAAACAAGATGAAATAAATGTATATTTAATTCTGGCGTAATACCTCAAAAATAGAAGTTATACAAGTATACTTTTAAACCAAATTTGTACCTCTTAATTTGAGGCATCAGTTTTTGTGCAGGCCTGTTCTATCATGGGGATTAAATATTCATATAATTGTGGATGTAAAAACTTAATCTTTTTGCTCATTCAAAATGTAGGTAAAACCTACTTTCAGTCTGATTTGCTGCTTATCACTCACTGTTCAGTAGGCTCATTTGGTAAGGAACAAGTAACAAATTATTTAAAAATCACTCAAATTAATACATAAATTTATGCTTATTTCTTTAGAAACATGAAAACAAAAATGTACAATAAATACTGTCGAAAGGGTTCTTTAATTAACCTCATTGGAGTTCTTTGTATGACACAAGTTTGCAGCAGTACAAGAACATCACAAGTAATGATAATATTACCTTTGAACACTCTACTTTGACTTAGTCTCACTTTCAATTGAAAAGGAAAAGTAATATCACATTTCAGGAAACATTCAAAGTATCCAAGGAAGAATGATAATAGCTCATTTGTGATAAAGGCCTTAAAAAGAAAATTAAAAAGTTCCCAATAGCAAAATAAATATAAAAATTTAGCTCACCAATATTTAGGTGACAAAATTGGAAATTTAGCTTTCCCTTAAATTAAAAGATTACTTAGGACCTTGCTAGCAATTACCTTGGCTAGCTGAAAACATCAATATCGTATCAACAAAAAATAACCATGTTTTGTTTAAACTACTTTTAAAATGAGCTTTTATGTAACAAGATGAAAACCTGCCTTCTCTGTTACTTAATGGTAATAATCTGACATTAGTCAAAATAAAATTATTTTGCCAACTAAAGCATTTCAATCTCTAAATCATGTACACATTAAATTAAACCATAAGAGGATATTAGAGGCATTAAAATAAAATTAAACAATCTTTTAATGGACACTGTAGATGCAACGTTAGCAAAGGGAACCTTTCTTGAAGTTTGAATCATAAGAACTACTAGCAAGATTGAAGGCTAAATTTATTTCAAGAGGCATTAACCATTATTGGGTAATAATGTTTAGTGTTGGTATTGTTATCATTTGTCAATTAGCTTTTTTTCAACCTATGCTATATGAAAGAATTTTAACTGTGGATTATTCAAATACATGGATTCAGCAGCGAGTGGGCTTGTATTTTCACACATGATAAATTCACTTTAATCATAGAAAATCTGGAGCTCCTAAATGTAGCAAAAAGCAATTTTTTTTTTCTTCAACACATTGAAATAAAATTCTAACAATTATATACAAAAGGAACACAAATAATAAGAAAATGGCACAACAGTGAAATATTGCAAATAATTTGAAGTATAGAATCAAGCACGATTCAATATTGATCTGGCAAGAGTACTACAGCCAGTATAAAAATTTTTAGCACTCTTGATAGTTTAGTCATAAAAAAAATTAAAAAAATGAACTTTTGAAGAACAAATTAACCAAACTTAATCAAATCCATTTTCAAAAATATATAGAAATATATATTCAATTAAAATATCTAAGCTCCTTGATTAGTTTGTTCTATACAAGAATAGTGTTTTTTACAATGAATCCTCTGATTTGTGAATATTTGTTGAATTTAATGACAAATTATTTACAAAACGAAAGGTACAGGCTGGCCATTATTAAATTGATTTTGTCCAGAACAATTTGGAGTCTGTTTCAGTCATAAAATTTAGTATACATACTAAAACTAAAGAGACTATGGAGAAACGATATTAAAAAAAAAACATAAGCATATATTCAAATTTTTGCGGCTGGGTGGCAGCAGTTATTATAATTGTTATGATAGAAGTTTACGGGAAAAAAACAAAACAAAAAAACACATTTAATGAAATTTTGAATAGCTATCATTTGTCTTGATGAAATATTTTTAAATCATTTTTTGGGATATAATTTCAATAATATATAGGCAGTATGTATACCAAAATTTTATGAAGATCTATCGATTTCTATAATATCCATACTGCTCTAAACAGCTTCAGTTTAATTATGGATCTCCTGTGTATCAACATCCAAAGACAATTTTCAAAAGGATATTAAGTGTCCTTCTAGTAAGCAAGTTATTTGATAAGCATCAGGATTTAAAAATACAACTTCAGGGTGATATATTTACAATACAAATATTTGAAGCAGAAAGGAGCAGTAGATAAAAAAAATGAAATGAGAAGAAAATCAAAATTTTGTTGACATTTTAAAAGTAGCATACATGTGAATCTTCTTTTATCACCAGACAGAATTCCATATTTGATAACTGCAAGTGAATTAATTTATCTTTAATTAAAAAAAAAAATCGTCTGAAAGGATGAAATTTTTACAATTCAACTGTTTGAGCTTTCTTATAAGATCCAATGTCTGGCCCAAAACGTAAATGTTCTAACAAGTTTATTTAGAATTAAAATCCTACATTAAAGTGATATTTAATTCCTTATAAAAAATATAATACTGAATCTTTAAAAAATTATTAATTTAAGCTTCAGAAGTGATTTTTTTTTACATTAGTTTTGGTATAACTTTTTAATGAAATACAAGCAGCAATTGCAGAAGAAATAAAATATAAAATTTAATATTGTGAGATAGATTACTGGTAAAAAATAAACAGGTTCATTGGAAATCCAAAGGTTTTGGGTGGTTCTGCTAGGAATTGCAATACCTTTAGGTTATTTTTGAATGAAATATTTTACAAATTACTTAAAAGTGGCCATTGCTTTAATGCATTCCAACAAAGTATGCTGGTTGTTAAATGAAACTATCAAATTTTTAGAATTGATAAATTCATTACTTTTAAATTAAATTTACAAAAAGCTCAGAACTTTGAAACTCAGAGTTATCAAAGACATTTCCTTCATTTAGAGCTGCTTTTAATGTAAGAAAACAACATCACATTAACAAAAAATCATACAAAAATTAATATTCTTCTGAGCTAATACTTAGATTTTGGGAAAGAATTTCTTTGATTAGTCAACATTTTGAAATTTACAAAGCTCATATTGTTGATCATAACAGCAGAAATGGGAGAAAAAAAGATCATCAGAAACTACAAAATGAATTGCACAAAAGCTATATAATCGACATCAATTATAATAAACTTCATAAAAAGAGTTCACTTGAAATTATATGCTATGATGGTACAAAATCTAACTCACTAATATCATTTTGAGGCAACTGGGCCTCATTCATAGCCTGCTTAATAGCCTCTTTGTAAGGTCCCCTCTTTTTCTTGTTGAACCTTATTTTGAAATCGTCCAGGAAGGGGGTCAATTGATTGCAAGGCATGTAAGAGGAGGTTGAGGACCCAAACCATGATACATGAGCCTGCTGGTTTAACATTGCACCATTGTCCCGTTGTGAGACAGTCAAAGCAAGAACTTTACCAGGCCACCAGGGAAAACCATGGATCTTGCCCCAAACAATATCACCCACGGTCATCTCGCGGCCCAAGTCCAGAACACACTTCTTCACATTGTGAGTACTTATCCTCATCATCAGAGGTTTGACTTTGTCCATGTCCCTGAGTGGCGACGAATGCTTCGGGAAGTCTGGAACATCGCCATAATCACTGCCAGAACCTGAGCATACACTGACATTGCTTGCAGAGCTCACATCACTGGCGACTGAATCTTCTTCTATGCAATACTTAGGACTACATCGCATATATGCTTTGGCATTCAAGCGTTTAAGACTAATAGATAATTTTTGGTGAAGACACTTATTTTTGACATCTTCAAACATATTTGCTGGCTTGTTGTGCTCACTCGAAGAGTGGATGTCTCCGGAGAAGTTTGTCCTCAGGCACCAACCTTCAGTTCCATTGGTGTTGAACACATTTCTGGTATCAGTATTTTCTAGGTCACATTTCTCAGTTTCGGCATCTCCATTTTTGTGCTTGCGTTTTCGTTTGACTTTGTGCTTGTGGTGGTGATGCTTTTCTTTCTCTGCTGAATGTGCGTCTCCATTCTCATTACTTGGACTTAGCACCGTTGCACTCGTGGGAGAAGTAGCTGTAGTTGCTGCCCTTTTCTGAGCCTCTTTCTTTGCTCTTTTCAATGCTTTCTTAGCAGCTTTTGCACTGGAGAAGTTTTTTGTACTATAGTCTGAATTCTCCTGTAAGGACCAATTACTATCCTCTTCCGTGTCACTAGCATTTTTAAGTCTGGCAGGTATTTTTAAAACAGTGTCAGTTCCCTGAGGATTGGCAAAAGATATTTTGATCACAGGACTTGTTTTGGCCAAACTTTGTTTAGTAGAAGCATTGTTACTTGCTGAAGCTACACCAGATGTTTCGAGTACTTCACTTTTAACAATGTCTACTCTTTTCAGTTTCTCTGTAGGAGTACCAGACAAATCTGAATTTTCCAAGTCCATGGATTTTCGTTTCCTCAAAACCATCTTTTCACTTCTTATATTTGATCTTGAAATGAAATCGGTACTTTTTGATTCAGCACTATCCAGAGTCAAGTCACTTTTTACATCCACAGAGCTACAAGCATTACTTGAGGCACTGTCAATTTTTTCACAGTCAATTTTTGTACTTCTAGTAGCAATCCTTTGAATACCCACATTACCCGTATTAGCACAATTTTCTGCAGGATTAGTACCCTGTAGTGTTTTATTAGCAGTATTACGAGTCACAACACCTGGAACAACTTTCTTTTGATTAGTATCATCTGCCACAACTTCTTGGCAATGTGAACATAGTACTTTCCGTGGTCGCAATCTCCTCATACGAACACTTTTATCTTTTGCACTACGCCGATAGGGACCAAAGTAAAATTGACTACCAGGTGGTACTTGATAATATGTATGTCTTTGTTTAAGAGCAAACAACTTGTCAGTTTTTTCCTCTGTACCTCCAGATGTGGTACTGGAAACATTCTCTTTAGGAACCTCTGGTGCAGGGGGCACAATTCCATAGGGAGCATTGCTAGAAAATACCACAAATTTTTATTTAATGACAGTTAATACAGCTGTAATAGGGAAAATTCTGATCAATTTCAAACAAACATAACCTAATCATTAAATGAAGACAGAATTAATCATTAAATAGAATACTAAGCAAACTTGAAGAGAAATGAGATGCATGGATGCCACCAGGGTGGTGCAAAAATATGAAAATTCAATGTAAAGTGGAGAAAAGTGGTATGAATCATTGAAAAAAAATTTGAAAAAGGTTTTAAAGTATTCAACAGAACCAAAATATATTACATAACTATTTTTAAACTACTACTAGGAAATCCAATTAAAAAATCAAGGTTTTAACAAAACTTAACAACTTTATATCACCCTGAAAATAATACTGCCGGCACCTATGATTAGGAGAAAACCCTATTTTATAAACTTTTCATGATACAAGGTTATTAATTCAGAAACAAATTTAAAAGTTTTCTAATATTTATATTAACAGCCACCTAACGAATATCCTGAAATAGGGTGCCCACGAAATTCAGAAGAAAAAAAGTTCCTTTGGAGAATTCTAAGAAATTCTCTGAATATACAGCAAACTTTTTTTCAAATTCCCTTATTTTTCCAGATGTGCAGACACCCTGTGCAAATAGAACATGCATGCTAAGAAGATAATAAGCCAAATTTTTTTAAATAGTTATGGCGGTAATAAAAAGTTTAAATTATTCTGTAACATTAAACTTCTCACAATTACAGCCACAATTCTCCAGGTAAATGGCGGCAAAATACGGATGAATGGGGAAACATATCTTCAAAACAATAACATAAACATTTTCCTGATTTCTGTGAAATTTTAAAAAATTCCCTGGCATTTTCCTGATTTTTTCTGCAATCAGAAAGTTTCCTGACATTTCCCTGATTTTTTTCCATAATCAGAAAGTTCCCTGACACTTTTCTGATTTTCAGGTTCTGTGGTCACTCTGTGAAATAGGTAGTACTCAATTAAAAACTTGTGTTTTCCTTTTTGTACCATTCACCTGATGCAGTAAATATTCATGAAACCTAAGTTATTTATAATGTAAATAAAACAATTAAACAAAACTAGGGGGCTTCGCCCCCTGCTCGCTAACGCTCGCCAACCCCAAAACGCCTCGGTGCGCTCGGATTGAGCGGCTTTGCCACTCGAATTTGTAGTTAAAACATCTTGCTGCGCTCGAATAGGTTTGCCAGCCATAAAAAATGTAACCAAATTTTTATAAATTTAATGTAAGGCTTAATAGAGAAAACACCCAAATTGCAAGTTTCATAATAGAAAGTTAAATATACTATCAGCCAACATTAGCTTAAACCCTTACATTGAAGTCCCAATATCTTTTATTTATTCTGATAAGTCGCCCCGTTAGAGAACGACGTCCAACGCGAGGCATTTTCTGGATAGAAATACTTCAAAATAATAATTACTCTAATACAAAAATGCTTCAGAAAAACAGAAAAAAACAACTTTGAAACGAAGACTTTAAAAAGAGCTTTAAAATTAGTAACGGATTTGTTGTTAACATACGTAAGGATAGCTTTAAAATGAGCAACGGTTGGTTGGTTGGTTGGTTGGTTGAACCCCCGAGCAGCGGGTTTGTTTACATATATAAGGATGTTGCCATTCATATATTCAAAATCATTGAGGCTTTGTAGTAGCTTAATGATGAAAAATATTGAAATTTAACTAATTAATAAAGGGTTAATAAATTATTTTGGCACGTTTTGGCAAATCTACAGCTTATTTCCTTTAAAATGACACCTTGATCATTGAAATTGGTTGAGCAGTTTAGGCGGACGGACTAACCCCAAAAAACGTATTGCCTATTAAATATATAGATAAATTTATTTAGAAAACAGAATGTGTCCATTTGAATTTTCATATCCCCAGGGTGTTTAGCAGCTTGGAACTTCAAAAAAAGGGACTAAGGGACAAAATGTTAAAAAAAAAAAAGGTACTTGTAAAAAAAAAAGGGACTTTGAAACAAAAATTGTTTATATAGCATAGAAAAAAATGCCTAGTATTCAGTACCTACAATTTAAGGGGTTGAATTAAAAATTATTTGTCCAAGTGCAAACTTTACACTCTAAAATTCATCTGGAGTGCACATTAAAAAGAAAAGAATTAATTATTGACTGTATATTACTAAAAAAATACTGAGAATTATGATTACCACATTTTTAAAATTGTAAACAGACAGAACGCAAATAACAATTTTGGAGTGCAAATTTCACCTTTGCATCGGATTATTTCAACACATGATTGAACACTAGAATTCTTAGGATCTGCAGAAAACCTATATGTAACACCAAAAATCCCCGTTAATACAATAATACAACAAGCCTTTAAGATTATTATAACACATGTTTGTAGAAGGCAAAATTAGAAGGCCAAAAGTTGGCCTTCAAAGTTGAAACTTTCAGAGCTCTATGCCTATTAGAAGACACTTTTTGTGAAAATATTAATTAGAAAACAAATAAAAATTTTAACATTCTTTTTGTCAATAGTCCAATTAGAATGCCAAAACTACTTGTGTTGAAAATTTCAGAACTTTAGCTCAATATACGATATCGATCGATCATGTAGTAAAGTACTAGACGAAACTTAAAAAAAAAAAAAAAACATGTCAGATCGAAAACAGTCCACATAATACATATTTAATTATTAGATACATTAAACTCAATTTGAAGAAAAAAACTAATTGCATTTATTAACAAATGATCTTGATCGGTCACGTGGTCAAGTACTAGACAAAATTCAAAAAAATAAGTTCAGATCGAAAACTGTCCAAAACCATATTATTTAATTGCTAAATATAATTCAATTTAAAAAAGCTGTTTGCATTTATTTACAAACAATCTTGTTCGGTCACTTGGTCAAGTATTAGACGAAATTTAAATAACGCAAGTCCAGATCGAAAACCGTCCATGAAACTCTATATTTAATTGTTAGACAAAAAAACTTTTGAATAAATGATTTAAGTGTAATGCTATTTTTAAAGTCGCAAATTTTAAATGAAACTTTTATCTTAACACATAAAAACTGTGCTATATTGTTGAAGAAAATCAAGGATTAGACTCTTGAAATCGAAAATCAAAGAGATCTTAAGGAGTTTCAAGGACCGGTGGGAACCCTGATATCAAAATATTTTTTTTAAAAATTACTTAAGCCGGATTTACACGCTACCAGTCAAGGTTCCAGTTTAGATCGCCAGCCAGTGACGTCACCAGGCTACTGGTTCCACTAAACCAAACATTTTCTATTTACTGGCGCCGGCGACACCGATTAACCAATCACGTGCGCTCTCCCGTTATCACCAATAGACGGCGCTATGGTTGCTTAGATGACGTCACAGAACTGGTGATCTAAACTGGAGGCCCGACTGGTAGCGTGTAAATCCGGCTTTACCTTTTTATTTGAGAAATTCCGATTCGTATTCTTCAATCCCACAAAGCGTGATGAAAACTCCTGTTCTAAGTCGAAAAAACGTAATCCGCAGAATATGTGATGGTTACGACCTCCGAGCTACCAAACGATTACATGACCTTCGACCTTGACTATTCAATATAGAGCTAAATCAGTTCTGTAAACAGCATCCAACAGCAATCAACCAATCAAAGCTAATTCATCGTAACTGGACGTGACAGGGATTTCTGGTCTGCTTTTCTTCCCTCTTGTGTTCGACAAAGAAGGAAAAAAGGGAAATAGCGCGTGCTGGTCACGTGGTACAAATATATTTTAAAAAAAGGGACTAAAGGGACCAAACGTTAAAAAAAGGGGACAAAAGGGTCCAAAATAAAAAAAAGGTACTTTAAGGGACTAAGGGACCAACGCTAAACGCCCTGTATCCCTCATCTTCATTAAGGCTCATATGCCGCCTGGCATATTTTCAACAAGTTTTTTCACCTGTAAATAAATTGTGTCCCTTTATTAGGGGAGCACCAAAATGTCTTATCAGGATTTGGTAATGTTAGAATCTGATTTTTGTAGAAATTTGCTTCAAAGAATATAAACAGAGTGTCATTCATAACTAATATTTCTCTAAATGAAACATGTTCTCAATATGACTTTACGTTAGTTGATCATTTTCATAAATAAATGACCTCGTGTTGCCCTTGCGCCAGTAAACCCGAATAAACCAACCATAAATAAATTATTCAAAAAGTTCAAGAATATCAAAAGTGTGATGCAAATGAAAATACATAAATATCGTGTTGCAAAATCTGACATAATTAATAATGGATTTTAAACGATATTAATTTGAATTAGGTGAGCGTAATGCAAAAACATGCAAAAAAAGAAAGAAGCAGTTCAAAAAGAACTTTTTTTAACAACAATTTCAGACATTATTCCTATTTTATTTTTGGGCGCTTAGTTTCATATGGGGGCTGGCTAGCTTTTTACCAGTCACTGTAGCAGTAAAATAGTTTAACTGCACATTTTTAAAATAACCAAATAAACAGATTATTACTAAAAATATGGAATTGACCCTCTTTTGTTTTAGGGTAATTTTGTGGAAAATCAGAAACTTGAAAAAAACACAAAAAAAACATTCTTTAAATATCTTGATTATTTAATATACAGGGAGATATAATCAAGAATTAATACTATTATAATGGTTAAGATAAACAAATATTATTTTTTTAAATAAATATTTCAAAAAGTAGTGTTCACAGATGTGACACGAGGTGTATAAAAGACTGCAGAGAATTATTTAATGAAGTTAAACTTAAAATAAAAAGTTATAACATAAAAGCACCATTGTTACTTTTACAACTGGTTAAATATTAAACAACTTAAAAAGTGACAAAATATAATAACTTTAGAGTGTACTTTGATTTTTGTAGGATTTTTGGACACTATTTTTATCTTTTTTTTTTTAAATAACCTAGACAGAAGAGAATATAACAGTGTTGGGAGTCACCTGATGCTAAACAAATTTTCTTATTTTTCAGATCTAACAATACAAAGAATCAATTTTAAGTTTCGAATCCTCAAAATACAGATGTAAAAAAAAATATTTTGAAGGAGGAAGTTGTCTTATTTCACCTTTTAATTGACTTCAATAAAAATTAGTAGTAGCAAAGAAAGTTGGTTGAACACGAGTCACAAAAAAAAAAAAAATTGGGAAAAAAAAAATGGGAAAAGGGGGGAGAGGGGAAGAGTCTAGTTATGAAACATTTGCACAGAATCATATTTATTTATAAATTTAAAATTCAAAGAATTTTAAAATAAAAGGTACTAGTCCAGCAACAAAATAGGGATTTTTCATAGAATCCATTTTTGAGTTTATAAGCTTTTTTTTTTATTGTTAGTATTTGATCTTTAGGATATGTAGATACATAAAATGGTGGGTACTCATGAAATACCTTTGGGCAACTCTCAGAATTTAAGATGGCGGCCATTCATGTATAACTATTTTGTTTCCACACATTTTTTATATTTCATTTCCCCGAAAAATGTGTTTTTCATATATTTATAGCTCATTTTTCTTGGAATTATGAACAGATCTCAAACTAGTTTGTTTTTATGTGTCAAGAATTTCAATTAGTGGAGACAGCCATCTTGAATATGTAGTTTTAGTAAATTTATAGAAAATTTGCTATAAAACAAGAATTTATCAATTTGCTCTATTTTTAAATTTATATTGTAACACACACATAGTTAAATTATTTTTTAAATAACATTGATTTATAGAAGTAGTGAATTACAAAAAAAAAAAGTTTTTCAAAGTTACATTCACAAGAAAACTATCATAGTTCAGTTAGATTTTCAAGTTCACTAAATTAAGGCAGTTGAAATCGAAAACAATTCTATTTACTTTTCGTCTTCTTGCAATTGGGTATTTTTATTCAAACAACCGTTACATGCACAATCTCACAAAACATTCTACAGGACAAGTCTATGTTCACCCAACCACACCTTTTTGTATGACATGGTGTTTCACTATCACACGAGCATTTAATTAACTTCAAGATCTCATTTGGTTGGTTGGTTTGTAGGTTCAACGACTTATTTTTATCAGGGCCTAATCTAACAAGCAGTCATGGCTTATTTAGACAGCTATAAATTGAAAATGGGCAGTGGTAAATCTAAGATTGGGCAGTAGTAAAAAGGGCAAAACAAAACAAAAAACTTTAGGAGTTAATATTTCAAAAATATTTTTTAATACGTGTATACCTTGAACTTCATCCACTTAACCCTTCTATTTTCTACTCGATAAAATATTTTACAGAGTTAATGTACTTACATACCTACTCGTTAATTTTAATTCATTTAATACATATTTATAATATTTAAAAAACGATTTGTTAGTAGGAAGAAATACTTGACACTTTTAATGAAGTTATAACACTTTCATCACAAGAGAAACTTCTCCTGACAAGACAGGGGTTTTGTTCTTGATGAATGCTTGAATGGTTAACTTATCTAAATTCAAAACATCCAAATACCATCATCCCCACCAAACATATTCTGCTTATGCCACTGTTCGACTTTATTATACCCTAATTTTTTTTAAGGTGAGAGAGGAAAGGGTAATTGTAAATTGTGCTAAGAATAGGCCTTGATTTTTATGCACAATGACTGATAATCAGGCTGGGACCTACAGCTTAACGTGGATCCCGAACCACAATGAACATCCATACCTCACCCGGGATTCAAACCCTGCACCTTTGGAATGCGAGGCCAGAGCACTAACCCCACAGACTTCAGATGGGCCAAGATCTCACTTGGAGCTAATTCCACAGTATTTGGAATATCAATGGGTAAGAGTAAATTAGTGACACTGTCTTTGTAGTAGCCAAATTCTTCAAGATCTAATGCAGGAGCTGTATCCAAAGTGTTCTTTCAATTGATATTTTGAAGGTGCACTCGTTTAATATTTTGCAAAAAAAAAGTTTCATTAGTTGGCCCTACCGAGTAGTCTTGGAGGTTGCGAAGAGCCATTTCTTCCCATTTTAGTGGACCAGGCTCTAATTCGTGCTTCAGAAACTGTCAAATGTTTTGGATAACCGTAGCAGATATTAATGAAAATTGATGCTTGTTGTTCACATCTTTTAATGTTTGCTGTTTTATCTCCAATTAATGAAGGAGAATGGCCCTTTTTTAATACCTTTACTACTTTATATTTCCTTATACCAAAAAGGCAAGCTGTGATATCACATCCACTAAGAACATGTGCGGCCAAGATATCTGGTATGATGTAAGTGTTTTTGAAAAGGGATTTTAATGTCAAAGACCTTCCTCAGAATTCCATGTACATTTGAATGGTTAAAACTTCCTTTAAATAGTGGAGAAGCAACAAAAAAAAAAAAAAAACATCAGTGTCATCAGAAATCAAAATCACCTGCCTACCTCCTTCCGTTGCTAGTTTACATGCTTGCTGAACAATTATAACATTCCGCCTCTTCATGCAAAGTTGCTAAATTATGCTGTTTCAAAACACTTAAACCTGATATTTCACATGAAATTTCATCCTTTCCTGTTACATCTAGCTTGTTAATTCTAGTGTACCTAAGCTTTTAGATATTCTTTATTTAGTACAAGATTGCTGCATTTAAGATTTATCAATTGCTTCTTATTTTCTGTTATTGTAAGTGCATCACCAACAAGTGCATACCTCCAAGACGCAAGACTATTTTGAAAAACTTTCCTGGGAATGTTCAAGTGATATGTAATGCAACTCTTTTACAACTTTTGATTGCATGTAAATATGGTAAATTCCTGCCCTGTTGACTCAGTAAGCTGTTGAGCTTCTATTAACGCTGTTATCATTGTAACCGGATGAGATGGAATCATGTCAATCAGAGGTTAATATTTTGCAGAAGTTGCTGGTTTCACATAAAAATATTTTTCTCGATTTATAAGTGTATTGTACCCATTGTACTCTGTGCATTGATCTTTGAAGAGAATATCTTTGAGGAATTTAAAATCTCTTGTTCTGGTCTGATGAAGGGAAACTACTCTCAGGCATTGTATTGATAGCTTTCAACACTTCCATTTTTTTTAATGCTTTTAATTTTATTATAATTATTTAAATGAAGGTCCTCATTTTGGGAATAATCTTTTTGTGTCTCTGCCACAAACATTGCAAGGGAATGAGTAGCTAATTTGCCATTTTTTTAAGTCAATTCAGAATGAAAGTTATCAACCATTTGCGTAAACTTTCTATCCCAGTAGTAATCCCTGAGATACACTTATATCTTTAGTGGCAACATGGACTGCAGATCTTTTGAATCTAAAAATCTCATCATATGAACAAACTATCAACACAAGTATTGTACCATTCTCTGTTATCCATGAACAATTAGTTCTACGGACGTAATCTAACTAACAATAGTTTTTTTGCATGTGGTGGCCAACAACTCTATTTTATCGTATATTACAGATTCCAGCTATTATTTTATACATTTAAATTGAGTTCCACAGATGCGACATCTCATCTCAATCTTTTTTCTATCAAGTCTAATAACTTGATAAATAACTTAGTCTGTAGCTGTTCTTTACACCTGAACAAAACAGTATATTTATTGAAAATTGTAAAGAATATAATGCCACTTCAATAGGTGTCCACGGATGACATGTTGCCCTGGTTACAGACATAAAACTTGAAATAAAATTAACATAAAACTTAAACTTGATTTATAGGTATTAAAAATGTGTTTTAAAACATTTTCTTAAGATAAAAATGCAGTCTAATGAATTTTAAGTGTGTCAATTTATAAAACATTACACAGGAAAAATTAAATATTGAACGTGGCGAGGTTCCACGGATGTGACATTTCACTGCTTGGAAGTAAAATTGGAGAGATATATTTGAAATATTTTATCATAATTTTAAATAGCAATTCATTATATCCGCCATTCTAAGGTTGTTTAAACATAAAAAAGTATTCTTTATTAGTGCAAATTTTGTAATTAACACCAGTTGCACAAATTCCTGATTTCCCGTAGAATGACCCATTAGTGCTTTTAATTGAAGCAAAATTACAAGGAGTGAAACTTGCACCTGAATATAAGAAGTCCACTAAGTGAATGCAACTAGGTTTATTTTTTCATCTACTTGGATTAATCATATGAAGATTAAAACTGCTACAACAGTGACTCAGTAATTTTGGTCTACAGTAATCAAAGCAAAGTGTTGCAATATTTTTTATTAAAAAAGTACTGCTGATGATTAATAAATACATTCTAATTGAGATATCAAAACTGTTGCTTAATTTTGGCACTACAATAAAAGACATGCCTAATAATGAAAGTCATCCATTGTTCCTATTGATTAGGGTGAAAAGTAAGTTTGAGCACTGCTACTGTTACTGTGCTATAGCTACCTATTAATTTCTGACTGAGTAGAATTAAATAAAAAAATTTAACAAATAATTGCAGCAAATTCATAACCTCAATTTTGAAAGTAATTGAAAATACAATCTACCAAATAATAGTGCATAAAAGATAGATTCTTCCAATTACTAAACAGCAATACTAGTTAGTCAATTAGCTATACTACTAAGGAAAACAAACTCAAAAATTATTTGAAGAAAGTATACATGCTATTGTGCACTTCTTCAAAAGTATTTGATTTTAAAACAATCAAGACTAACTGCCTTTTATATGTAGCAGGCCTTGAATATTCCAGCTAATTTTGAACCCAATGTTTAAGCTGGAATACACAATTTCTTGAGCAAAAATCTAAAATTTAAATGTTCTTCTCAAAATGCCAAACGGCTACGAGTTGCATCACTCTCGAAATTTACTTAAAAAAAACTAAAAAATAACAAAAAAAAACTATAAAACATCTATCAATCATTAAAAATAAACAGCTATTTTAATAAAATATTAACCAGACAAATACTCCCTCTTTTTAGGGTTCTAGGCTAGGCTATGTCTAACATGCAAGACTGTAAAAATGATGATTTTTCAAATTTTGTGCAAAATGTTTTAGCAAAAAAGTTAAATCATATTCTTAAATTTCCTACATTAAAGGAAGTTCTTTAATATTTTGTTAAAAAAACATCCACAGCTGAATCCTTGTTTGAATCTTATCCTCATCTGAAAGATTACAGCTTGAAATTTTACATTAAAGTTAACCCTCCTTCCGCAATTTCTTTTGTGAAACCTTACAAGAAATCTGTGTATTTGTCAATAACTTTACATATGAACCCCTTCAAGTACGGCAAAATTTAAATTTATGAAACTTTGAATGCATGAAGTAAAATATTTTCTGAACAACATTTTTTAAATTAACATTGTTGAAAAGTAGATATTTGGGTTTTATACAAAACTGCACCAGGAGCAAATTCCACAGGCAGAAACGCATATATTGAACATTTTTATTGAATACATTTGAGATTAAATGGCACTAAATCAAATAATTTCTAAAAAAGAAAATTAAAAAAAAAAAAAAAACTTTTACAAGTCGATTACTTTAAAAAACTTTTATGAGAATAAAACGATTTTAATAATAATATTGCACATTTAAAATTTTTATCTATGATTATGGATTATTATTAAAATTGAGTCCCATTTAATGATAAGCCTATTAAATGAAAACTTAGGTGATGAACCATTATTGACAAGCATTGTTAAAATAAAAAAAGTATCTGCTTTACTTTTGATATGGATTGGCATAATTTATCATTTTCTTTTTCATATTTTCATTTAGATTAGAAAAAAAAAAAAGCTTGGCAAATCGCCGATATTTTTGGCGAAAATTTTCACAACTCCCGCCAAATTGGCAAGATTTGAGACAAAATTAGTAATCAGTTTCCAATCCAGGCTGAGGAAATAAGTCTCAAACAGAGAGAGACCTAGGTATGGCCTTTGTATAAGCTTGTCGCTAAGATAAATTAAGAGGTATTTTGATCGATGCACTTAACCAGAAAATATGAAAAAATTGACAAATGGAAAAAGGCGATTTTCATTGTTGATAAACGTTCTTTTTTTTTCAACTTCTTATGCTTTTTAACAGATATTTCGCTCGTAGAAAAGTTGAGAATACCTGAAAGATATTTCCAGAAGATTATTATCGGAAATCGTAAGCAATTTCTGAAACATTTAAGTTTCTTCAACGGCAGATTGTTCTGTGCAAGCATTTTTTGGACAAAAAAAAAAATATTAAAAATTACAGATTTACGCCCGAATTCATTAACCATCTATATTTCAAATAGAGCAGGTGAGGTGTCGGACTGAACATTTATAAAATTAGGATTATAGGTCAGAGAAATACCGATGATCACATTCAAAGCACTACACATCACGAGCGCCAAAATTATTAAGATTAGAAGATTCAAAAATAATTATTCTGCTATCCTGTCAAGGTCGCGAGATTATCGAAGTAGGTGTAGAATAGACAAACGATTTGCATAGGAAATGGCTTTTTTTCAAACTCGTAATTAAATGCGACAATGAATGACTGAATACTTGCGCTTTTTTTTTTTTTTTTTTTTTACTACTTTTTACATAAATGCAAGAAAAATAATACAATAATTCCAAGTTGAAATTTAAAAATTTTTTTTTTTTTTAAATGGATTACACAGGTAACGTGTTAATAAACTAAACACTGTTATTTCAGTACATTATCAAAGCAAGTACAATTTGTTGACATTTAATTACTGAAAGCTTCTGTTAAGTCTTGTTTTTTAACAAAAAAATTTCACCAAGTAGGCGACAAAGCCAAAACTTGCTGACTCAATATCCAAGGTCTAATCCAATATCTATTTCAGCCAAATTAGAACTCCCCGTAGTTACTATGTAAACAAAGCTATAATTTGTTTAATACAATTGTATGTAATCCTACTAATCTTACCATTATCTTTAAACTGATATATGGACACAAGTTCGTAGTATTAAGTTTTTAGGCTTGACGAATTGAATTGTCTTCCGGTCGCCATTTTCAAATTGCTTTTGTCGTGAATTCCAGTTGAATTTTGGTACAAGAAATCATCTCTAAGTTAATTTGACACAACGTACATGTCTGTTTCATATGCAGTTTTGACTGGTCGTCAGATGAATGTTTTGCATAATCTTCACACTACATAAGTGTAGTGAAGAAGTTAAAAGCGGATCAAAAGCCATCAGTCCTAATTCTTTCGGGACCAATGATGTCAAATGCCACAAATATGTTTTGTTAACTAAATTGAGGGGAAACGCTATTGAACATTCAAAGTCATAACTGACAAACTAGCCCCCCCCCCCCTCCCCTCCAAATAATCTAGAACACGGATATTAATAAAAAATATTACAATCAAGTAGTAACCTACATGTTTTAAAACAAAGAACATAGCAATCGCAGTTTTAGGCGAACAAAAACAGTTAGTAGGATTAAAAATTGCATTTTGAATAACATTAAAATAGTTTTCGATTTGATCCATTATTGTGCACAAGATTATCAACAAGCACATAGCACGTAGTGTGAACAACACGCCCCCTCCCCATCGTTAAGGAGCATTTTAAATATTTTAGCAAGTTCTTACCCTTCACAAAATTTATGATTAGATTTTACGTGAATCTAACATGATGGCTAATTTTTTTTGTTTTATGTGGCTTCCAAAATTTTGAAAAAATTAAGTGCTAGGATGAAAAGGGATATTTACAAACCAAGAATGTCATCTTCAATCATAATAAAAAAAAAAATTCTTTTATCTTAAACAAGAAGCATTTGACTTCGCTTTCTAAATTAATGCATTTTAAAACCTCTGCCAAACCCAGAGAACAACCTCAAAATTGCCTACGTCTTTCATAAACAAATAAATTGCATAGATAGAATCCGGTCATAAATGTGCGTTTTGAAAAATACATTCAAGGACAGCATCTATGACGTTCTCTTCCGAGGAGAAAAATCAATTCTGATCTTACCGGACTTCGTTTACAAATTTCTGCTAAGAAAGGCATCGCCCTTTTCCACATTCTCCATGATCAAGAAATTTTTTATTCTCATTGAGGGGAAGGAGTAAAAACTACGTGATTAGGAATTGGATTCTTGGATTTAAAATATAAGTCGAAAATACAGGCAATCTTACAACGTATTTAAGATCAAGGTGAAATATTAATAACATTGAGAACTTACTTTTGCCACCTTTATTTAAGATAAGCATATTTTACAGTGCGTATTTAAAATAAAATTAAACCAGACCGGTTTAATTTTTTTGCAGATACAACAGAAGGGCCTAATGTACCGGAACTAAAACGCTTTTATATATTTTTTTTAATTCAGTGGAAATGTTACATGTGTATTGGTATTAATCAAAATCTAATTACCTGACCTCAAAAAAAAAAAAAAAATAGGAAATTTTGCTGTCAGGGTCTTTGTAACATAATACTCAAGTGCATTGGATTCAATTTTGCAACATTTTTATTATTTTTTCTCTATTCTGCCTTAGACTTTGCAAACACACATTAAGTTATATAGTACCTTAAAGCTTCTTAATATTTAATACCTCTATAATAAAAAAATTCCAAAAGTGTACTTTTTGTAACCTTTTCTAACACCATTAGGAAATAGTCTAAAATAATGTTGCCAATTCAGCTTTTTAAAGATTTAAACTTTAAAACTAACCTGTCGCTTCAAGGTTTAGTATTTAACTAGATTACATGTAAAGCAGTGTCGTAATTAAATTATAATGCAACTCAATAGACTTTGGTTCAAATTTTAAAAGGATTATAAAAGGGAAGAGGGTGAAATATTTGGGATTTCTTCTCGAATTATCAGTTTTTGAGGTATACGAAATCTTCTATTTAAGAGAAAAATAAGACAAGAAACTAAACATGTTTTACTTGTATTTTCTAAGAGTTAAATGGAGTCGTTGACTTTGAGAAAAATTATTTTTCAAGGTTTGATTTCTGATTCGATTGATTATTCATAGATTTCAAGGTTCACAGAAGTGATGAAGAATTGAACTCACTTTAATCAATTATATCATTTTCATCAATCAACCTCTAAATAACTCCTCTAGCAATTCTCGTTTGATGCAATTCAGGAATTAAACCTAACCTTTCAAACACATATTTAATCTAGATGTTGGATGAAAAGTTAAGGCAATTTACACATTGAAACTTCCAAAATTAATAATTTAAAGAAAGGGTTTTAGTGGCAAAATGTACCACACGGATCAAAGACGATATTCTTAATACAAGAGTATTATATAATTTGTATACTAATATGATTTAAAATAAGTTAATGGAACCTAAAATCAATAATATACAATACCAGGTGAAAACCTATATAGATTTAAATAACTGCAAAGTATTAATATGATGCAATAAAAAAATTTAATAAATTTATATATATTAAGTGGATCATTGTTTAAATTGAAAGAAAAAGATAATTATTTCATTTCTTCAAGTTGTTAATGTTATTCCTGACAACAATAAAGTTCTTGAAATTAATATTTTGTATATATTTCTTTGTTAAAATTCAAATTAATAAAAAAATAAAAAACACAAGGAAATGAACACTTATATTGTCAATGAATGAGGGTCAATTAACTTTAATTTTGAAATTAAAAATTAATTTTATACTTAGCATATAGAGAATTATATAAGAAAGTAGTAAACCCAATTTAAATGCAATTGATTTAAATTTATAATAAAATGCATGATAACATTTAAGTTTCCAATACAGCTAAAGCTATGAAGTACTATATAATTTTTCATTCATATAATTCACATAAAAAATAATACACATGGATTCACCCCATATCTACTTCTTCATGTTTTTAAAATGGGAATATTCCGTATAGCGCAGTTAAATGGCTTGAATTTAAAGTAAAATCGAATGAAATTTTTTAATTAAACATTTTTCAATATAAATATATAATTTTAGTAAAATCATAAATAGAATATAAAAGGATAATCACATGGGCATGAAGTACAGCATATGGTTTCTTAAGGAGTTCCATAACAAACACATTTTTTTAGATTTTAAGTCAAATGAAGAAACAATTGTTAGTTTTAATGAATCAGTTACGTTAACCGATCGAAAATACACATTTTCGAGTAAGATATATAATTTTAAATCGAATATTTATCATTCAAAACACAACTTTTTGTTGAGATAGAGAGCATTTGTATCCAATACATTCAGAACATCCAAATTTTTAAATATAAAATAAAATAACAATTATTATATACCAATGAGTTCGTAAAATTGTTAACTTTTGATCGGTATAAGTTATTTAAGATTTCAATCAACCGTTTAAGAGATAAAGGGTGCAACAGCATAACACACATAGAATGTCTGTCCATTTTGAATGTAATAAAAACAAGGATTAAAATCATATTTTACATACCTTTTAGTTATATCCAGCAGTGCTCCTTGAAATATTTTAGCCCCTATGTGAAATGAAACAACTAAAACGTCAAATAAAGCATCTTCCACTAAAACTAAAATTTTTGTCCCCTTCAATTTTGTGACATCAGAGTCCGTATCGGTCGCCATTTCTGATATGCTAGGCTTACCCTCCATGGGTTTGCAAGGCAAGCGAAGACGAAGAAGCCGACTGCGCCTGCGCAGTAACAAATCTTTCTAACACATTTTGTCTGCTTTGGGAGAATATTTAAACTCATTTATTTCGTAATAAAAGTACGAAAATCAGAAAGTTTGGAGTCTGATCTATGAATTTCAATAGATTGTTAGTGCTAACGATCTAAAACTTAATAGAAATTTCAAAAATAGAAAACCTCTCCTCACAGAGCCACGTTCGCAAACTCCCATTCGTTATGGGCGGAACTCGAGTTATCTTTTCCCACGCTAATAAGGCTAGGCTTAGAGCCGATCACAGATATTTCATAATCAACGTAACCTATTTTAACGCTTATATTTGACTGTAAATTTAGTATTTAATTCATAAATAGACATAATTCTGACAATGTGATGTTATTTAGAGTGTTAAAAATGTAGAACTAAAGAGATACTTCACTCATTATTTGTGTTACATGGGCTCAACTGGTGTACGAAAAGTTTAGCTAAGAATTCTGTTTGCTTGACGCCATTTTGAGTAGTTCTCCTAACTCAAAGCCGTAAATAAGTGCTAAATCGCCACATCCAAAGATATTATTCTGGTTTTCGTTCTGTTGTCTTACATCTTAAGTAAAATTCATGACCAGAATGAAAAACTTATCCCTCATACAGATTTTATACATTTGAAATGTTATTTTGAGAAGAAACTCTTACTAGAACATTTGACTTAATTTTATTATAAAAATACCTTTTTATTAGTGAAGATAAATTTTTATTATGATTCTGGATATTTATTTGGAAAACAATATTTTGAAATGTATTTCGACAAAAATACAGTCCAAGAACAAAAGATAATAAGTATTTTTTTATGAAAAGCGCGTAACTTAAGTGAATAAATTTATTAAAAAACATTGTTCTGTAATATTTTAAACATTTCATCGGCAAATGTCCTCTGTATTTTAGATAGTACATATAAAGCCGAAAAAAAATATTCTAATGTCTCCTTGAGTGTGGGTGTTATATGCCAAAATATTAAACGAAAAATTCAACACACACGCCTTTTTTTAGTGAATTTTGTTACTTTTTAAGTAAAGCATGACAATTCTATGTTCATGGATTAAAACTTGCCGTATTGCTTCTTATTTAAGTTAACATTAAAAAAGTCTAGTTACTTTTTTGTACTGTTCAATTATTTTCAACAAGTAATGCGTCTATTTGAATTTGATGCTTCTAAGTTTACTTTCCAACTTAGCAAAACTATCCTTATCCTATTCTTAATTCACTCGCAGTTAGCCTACTCATCAGTTCAATCGCCAAAATTTGTCTGCCTATCAAACAATTATTTTAATTGTTGTAGATTTGATTTCATAAATTGTAGTTAAGAGAGAAATAGAAAAAAAAAACCAAATGTGAAACTTGTAATTTTAACTCATCATTTTTAGTAGAAAATTATTATACTCGGACTTTTTACTGAAGCTCGTTTTGAATCTAGACGAATATTATTTCCAGCTAAAACTATTTCATAACTTATCTAGCATTAATATTTCATAATATATTTCGAATCATGTTTCAGAGTAAAAAAGTTTCTAGGAAGTCATTTCCAAAACGGGGATAAAACCAGTCAAACGTTAAAATAACAATAATGCATGGGTAAAAGAGGAACCGAGTTCATTTTCTATTTATTTTAATTATTTTGTAAAAACGAACATTTTATTTATATTATTTCTTGATTGTTCTGAATATAGTGTAGTAATAACAGTACAGTGTGGCTAATTAATAGAATATTCTTTCTAAATTTATTTTTAATTCTTGTTTTCCAATTGCGCAATCCCATTTTTTCCTTTTGAGGCTTGGAAATTCCATAAGAATTTCAATTGAAACCTTCTCGAACTAGATATGGAGACCGTCCCCCACGCCGCAAATCTGCAGGAGGCGAGTCTCACAGCTGTTGGATAAAGTATGGTGTAGTGGATGGGTGGGAAGGGGAGAGGGGGGGGGGTGAAGGGAAAGAGAGAAGGAACATCGTAAGTGCAGGAAAGGAAGAGGACAAGGAATGAACGATCCCTCTGCATTCTTTCTCTTCCAGGCAAGAAGTGTGAAAATCAAACTGACATTTTTCTAACGGCCAACTAGAAGAAGGATCTTTGTTAATTTTTGTTTTATGCCTGAAGTAATTGCGTTCTATTCTTGAGATTTGGAGCGTTATGATTTTTACTTCAAGATCGAGATTTCTTAGTTTATACCCAACACATTTATTTTTTTTAATTTTTATAGTATAGAATTTCAAATTAAGAGTAGTAATAGAATATAAATCCCGTTTGTATCATGTACAAATATTGGATACCAGCTTAGGGTTATTTTCAAAAATCTAATTAAACGAAAAAATTGGTTCTTTAAACATTTTTTTCTTTTTTAATAGCCAAGTTTGCACGTTCAACAAGAAGTTAGAAATACACGATTTTTTTTAATGCATCAAGAAAACTGTTAACGTTATAGAAGTGAAATTAAGATAAAAATTAGATTCCGAAGTGGCGATGCGAAAGCATAACTTTACTGCCAATAACCACACTTTTTCAATAATCCAAAATTTGAAGAGCTGAAATTTTATATTTATTTAAATAATAGTTTGGAAATAAAACTATTTTAACATTTCTCAAAAAATAATTTATAATTATATGCAGGATAATTTATATTTTACAAGTAAAAGGCACATTTAAAAGTTTGAATCGTGATTTCTAAAATAAATTTGTCTTTGTTGCTAATAATTTTTTTTAACAGCGTTAATTTTTAATTTGATTATTTTGTTAAAGTGATTATGTTCAAAAGAACAATTTGCTCCGAAGTGACTTGAATGTCAGTTCATTAAATGAGTGTCAGTTTTGGCGAAAGATAGAAAAGTAGAAAATTACAAGTTTATTTCATATGCGCATTGTTACAATGGTATTTATCGATAATATTTTGATTTATAATTTAATTGAAGATCATATCTTGTGACAGTGCTCCATTCCTACCAATTGCAACCTCTCAGTGATTAATTGATCAACGAATTCTGAAATACTGAAGTCTCAAGTCAACCATTTTGAACCAGTAATAATCTAACTCTATAAATTAATTTTTGAAATCTAAACTAAGTTAAAATTGCACACATTTAACATTTGATTTATATGTTCAAACTAGCTGAATACCCGTGCTGCGCTATGAAATTTTACCATGTGCAATTTAGCAATCAAAAGACATTCATGTATCTACATTTCAGACGTTTGCTCCCATTTCGATCCCGTTGTATTGATTTATAAAAATAGGAAGTTTCCTTTGTTAACATTTTTTTCGAAATTTATCATTAAGAATATATTGAAAATGAGACATTTGAATATCCCTCGTTTGGAACGTTTAACCCCCTTCGAACCCTTTTTAATTAGTTAATCAAGATTGCAATAGTTTATTGTGTTTATTTTTTGCACTTAGTTCTAAATTTCAAAGCTGTAACTGTATTGGAAGTGAGATATTAAGATATTGCTCGTATAGTTTCAATGTTACGTCGACTTTTCATCTCTTAAAAATTCATTAATCGATATTGGAATGACTAATTTTTTCTATATTTGCCCTTTTCAACGTTTGCACCAAATATCAGAATTGTGATAACATTGGAAGTGGGTCATTCGGATATCGAACGGTTTGGAACGTTTAACCCCTTTTTGACCCTTCAAAAATGGTTAATCGAGATCGGTTTAGCTTACTTCTTCTATATTTGCCTTTGCTGACATTTGTAAAAATTTTCAGAGTTGTGACTATGTGGGAAGTGGGACATTCGAATATCCCTCGTTTGGAATGTTTAAAAAAAATTCTACCCCTTAAAGTGGGTTAATCAAGATCTAAATAGCTTACTTTTTCTATGTTTACCATTGTTGATATTTGTACCAATTTTCAGAGTTGTGGACATGTGGGAAGTGTGAAAAGTAGTGACGAGTGAGTGAGTCAGTCAGTGAATGAGTGTGTGAGTCAGTCAGTGAATGAGTGTGTGAGTCAGTCAGTGAATGAGTGAGGGCTTTGTCTTATATATAGAGAGATAGAGTAGGATTTTTGAAGTCTTATATTATAATCTAGGGATAAGCTTATGCAAAGGGCCTGTTCATTTCATATCAACATTTTCAACTAAAACTATAACTGCTATTAGGCATGCCTTATTGATAATTTAAGTGGTTAAGTCAATGAAAATTCCAAAATCAACCGAAATTTTAGGCTGAAAGTGCAACTGTGAGAGAACTTTTAATTTTTGAAATCAAATTTTGCCAGCAAAATATTCAACATCTAGCCAATATGGCAACGATTTTGTTCACACGACAAATTAGCAGAATTTTGATGCTAAAAGTCGTCATTCCGTCGATTTTTGAACATCCATACCCTTGCAAATGCAAGAATTTTTTTTCTCTAGTCGTTCCATTAAAATCCTTTCAGCATTTTCAGACATTGATAGGGATTCATTTATATATATTCATTTCATTCATAAAGTGAAGGACGAATGAATGGGAGTCAGCGTGTCATACTAGGATATTCTATGCAAAAAGAAAGGGGGGAAAATCAAGGTTGATTCTTTAAAAACTTAAAATACTTTATACGTCTGTTGGATGAGAAAGTAAAAATATTTCTAGTTTTAATAAATGAAGGCAACTAGTGGCTATAAAATCGACAGATTGTATTGAACCAACTCTCAACGCGTATTACTTGGTATTTCTGTGTTCCAAAGCTTTACTTGTTCTGTTCTTGGAAGTAATGTAGATAGACGTTTTAAAGAAAAAGAAGAAAAAAATTGACCATAATATTAGCATGGCAACGGTACATTATGCTAAAGCAGTTGTTTGAAAATGTTTTTTAGTGCCTCTAGCGAGAAAATTACATTTCTGAACGTCGCTATCTTTTCAATTAATGTCAGGCAGCGCATAGCAAATTCGTAGAGCCATCCAATCATTTCTGCGCACTCAGAGGCTTTGCAGAGGTAAACTACAGCCTACACGTCACCAGTCGAAGTGCTAATTGAGGTTGTCTGTAATAATGCCAGTGACTAGCAAAGTGTAAACACTTCATGGCATTCACTGAGAAAGCCAGTTTTTCACTAACTCGCCAGAAGCTGGTAGCTCCATTAGATCAAATATTTTTTATTTGCTATAGTGTACAACTCCCATTACTCGTGTTCTCCCATGCCCACCGACTGGCAGCGTATTGCTCACTTAAGCCGGATTTACACGCTACCAGTCGGGTTCCTAGTTTAGATTCCTAGTTCTGTGACGTCAGCTAAGCGGCCGCTGCGCCGTCTGTTACCGATCACGGGCGAGCGCACGTGATTGGTTGTTGGGAGTCGCTGGTACCAGTAAATAGAAAATGTCTAGTTTACTGGAACCAGTAGCCAGGTGACGTCACAGACTGGCGATCTAAACTGGAACCCCGACTGGTAGCGTGTAAATCCAGCTTTATACCTGGAGGGTTCCAGTAGTGGACATTATAAAGAATGTACTTGCTGATTCTGAGGTAAAAGATTGGGTGTTATTAAACGAAATGCGGTTTATTGTTTATTTAAAATGCTCAATTTGTCATATTTTAAGTACAATTTTTAATGATATTTGTGTTTGCAACAGTGAGTTATAATATAGTTTTTCTTTTTAATCTAATTTTTATATTCAACAAGGGGAATTATAAGCCCTGACAACTTTTTCTGCAAAACTGTTTATTTTTACCCATTTTGCTTTATCCGACAGAACGACATGGAATCGATTACGATTCAGTGATTAAAAATCTAAATTGAAGTGCATCAGGAAATCGATCAATGCGAGCTAGATGTTAGATGTACTTAATTGAAATTCGATATTTGCAATTCATGTTAATCATTTTTTCAGTTAATTCGATTTTTTCTCTTTATTTCGATTTGCTCACATGTCTTAGAGGAAAGTACCTGGGCATAAATTAAAGGGATATTTTTTATGGATGTATTCCTCAAACTTCTAAACCTCAGATTTTCTAAAGGAGTCAATGTTCTCCTCTAATGCTTTCTAAATTATGTAATATAGTACAAGACATCATATTTTTTAACGTAACTCTTTATTGTGGATTTTTCCTTTCAATTACCCTCTCTGTAATGCAGGGTAATAGAGGTATTGTATTCGATTAAAAAAAATTCGATTTTCCTTTAGAATTTCAACACATTTTGTAACGTCTTGAATTCAAAAAAGTGGTATAGAAAAAATGTATGTGTGTCCGTACGTCTGTCTGTGGTTAGAATAACTCCCGAACGAATTGACCTGTCGTTAGGCCGAAAAAATGGCTCTAACGATTTTAATCAAAATCGATGTGGCCTTTGAAAGTGTTCTAAACATTTCGTCTTCAAAATTTCCTTAGAAATTCAACAAAGGCGTAAAAACGAATATCTTTAACACTGAGTTCTAATTCCTTAACGCCCATTAGCGATTCTTTATTCTTTGATTCTTGATTCCCGAAAGAATAATGTAATTACCGAAAAACATATACCTATTTTCGCCATTTTTGCGTTGTTTTTTGTTGTTTTTTCGCTTAATGTAATAATAATCGCCAAACTGTCTGTTTTTTTAATAAATTAATGAAAATATTATAACGATAACGGTAAATTTTGCGAATTCATGTCAAATTTAAATGTAGTGACTAAGTGACTAATTTTATAGTATAATGGAAAGTTGTGCGATGTTCCACATCCATAGTTTTAAAAATTTATTATTAAACTTTTGGAGACTGTAAAAGTATTTAAAACGAATCTGAATCACTGTCGACCAAAAAAAAATTTTTTTTTGGGGGGGGGGGGGGGAAATAAAAAAAAACCTCTAACATTTTAAAATTCATCAAAATTTTTCAAATTTAATTTTTTTAAACCAATCTAGTTCAATATTGACAATGACTGTCATTAAAAGACCGCTTCAATGGCGCTGTACTAGTCAGAACCTTTTAATAGAACTTTATGCATAAACACTATTTGAAGGATGATTTTACAAATACTAAAAATGCAGTTAAAAATACTACTAAGTAGTAAACAATATTGGAAACAGGGATTCTGGAAGATTAGCCAGTTCTCACCGGAACTTGAACATCGTTCCAAAATACACGATTTTTTCTAACCATAAACATATAAAAAATATCACAAAAATAGTTTTACTCTCCACCTTCCTTTATAAATAAAATATTTCAATTTTAAAACTGTGCATCAAAACTTCCAGTATATTTTATCCAGCATTGCAGAGGCAGCCTGTGGTCGAAAATATCAGTGCAGCCGGAAATATAGGTTCTGGAATATATAGGTTTTTAATAGAATTTTTTTAACATTGAAAATTGTAAAAATCGCAATTTTTCTAAGAACTCATGCATTTAAAAATTTAGCAAAATTTATTTTCTTTTCCAATTAATTTGACTGAGGTTCAAAATATCTACTAGTTAATGCAGATTTGAATTCTCAAATCATTTTTCAAAAAGATTATATCAAACTTTAGATATCACTATTTAAATGAAACTTCACGTGTCAAAAAACACGACTTTTTAAACAAATGAGTTTAAAATATTCAAATTTATTTTCAGAACAAAATAATACTTCAAACTAATAAAATAACTCTCTAGCCTTCAGATGATACCATTATCTCGTAAAAATTCCATCTAGAGATTATTTTAAAGCAAAAAGACTATATACACATTTGACCGATTTTTGCGATTTTTCAAGTGTCCACATATACCTTAATGAAAGCAATTCGTATTGACTAGAATTAGTAACAACCTCGCTTGATCGTCGATTTTCAAAAATAATTATTTAAGATAAATGTGGGTTCTTTGACAAAATTTGATGCCAAACAACCAAGCTATGACCCTATTACATTGTCAAGAGCCCAACTACGACCTTCTTTAGAGTTTCTGTGAAAACTTCTGCCAAATCTTTCTGTGAAGTACCATCTTAATAAATAAACACATCGGATTGTGACAGTAAACTGTCACTAAAAGACAATTTAACCCAAGTTTAATTGCGATCCATCATGTCAAGATAACAAATATGTACAAATTGGTGACATTTTAGTTCGAAGCCTTCCTCTGTTAGATTTTACAACAAATATAAGTTTGGATCAGGGCCTGATTTACCATTAGGCCTACTAGGCCCGAGCCTAGGGGCTCCTAAATTTGGGGGCCCCCAAATTTTGAAAGTTTTCTGAAAATTTTAAATATAATGGTCTTTTTATGGGAAGTACTGAACAAAATTAATAAAAATTTTTTAGTTACACATCCACAAATTCCATATTTTTTATAGTCACAGAGAGTTAAGTTAGATAGATAAACCTAATCAAGCAAAACTTTCCGGTTCAGCCAATCATGTACAACTTCTTCGTATGTACACGGAGACAAGGGCTTTACGCCGCTGTTCTTCTTCTCTCGCCTCTTGTAAAGAGATGTTCACCAACCAACCAACCAACCATATTGTTGCACAAATTGTCTGTATATATTGTAAATAGTGACGTATTATTTTAAAATTCTATTGTAATTTAGTTTTATCTTATTTTTATTTATTAATAGCGATTATACAGGTTAGAAAAAGGTGGCAACACCTAAAGCAATCGAGAAGTTTCGAGATATTTCTTTTCCGACGAATTGGCTGGAAATTTCTCGATTATTCTCTCGCGCTAGTATTTAAAGACCGGGAGATCGGGAAAGTTTTCAGATTGACTTTGGACTTCGATGAAAGCGTATCGCTTTGTTTACCTATTGGAGTGAGCTTGTATAATCGCTGTATTCGAAGTTGTTTTTTTGCTAAAGCTTGTGTTGAAGCTTGTGAGCGATTACACTGTTGCCTGTGGATAAATTTTGTGAGTTTTCTGAAGAGAGAATAAATATTTTTATACTGTAAAAACTGTGCCATCATTGCCTCAGCGGAAAAATTCATAACAGTGGTGTCAGAAGTGGGGTCTCGTAATTTTGAATGCAGACAACTAGAGGAATGATGGAAGACCAAATGAAGCAGTTGATGGAAATGATTGTTGGAATGAAGGCCCAACAGGAAACCAGCGCCGCCGAAATGAAAGCCAGTCAACAAGCTACCGCTGCTGAAATAAAAGCCGGACAAGAATTAACCGCCGCTACAATAGCCGCTGGTCAAGCCCGTCAAGAAACGACAAATGCCGAACTCGCCGCTACAATCGCCGCTGGTCAAGCCCGCCAAGAAACGACTAACGCCGAACTTGCCTCCGCAATCGCCGCCATCCAAGAAGCAACATCATCGGATATTAAAGCTTTAGCCGCCAAGTATGAAACAACATCTGCAGCAGTGAATGAAATCAAAGAAGAAATGAAGATAGAGCTAGCCTCAATGGTTAAATCAACCATAATAGAAACTACCTCAAATGTTCTGCAATCCGTGAAAGAAGAAGTATTCAATGCAGTAAGAAAGGAAGCTGATGAAAAGTTTGAGGAGTTCAACGGAAAAGTGAACAACTTAGGTGACAAAGTTTCCACCATGAAAGAGAAGCAGGAAAAGTTTCAAGACGCTGTTGAAGAAAGATTTGAAAAGTTTTCACTCGCGAAGCTGCGACCATTGCAACTCCTAAATGGGATAATGTTTCCACTCCCTTCATTGCGCCACGTTCCAACATCAAAGTGGCCACTTTTGATGGGAGGTCGTCTTGGCGCGTTTATCAAACGCAGTTTGAAATTATTGCTTCTGCGAATGGTTGGGACGATACTTCGAAGGCATTCCATCTCGCAGCATCTCTTCGAGGTGAAGCTGCTGACATTTTACAGACACTACCTGAAGAGAAGCGGGGAGAATTCGTGACGCTGGCAAGTGCGTTGGAGTTAAGGTTTGGGGAGCAGCATCTAAAGGATTACAACAGACGGCAATTGAAAGTGAGACAGCAGAAGGCCAATGAAACTCTTCAAGAATTGGCATCGGATATAGAAAGACTGTCGCTCCTCGCTTTCCCAGCCTGTCCCTCGGACGTACGAGATAACCTGTCTCTTCAGTATTTCGTGGATGCCATCAAAGATCCCGACATACAGCAAGCTACCAGGATGTCAGACAGCAAAGATCTGAAGTCCACCCTCGTCTATGCCATGAGAGTAGAAGCCGCACAGCAAGCTTCTAGAAAAGATCGGCGTTTCGTAGGTGAAACATTGGCAGACGATTCCTCTGAACTTTTCACGAAAAAGTTTCAAGAACTGGAAAACAAGATGGAGCGAATTATGAGAAATATTCCTGGCTCGAGGGATCGAAAAACTAGAGTAGTTTGTTGGCTCTGCAACCGGGAAGGACATTTCAGACGTGATTGCCCTGAGTTGGACAGGAGAGGGGACAGACCCTCGTCCGAGCCTCATCAGTTAAACTAAAGAGCGGCTATCTCGCGAGGCGGAGGTCGCCGTGTAGAGCAGGTGGTGCCCCACTCAGCCTCTATCACATCTCATCCCTTCAAGGAGGAAACCATGGTTTATTCGTGGAGGGCAAGATCAATGGAACTCCCTGTCGTCTAATAGTTGACTCAGGGGCAAATGTAACCATCTTACGGACGGATGTAGCCCGGCGCCTGGACAGCCAACCTCTTTACACGGCGCCTTCAGTTTCACTACAGACTGTGACTGGTGACAAAATTTCTGTGCATGGGAAATTAAATGTCAACATCTCTTTTGGATTTCACACCTACACTCACACCGTTTACTTCGCTGAAATTATTGACCCATGTATTCTTGGATTGGACTTTTTAAAGAGAAATTGAATTACTTTGAATTTCGAGAAAGGCGAGCTTCAAACGGGGAAAGAAGAAGTTCCATTGTTCGGTTTGGACTCGGAAGAGCCGTGTGCATATCGAATAGTAACTCTTGAAGATATCACCATCCCCTCCATGACAGATTTGGTTGTAAAAGGTTCAACGGAGCTCCCGAAGGCCTTCCGATTTGGAGTAACGGACTTCCCATCATCGAATAGCGTCCCGAAAGGAGTGGTAGTAGGAGTGACGCTTGTGGATCTTTCTCAAGAGGTGGTGCATGTGAGAATGGCCAACATCGGTGATTCTAAGAGAGTTATCAAGAAAGGAGAAGAAATTGCCACTTGCACACCTGTTACAAGCATCGAACGAGGATCGAAGGAGCTTCCGACCGCACCACCCGCGGATTTAGTGGACCAGCTTCTCGAAGACTCTCGGTTGGAAAGAAGGCAAGAGAAAATTGTCGGAAACCTTATAAAAGAATTTCAAGACATTTTCTCCATATCATCGAAAGATGTAGGAAGAATAGAGCTTACTCAACATCGAATCGATACTGGGACCCATTTACCTATTAAACAACATCCTCGAAGTCTTCCTTTCGCAAAACAAGAGGAGGTCGGGAAACTGTTACAGGAAATGGAAGATAATAGAGTTATCGAACCCTCCTCAAGTCCATGGGCCTCTCCAATCGTACTCGTTCGAAAGAAGAATGGTTCCACCAGGTTTTGTGTGGATTACCGGAAGCTGAACGAAATTACGAAAAAGGACAGCTACCCTCTGCCAAGAATCGATGACACTTTGGACACTCTATCGGGGAACCAGTGGTTTTCGACTTTGGATTTGAAGAGTGGATACTGGCAAGTGGAGATACATCCCGACGATCGTGAGAAGACTGCCTTCACTACCGGCCAAGGATTATGGCAGTTTCAAGTTATGCCGTTTGGCTTGTGTAATGCACCGGCTACGTTCGAGCGACTAATGGAGACTGTGCTTAGAGGACTTTCCTACGAGACCTGTCTTATATATTTGGACGATATCATTATCACCGGGCGGAGTTTTGATCAACACTTGCAAAACGTGAAGAACGTGTTCTTGAAGCTTAGGTAAGCCCACTTGAAACTTAGCCCATCAAAATGTAAGCTCTTTAGGAGGAAAGTTAGTTATCTCGGACACATCATCTCATCCGAGGGAGTGAGCGCAGATCCAGCCAAGATCCATGCTGTGCAAATTTGGTCTCGACCGCAAGATATTCATCAATTGCGAAGCTTCCTAGGCCTGTGCACGTATTACCGTAGATTCGTGAAAGGTTTCTCCAAGATCGCCAGACCCCTGCATCGACTAACAGAGAGCAAGCAGAAGTTCCTGTGGACTGCCGACTGTGACGACTCCTTCAATCAACTGAAGAGCGCTTTAACATCCGCGCCTGTTTTGGCTTTTCCCGAGGTTAACAAGGACTTTATTTTGGATACAGATGCCAGCAATGAGGGAGTGGGCGCCGTTCTTTCCCAGGAAATTGAAGGACAGGAGAAAGTCATCGCTTATTTTAGTAAGAGCCTGTCAAAATCCGAGCGGAACTACTGCGTCACAAGAAAGGAGTTACTGGCAATAGTAAAAGCCGTTGAGCACTTTCATCATTACTTGTACGGGCGAAAATTCCTTTTAAGAACTGACCATGCGTCTCTGACTTGGTTGCTGAATTTCAAGAATACAGAGGGGCAAATAGCAAGGTGGATCCAGCGCCTACAGGAGTACGACATGGATATCCGTCACAGAAAGAGAACGTCCCATGGGAATGCAGATGCTCTTTCTAGAAGACCATGTCCGGAGAATTGCCGATTTTGTTCGAATGCGGAGTCTAAGTTTGGGACAACTGCATCTGCCGTTCGTAAAATAACTTCCAAGTCAATTACTTCAGACGTGGATCCTTGGAGTGATCAGTATGTCCGTAAAAGTCAGGTCGAAGATCAGGACTTGAAACCTCTAATTGAATTCCTGGAAGCGGCTACCGGAAAACCCAGTTGGCAGGAAATTGCATGCTATAGCCCAAAAATGAAGAGATATTGGGCTATGTGGGACTCTTTGCACTTGAAGAATGGAGCACTCTACCGCCGATGGGAGTCCGATGACGGCAAAAGCTTCCGGTGGCAATTAATCCTTCCAAGTTCTAAAGTTACAAACGTTCTAGAAGAACTTCACAGCAGTTCTACTGGAGGACATTTTGGTGTCACGAAAACTCTTCAGAAAGTCAAGGAGAGATTCTTCTGGGACAAAGCAAAATCCGACGTGGAAAAGTGGTGCAAGTCCTGTGATGCATGCAATTCGCGGAAGGGACCGACGACCCGAACTCGTGGAAAGTTGAAACGTTACAACGTAGGAGCACCATTCGAAAGAATTGCTTTGGACGTCTTAGGCCCCCTACCTCACACAACTAATGGCAACAAATACATCCTAGTTGTCATGGACTACTTTAGCAAGTGGCCAGAAGCATACGCGATTCCGGACCAGGAAGCCACAACCGTAGCATAAGTCCTCGTACGGAATTGGATCTCCCGATTTGGCGTACCCCTGCTGATACATTCCGATCAGGGGACGAACTTCAACTCTGCCGTCTTCACTGGGCTGTGTGACTTGCTCGACATGGAAAAGACTCGTACAACTCCCCTGCACCCACAATCCGATGGAATGGTTGAACGATTTAATAGAACGATTCTGAATCATCTTTCCTTGTTTGTTTCCAAGAACCAGCAATATTGGGATCAGAAACTTCCACTGTTCCTTTTGGCCTACAGAAGTGCTACTCACGAGACCACCGGATATACAACATCTCAAATGATTTTCGGAAGAGACCTTAGACTACCCTGCGACCTCCTCTTTAGACGACCACCGGACACTCCTTCCTCGCCTGTCCAGTATCTAGATGACCTCCAGGCACGTTTGGAAGCCGTACATCGGTCCGCCAGAGAAAGAATCAACATCATGACGGAGCGCATGAAGGTCCGCTACGATACAAAGGCCACGGAACGTTCATTCCAGGAAGGTGACAAGGTGTGGTTAGGGAATACTAAACGTCGGAAAGGACTCTCTCCTAAGCTCCAGGCGAACTGGGAAGGGCCGTATGTGGTCCTTAAAAAGATCAACGACGTCGTGATAAGGATTCAACGGACACCCTCCTGTAAACCTAGAGTAGTACATCACAATAGGCTAGCCCCATATTATGATAGAAGTGATTGAATGACCTTTCCTCTTAAGGACTTCACTGCCCGGGACGTGCAGTCTTTAAGAAGGGGGAAATGTTGCACAAATTGTCTGTATATATTGTAAATAGTGACGTATTATTTTAAAATTCTATTGTAATTTAGTTTTATCTTATTTTATTTATTAATAGCGATTATACAGGTTAGAAAAAGGTGGCAACACCTAAAGCAATCTAGAAGTTTCGAGATATTTCTTTTCCGACGAATTAGCTGGACATTTCTCGATTATTCTCTCGCGTTAGTATTTAAAGACCGGGAGATCGAGAAAGTTTTCAGATTGACTTTGGACTTCGATGAAAGCATATCGCTTTGTTTACCTATTGGAGTGAGCTTGTATAATCGCTGTATTCGAAGTTGTTTTTTTGCTAAAGCTTGTGTTGAAGCTTGTGAGCGATTACACTGTTGCCTGTGGATAAATTTTGTGAGTTTTCTGAAGAGAGAATAAATATTTTTATACTGTAAAAACTGTGCCATCATTGCCTCAGCGGAAAAATTCATAACAATATACAACTTCTTATATTATGAAATGAAAGAGTCTTTGTGATTGATTGGTTTGCAGGCTCTTCCGTGGACTTTTTGAAACTTTTTTTTCCCTCCTTTTTGGTGAGATCGTGGAAACAGTGGAAAGGTTACTTTGTATTACTTACAATTATTGTTATAAAATTAAGTAATCCTTATTATTATATAATTTGTGGACCCTGTGGTAAAATGTAAGTTTAAAATACAGGAAAGTGTGCTTTAAAATCAGTCATGGGGGGGGGGGGGGTCTTGATTAATTCAAAAGTTTTGAGGAAATTAAGATCATACTAATTATAACAAAAAAATCGTGTGAAAGTAAACTATGAGTTTTAATTGTAAAAAGTTAGTCTTAACGAATGTAGCTTGATCTGGTAATATTGTGACGTAAGGAAATAAATATTTGCTATTGGGGGCCCCTCTCTGAATGTTGGGCCTACAGTAAAAAAATTTCTAAATCGGGCCCTGGTTTGGATATACAATTTGGCGAAAAAACATGTCTCCGAATATTTAAGTTCTAATCCGATATAATTATTTGAAGCAATCAGTTATTGAGGAAAAATTCTTAGTGTTAAATTTCGAATCATTTCCATTTGTAATATTCGATTGAATTTTATGTTATTTCACGAAACTTATTCAGACTTTCAAACTGATTTGTAAAATTTTTAGTTTAGCTTTAACCTACTGCAAATTAACTTCCGGTCCTAACTCCCAGTCCATCTCTACGCAATATTTTAAAACCCATTACAATTTTGGGCCAAACTATATATTTCTAAATAACATTTTCAGTAAGGTTATTTTTATGAATTACAATGGAATCAACATTTAGAGAATTACAAACTTAAAAAAAAAAAAAAAAAAAAAAAAAAAAAAAAAACATTTTAAATATTTCTGAAAGGTTTTCATCGTGAAGATGCTTTTATCTAAAAAATTCCAATTTTATTTTGCTACATTTTATCATAGAAAGAAGTGTCTTTGGAATCTAACATTTTCAATAACATCTGCGTCTATGCAAGTTCTATGACGCCTATAAATTATAAATGAGAATGTAATGCCCACCTTTTTTTTTTTTTTTTTCTTTCTAAATTCCTTTTTGTAAAAATGTTATGTTAAAAATCTGTTTAGATTGCGAAAAATAAGTGCAATTTTAAACTGTGCAGTTTGCAGTAGGAATATCGCCAACAGTAATTTCTTGCCGTGTTGTTAAGCCTTGTAAACTAATTTGCGTAAATTTCTGATTAGTGCGAGAGCAGGGAACCATTTTAGAGTTGGGTATTTCAGGTTCTCTCAAGTTTCATATACAAGTATTTCAATTTTTAGAAAAAGATATAGATTATGGTTATTAATAGATATAGATTATGGTTATTAATAGAAGTTATAGATTATGGGTGGTTCTCTGATTGTGGATAAACTTTGTAACAAAATTAATGTATGCTAACGAATGATAGTACTAGAGCTCGTGACCATTTTAGAGAAGATATTTGAAGCACTCTCAAATTTCGTAACTAGTACTTTAATAAAGCGTATTATCTTTTTGCCAACGCTGAGGTTCGATTGTGAGATCTTTGGTTACCCAGCCAGATACTCTAGCATCTGCACAAAAGAGATATCTGGAGTCTGGGAGTTGTATCACTTACTTGTACACGAGACCACCACATAGCCCCTTCCCAGTGAGTCGCGAAGGGACGAACAATTGAGTTGCTTGCCTGTCTGGCAGTGAGTCGCCGAAGATTGCTTGCTGTTTTGCCAGTGAGTAGCCAAAGATGCCGAGATGATAGTGTGGAAGTCGCGCAGTATTTTCAGAAGGTGCCGATAGATGGCATCTGTGGATTCAGTTTTCCAATAGTCACCAATAAAGCGTTGTAACTTTGCAATCGCTAGGGATCGATCGTGAAGCCTTTGGTTTCCCAGCCAGACACTCTATCCACTAAACAAAAGGGATATCTTGTGTCTAGGAATTGTATCTGTTATTAGTACATGAGACCACCACATTTAATATTTTATTGTTTTTGTTTGCAGTAAAATTAATTTGCCAATTCTTCTATTAGTCTAAGAGTCCGTGGCGCTTTCTCTCCTCGTATGCTCCAACGCCAACTCCTTTTCTGTGCTTCTCGGACGAATAAATATCGTTCATTTCCAATAGGCAAAATTATAAAAGAAAAATTACTATATTATAAATGAGGTGAGTAGCTACGATATGAGTGTATATTTAAAACCGCCTGGCCACTTTCAAATTCTTTTGATCTTGTAATTTTATATCAATCGAACAACAAATCAAGGACTTGGCTAATAGGTAGCAGTTATTTAACCGGACAAATATCGAAAACCGAATAGATAGTGTTGAAATGCAAACGATAAGCTAAATCTTTCATAACTCGTCACATCTAAGAAAAAACAAATACCCTTCCTGAAGAGTTTTAACGGTTAAGCATTGAATTATATTCTACAAACAATTTAAACAGTAGCCAACTTGGCAGGCAGAAGCGTACTAGCTATAGGGCTGTCCGGTGCAATCACCCGGACGGTCAGTATCTGTGAAAAGTGATCTGATCTGGTACGGAAGCATTTTTTTTATGTAAGTTTTTTCAATTTATTTAATATAAGTTGTTGCCTTCCATAACGTATCTTTTTAATTCATTCCCAATCACTCTCACTCCACCAGACCAACTTTTGTAATCACTCCCATCAGAACTATAGAATTATAGTCTACTATTTAAACGACTATTTTAATTTGAGATTACTGTCTGAAAATATGAGTTGAGTGACTACATACAATTATACTTCAAGAAAAATTTCACACTGTTAAATTGGGTAAAACAAAACATCTCGAGTTTTGAGCAGTTTAATTTAATGAACAAATGCTTCTCTCAATTTGTACGACAACTCCTCATATTCTTTTCGAACATTAAAATATTGCTTATTTCAAACAGGTAAAATAAGTTATTTTTTTAAATAAATAGTATATCCAAATGAAGTAACTACGATATGAGAGTATATTTAAATCCAACTTAAAAAATTAGAAATTTTTAATTTCTGTGCTGATTTAGTAACAGTCGTTGCTTATGTTGCCGAAAGTTACAAGCAAAAAGGTGAATGAGCATTGTATGTTCATTTCTTATATTTCTACCGAATTAGCTGCGGAACTCAAACTCGGTCGGTTACTAGAAGTTTTCTGGCGCAAGGGCTGAAGTAGAGCTGTGCACTGTTAAAAATTTTGTTCCACCTTGCACCAAAAATTGGTTCCCATTTAGCTGCCACCAACATTTGGTGCTTAGTTTCACGATTTAATGGTGCAACCTCGGACCGTAAGCACCATTAAATCGCGAAACTAAGCACCAAATGTTGGTGGCAGCTAAATGGGAACCAATTTTTGGTGCAAGGTGGACAATTTTTTTTAACAGTGTGCTATTGTCAACAGCAACAACCTCAATTACACCTCGTAATTTAGAACTTGACCAGATGGTGAGGTTCTGACACCTGAGCTAGCACCTCTCTTTCCACTTCGATGCCACATCAATAAGAGGACATAGTGATTTCGAAAGATTTAATCATTGAACTAAAGAAAAGGTCAAAATGTTTAGGTGTTGGCTCGACGTGTGTGTCCACGTCCTCACCCGGAGAAAGCATTGAAGTGGCAACTTAACTTCACAAAATTCCTTCTGCACCGAAATGATTTAATCCCCCCCCCCCCTTTTTTTATTAGTTCATTTTTTTACTTCATCCTGTTCCAGAGAGGTGGTTCTCTCACATATGTACGCGGAGGCAGGTTCTAGTTCACAAAGTCCTTCCTTTCCACTCCTAGCCGGGAGTTCAACCAACCAACCAACTAAAGAAAACACTGGAGTGACGACCTTGCCTTCTTTTACAAGCAACCCGGCTAGCCGGCGAGAATGAATACAAAAACTTAGCATATGCCAGAGTTTAAGGCAAAACATTTCGATTCGCCTATTCAAAATCCTCGTGGCGTACTATATTATTACCCAAATTTTCTGCATATAATTGTAAATAGTGACGTATTTCTTTTAAAGTTTTATTTTATTTTATTCGTTAACAGCGATAATACAAATTAGAAAATGCTTGCTTACATTTATATAAATCGGGAAATTTCGAGGTTCGAGTGTTTCCATATAGTGATCGTTAAAACAAAACTGGATTTTTCGAGAAATGTTCCACACATTAATATAAATAAGAATGCGGCGTGAAATCTTCAATTAGTCAGTGAGTTTTTGACTTTGCTTTATAAGGATTGCAGATTTTGTTTTTTTACGTTGTGTTGCATTTTCACCATTTTCGAAGTCGTATCTTGTGTTAAAGCTATAGAGAGCCATTAAGTAGAACTGCATTATTCATACTTTTGTTATTGAGATTGTTTAGAAAGTATAAATTTATCTTTTAATATATTATGTGATAGTATATTTTATAAGTGTTTTGTCTAGGTGTGTCTAGGGGGATGTTTGGAGTTATAGAAGATAGCAGTTTGCCGTTGAATTGTTCTTTTAATAAACGTATAAGTGGGTTGCTGTTAAGCCTTGATTAAGAATATCGAGTGCATTCTCAGATCTGAAGAGGTCCTCGCAACAAGCTCAGAATGGGGAATCCAGCCATCGTCCTCTCGGAAAAGGAAGCTAGTCCGAATCTGAAATCCGAAGTCAGCTTTCGACATCTGCGCTGCTCTTATATCCCCCAAAAAAACACTTTTGAAAAGTAGAAAAACCGCCAACCTCAAAAACACAAAAAACTTTCTTACAATAAAAAAATCATAAACATGATGAAAATTTTCAGCCACAAACACAGTGATATAAAAAAAATGGCCAACCTCTGATTAGAACTCTCGGTTGTGACTCGCTTACGAATGTATGCTTACTTAATTTATTTTTAACATTTAAGTTCCGCTCCCATAAAAATTTACGCTGCTTGAGGTTGGCGCCCGTCATAGGAATATTAACAATGCTTGCGTTTAAACTAATTTATGGATGTTTGCACGAATATTTGAGTTTATGATTTCATTTGGATGGGTAGGAAATACAAAGTGGTGTAAATATTCATGCTCGTGTAATTTTCAAAATAGTATAGAGAAACTGTGCTTGCATTTGAATCGTTATTAAGAATTTTTTAAGTAGGAAACTAAAGTGTTTCTGGTAAGCTTTTGTTTGGTTGATACATACATTTTGGGAAAGTTTTTATGTGTGGGGGGTTTTAAAGGTTAGTAATTAAGACGGGCGCCAACCTCAAGCAGCGTAAATTTTTATGGGAGCGGAACTTAAATGTTAAAAATAAATTAAGTAAGCATACATTCGTAAGCGAGTCACAACCGAGAGTTCTAATCAGAGGTTGGACATTTTTTTTATATCACTGTGTTTGTGGCTGAAAATTTTCATCATGTTTATGATTTTTTTATTGTAAGAAAGTTTTTTGTGTTTTTGAGGTTGGTGGTTCTTCTACTTTTCAAAAGTGTTTTTTTGGGGATATCATAAATTTTTTTTAAACACTGGCGACTTCTCTTTTTTGAATTTGTCCGTTTCATCGTTTTTCTATTTATCCCCTATGATAAACCTGGTACCAGGGATATTCATAATTCTTCAAACTGAGTTCGACGATACCTTACATGCAATAATTATCTTTAAAATTGATAAACCGAAAGTGGTACCAATAGCATACCTGGTACTTTAAACATTCATAATTCATCAAAACAAAAGTCCAACATGCTATATTTATCTTGGAAATTGATAAACCGAAAGTGGTACTACCTATGCTATACCTGGTACCTTAAACATTCATAATTTTTCAAGACAAGTCTAACGACACCCAACATGCCATATTTATCTTCAAAATTGATAAACCAGAAGTAGTACCACCTATGGTACACCTGGTACCATGAATATTCATAATTCTTCAAGTTGAGTTCAATGATATCTTGCATACCAAAATCTACTTGAAAATTGACAAATTGGTAGAATGCGGACGGCAGTAACCATCAAAATCGACCACGAACGAGAAACTACTAGAAACTTGTGTATGGCAACTCAACTCCCAAAACTTAAAGAAATACGTTGCCATTGACAAAGATCCTGTCTGCCAAGTTTCAGCTCGATTGGTTAGTTTGTACGCACAACGACCTATTTTGGTGCATAATAACGACTAATCAGTCCGGGACCCACAGCTTAACGTGGATTCCGAATCACAACGAACATCCACACCTAACACAGGAATCAAATCCGGCACCTTTAACTTACAAGGCCAGAGCATGCATCCCATTGAACGTTTATACTAATAAATTGTTACAAATAAATATTACAGGTTTTTTACAGTCTAATAAATATTGCAGTATAAATTATTTTTATTATACCAAGCATTATTTTGGTTCACATAATAACCCATTGATATTTGACAAAATTTAAAATATTTTCTTAACAACAATTTTAAAATTCACTATGAAATTACAATTTTGATGATATATGATTCTACAATTTCATTTTACAACGGAAAGTAAAAATCAACACATCTTTAAAAACGAATTACATTTTTGCAAATTCCATTAGCCAATCGCAATGCGTGGTTCATTTAGTCTTCTGTAATGAGTTGACTGTGACGTCAGGTCGTATAACCTCCACATTTATACTTTGCCCATAGTATCTTGCAACAAAATGTGATTGTTTTCATTTTTCAATGGAGATTTCCCGAAATTAAAATGTTTTTGAAAGTTAACTCTCTCTAAATTGGTCATACAGTTCAAATAACACATGCAACTTAAAGAACAAATATTTCTCTTAAATTCTGTCTCTTTAAAAATTAAATTATTTAAATTTTAAAGATGTTATAAGCCATATAATTATAGTCCAATTCGTTCTCCTATACTTTAACATTACGTTAAAACTCACTTAAGCCTAACATGTCGGAAAAACTAACTTCCAAATGAAACTAGCGTAGGATTTTAAGTTGAAACATTCTGCATCCTATAATTCAATCCGTTTGAAGATCTATAGATTAGTTAGGGCTGTACGTTTGTCTAAATTTTTACATCAAAATCGGGCTAGAACTCGTTTTTTTATTTCGTTTTGGAATTTTCAATATTTTTTTCTTCTTTGTCTTTTGTCCTATTTTTTTTTCTTTGAAAGATATCACCGAGACGAATCTATGGTGTTTTTTTGTATAATTATGTGAAGTTTCGTAAGCGCGCTAGAAAATAGTCAATTTCGGCTTTTTCGCTGGAAGTTGTGCAGAGAATAGATACTTACTGTCGTTTCTGCCTTTTTTTAAGGTTGGCGGCGAAACGACCGTTTCGTCTGATAAAACTCGGTGGCGCTGCTGTTTACTGACGTGTGGGATAGAGTATTATGCAACATAAGCTACTGAACATGAAATTGCAATTCCAATTATGATTTGCTCAAATAGAAACTGAATATTGCTTCTAACACGAATTGTATTCAATCCTACATATAATCCAGACTTTTTCACCATTCTGGAGGAAGAGAGGGCCGGCCAGATCAACACCTAACACCTCAAAAACATTAGTATCCCTAACTCGGTCAGGAGGCAGAGCTACTGGTTCAGTAACAGCTGGTTTTGCACTGTACCTTCGACACCTCACACACTTCCTAACGATATTTCGGACAGTTTTTCTAGCTTTTAGAATCCAATATTTCTCTCTGATAATTGAGAGAAGTATTTGAGTACCAGCATGACAATTTGTATGGTGTAAGTATTGGATCAACCTCACAGTCAAGGTACAGTTTTCTGGAAGGAGGATAGGTGACAAAAAACAATGGTCATCTTTACGCTCAGTTATTCTGGTCTTAACACGCAGCAATCCCTCATCATCCTTAAATACGTTAATTATTGGTGCACAATTTGGATCAGGGAAGAATTTTGATTGTTCCGAGCGAATAAGAACCTTTTCGGCTCTTTCAATTTCAGTACACGAGAGTTTTCCCGTCGCTCTATTTTCAGGAGTTTTACGACAGTTATCAAGAAATCTCTTGATCCATGCAGTCAACCTGATAATAGAGTGGTAATTCGAAAACTTATTTGAATACCATTCCTCATTGTTTACATTAATGTGACACAATTTAACTTTCCTCCTTTCAGAATCGACATCTTTCACTGCACAATTGATCTCAGTTGTAGGCCAATTTTTAGAATCCTCAATTAGCCATGCTGGGCCTTCACACCATTTTGAATCCAACAGATATCTGGGTGAACAGCCACGAGAAAGAACATCTGCTGGATTCAAGTGACCTGGAACGTGTCTCCAGTTTTCAGAAGGAGTAATTTCTCTTATTTCTCTTACTCTATTTGCCACAAAAATTGACCATTCCCCATAATGTTTTATCCAGTATAAAGCTACCATAGAATCCGTCCAAAAGGTAGTGGTCAAATCAGGCAGGTCCAATGCCTTCTGAATGGATTTGGCCAATCTGGCACCCACGCAACAAGCCAAGAGTTCTAACCTAGGTATTGATACAGTTTTGGATGGAGCAACCCTAGCCTTTGCTCTAATTAGATGTAATTTAATTCCGAAAGGTGTTTTTGATCTTAAGAAAACGCAAGCCGCGAAAGCAGTTTTGGAAGCATCTACGAAAACGTGCATGTCTGATGAGAAATTAGCCTCACAATATCTGGGGATTTCTAGGCCCTCTAACAAGGAAATATCAGTGAACCATTTATTAAATTTGTTATATAAATCTGGAGGTAAGGGATCATCCCATGATAATTTTAGTTTCCATGTTTCTTGCAACCAAACTTTAGGCTGCAATGTAGCTGCTGTTAATATGCCAATAGGATCAAAGATTCTCTGAATGGCAGATAACATCGACCATTTAGTCAATTGTTCAGTTTTTCCTAACTGTTCCTTATCGATGAAACACCTAAGAGTATCCCTGTCTAAATTCCATACAACTCCTAATACATTTGTATCACCTTCAGATTTAGTTGCGCCCTCCCCTTTAACATTGCTTTCCCATGCTCTGAGGTTAAAACACCCCATTTTCATAATTTCCTCAGACTTGGAAATAAATGGATGTATTTCCTGGGCGTGGAATACACCGGTAACACAATTGTCTACGTAGAAGGAATGACGCAGTTTATTAACCAAATCTCGATATTGTGGGGGACTATGCTCTAACAAATGCTTTATTGAGGCTGCTAATAGAAATGGGCTTGAGCAGACACCGAACACCACGCGACAATGACGATAAATTATTTCTTCACTTTCATGGGGATAGAAAAACCTTAAAAAGTCCTTATGTTTGGGGGTTATACTTAATTGCAGAAAAGCTTTCTCAATATCTCCTGATATGCCAATAGGGTACACACGAAATCTATCTAAGATATCCGGTATCAGTTCAATTAAATTTGGACCTCTATGAAGGCAATCATTAAGAGAAGGTTTACTTCTTTCCCTGGCAGATGCATCAAATACGGGGCGGATCTTAGTAGTTTTAGAAGGTGTATACACTGGTCTATGGGGCATATAATAACCATCATTTTTAATTTCATTATCTGGGACCTTTTCAATGATTTTTAACCTCTCCCATTCTTTAAATACAGCAACATAGGATTCAAGACAGTCCTTATCAATTATACCTTGACACATTCGTTTGTGTCTTTTCAATGTTAAACTTTTATTACTTGGTAATTTGCTTTCAGTTTTAAATGGCAAGGACAATTCATATCTACCATCTGGAAGCACATTTAAATTATTCTCAAATTGCTCAATTGCTTTTGCATAACGCATGTTTCCTTTTAAATTCTCCACTGGATCTCGAATACCTATTGTTTCCAGATCCCACAATTCTTTGATATTAAAAGTGGACAATTGTGTGGATAACATACTTACCACTGGTTTTGACAATTGTCTTTCACTTATAGCAGGCACTGACATTACAACATGTTCCCTAAAATTTTCTTTAATTTTACCCATTAAAGTATATCCTAACTTGGTTTCAACAGCCGTTAAACCACATTCGAGTGTAATGCTCATACCCGTTAAGATTAACCCAATAGAATCGGCTCCCATTAGTAAATCGATTTCATAATGTGACGAATAAATATCAGGTACATCAATATATTTTTCTTTTAGTTCTGATAGTACCAATATATTCCTAACCTTAGGTAGACACCCACAAATTTTATTCTCTGAAAGAACTGGAATTTTACAAGAAAAGTCACCCTTTAAACTACTTATTTCAACATTATAGAGGGAATGTTGCTTGGGACCCGTCTGCTTCCCCCCAAACAAACCGTGTAACATGATTTGTTTTGCTACAGGTGTCAAGTTCAATTTTTCAATTGCCCGTTGAGTAATGTAGGAATTTTCACTACCGCTGTCCAGAAGGCAGCGCAAAACCAGCTCTTTATTTTTATGACTAATTTTAATCATAATTGTTTGTAAATATATATTGGATACTTCTGACTGATTAGAAAGCGTATTGCCTATAACTGTGATACTAGGATCAGATTCTACTTTAATGTCTTCAACTTTAATGTCCTCTTTTTTGGGACACATTAAACTTTGATGGGATTTGTCATCACAAAAACCGCATTTAATGAATTTATTTCGACAAAATCGTGCCGAATGGTTTAATTTAAAACATTTAAAACAAGCTTTATTTTTTATAAGAATACTCTTCTTATCCTTTAAAGACATTTTCTGCGCCAAAAAACAGTCAGAACTAAAGTGATTTTGTTTTGAACAAAATATACATTTAAATTTGGCTGGCCCCTCTTCCTTACCTGCATTAATCAAGACTGCATTTGTGGGCAAAGATGGCTCCTCATCCCTGCGGTTTGGTAAATTCTTCTGTGGCACTCCAAGTCCCGAGCGAGCAAGTATGATCATCTCCTCACTTTGCACCTCCGAGCGAAGGAAGGACATTAATCTTTCCAAAGAACGCACGCTTGCGTCAGCTGTTCCACTGGATGCCTCATCAATGGATCGACTCCTTTCCCAGGCACGCAGCACCTGTTCCGGAAGGCAGGACTCCACCAGGGGTTCCAGAAAATCGGCAAACTTTTCTTTCGTGCGCCCCAAACTTTCCAAAGCAAGTAGCTTACTCTCAAGTAAGTCATACAGTTCAGATAGGTCGACTTTTCCTTTGCCGGATGCGTTTTTCATAACCAGGCTTAGAAGGTCCCGTACATAAATTTGAACGAGTAATTCATCACGACCGAATCTATCCTTCAGTTGAACGATAACTTTTGAATAGTTTTCTCTCGTGGGCGGGTAGCTTTCTACCAGCCTCGCCGCTTTAGATTTTGGCACTACACTTTGTAACAAATACTGGAATTTATCTTCATCCGGAATATTGTCATCGCTATGAATTTTGCTAAATTGCGACCAAAAGGCTAGAAAATCCTTCGGCTCACCTGTAAATCTTTTCAACTCCAAACGGGGTAACTTAAATTTACGTTTTTCTTCCATCGCGTTAGCACTTTTCGATGCGTCAATATTCATGTTAATTTTTAATTCCAGCTGTGTCGAGACCGCACAAAATCTGTCCCTGTAGGTTTCCGCTTTTGCAAAATCTTCATCGTAATTCGTCGTCAAATCTTCATCATCCAAGAGAGCTTGTGCAATGTTCTCCTGTACGGCTTCCAGGCGAGAAAATTTATCCAATAATTGTTTTTGCAAAAGACATAGTTGGTTTACCGTAGTTTCATCATTTCGTAAAACCTCTTCAACATTATTGGCACACACCGTGAATGATTGTCTCAAAGCTTTGCGTTTCGTGTTTTCTCCTTCCATAGTCAATCTTTAAATCGTTTTAAAGTCAAAAGTCGCGGACGCCACAAAAAATATATGTAGGATCTCACTTGGATCCTTTTTCAGGTTCAAATTATGGAAGGTAACAAACGCCAGCACACTTAAGAAACGAGAGCAAAATCCTTCACGTCTTTCTTTAATTACAAAAAGTTTAGAACTAGAACAAGAACATATATAAAATAACCGTTTTTACATTCTAAAAAAAAGATTATCGTCTGCACTTTTTCAGTTCGTAACAGAATTCAGAACAAGCCGAATAGTACAAAAGTCAATTCTTATAAGCAACTCCATGATGACGTAACAGATATCAAACGTCTGCAATAATTTGGTTAGGATATGGTAACCATACGATATAGCATTTTTTTAAGTATTCTCAACTTACTTCATTAATTGATCTATATGTTGGACTTGTAATAACTCAGAAACAATTTCAAGATGAAAAATGGTTCTTTTTTTTAGAAGATTTTGTTTTCAAGCCTAAGAACAGGTGAACAGAGTTGAGTTGTACAAAAGCTGTATAATAGGATAATAGGTAGTGGCTTAGCAATAGAGTAGCATGAAATATTAAATTAAAATATTCTAACACTCCCCCTCAATATTTCTATCTCACCAACCCCATTCCTTGTGAAAATTTTGCAGTCTTAACTGCTTCAAGAGGCTTCGTCAATAAGTCAGCTACCATGGCATCAGTTGGGCAGTATAATACCGATAGAAAATTATTAGTTACAAGTTCACGAACAAAATAATACTTAATGTCAATGTGTTTGATGCGCTGACTAAACCTTCCACCCGTAAGCATTTTGATACAGCTTTGATTGTCTTCGAATATGGTTATAGGTACCATAGTTGTTTCATGAAAGTCACTCAATAGTCTGTTTAACCATATAGCTATTTAGCTATATAGCTATATGTTGTAATTCTTGGATTAATAATCTGACTCCATTTGAGTTTTTTATAAATTTATTACACTTACATTTACTAAATAAACTCCAACGATACAACATGCTAAGCAAAAAATATTCATGGAACAAAATAATAAAAATAAAACTGCTCGCAAAGGAAAGTTATTTTAGCTATTGCTACGCAACGTGCGAGACATCAGCTCATATCACGCCGATGGAGTTGAAAATGTCATACCAACAAGCTCACACCACCACAGGGGTCCCCCACCAGTCCAAGGGACAATCCAAGTTAATATCCGTAGCGATCGACGAACAGCACCCGTCTACCGGACTTGGTAACTGTTACTTCTGTCGGAGCACTCGTTGAGGAACTTGACAAGGAATTGTCCGGAGTCGTTGAGGGAGCTGCTGTCGTTGAGGGTGAAGTCGTTGAGGGAACTGAAGTCGGTGAAGGAACTGGAGTAGTTGAGGCAACTGGAGTCGTTGAAGGAACTGTAATCGTTGAAGGAACTGGATCTTTCTGGAGCCCGTCGTTATCCATAAAAGCAGGCTTCAGGTGATCAATCGAGACCGTGTTATGATGCCCGTTAACCTCTAACACGAAGAACTTGTCAGCTCGAGATACGACTCTCCATGGTCCTTTATAGGGCTGTTCCAGGGGTCGTTTTAACGCGTCATTTCTCACAAACACATGGGACGTTCGGTGGAGGTCTCCGTGAATGAAGGCACTTTGCTTAGAGTGATTTGAGAATGAGACAGGACGTACCTCTCTCATTTCTGCACGTAACCTTTTCACAAACTCAGCCTGCGAGATGTCTTCTGGCACTGAAGAATTCTTAAAAAATTCACCAGGAAGTCGCAAAGTAGTTCCATACACCATTTCCGCAGCAGTTGCCTGGATGTCGTCTTTAAGACTGCAACGCATCCCCAAGAGGACGGTTAGGAGGATGTCACACCGCCTTTCTGTGCTGTGGCACTTGATGGCTGCCTTAAGCTGGCTGAGCATACGCTCTACGGCGCCATTACTCATTGGGTGATAAGCAGTGGTTCTGATCCGATGTACTCCTAACAACTTGGTAAGAGAAGCAAAAAGGTTGCTTTCAAATATAGTTCCTCGGTCAGTTTTTATAATATCGGATACACCAAAACGAGCAATCCAATTAGCGTAAAAAGCCTGTGCTACCGTCTCAGCTGTCTGATCCTTTATTCGAATGGCTTCAGGCCATCTGCCGTACCTATCTACACAGGTCAAAATGTAACGACAGTCTTTCGAAGGAGGCAAAGATCCCACTATATCAATATGGACATGTGAAAATCTGGCGTTAGGTGAAGGAAACGACTGGAGCATTGATTTATTGTGGCGTTGCACTTTTGACTTTTGGCAAGGTATGCAATTCCTACACCAATTTTTGCAGTCTTTTGTCAAATATCGCCAAACAAAACTCTTACGAACTAAATCAGTCGTAGCCTTAATGCCAGGATGAGAAAGTCCATGACAAATATCAAACGCCCTGCGACGAAATGAAACTGGAACATAGGGCTTCACAATACCATTGGATACATCACAAAAAATACTTCTGCTTGATGAGGGGAATGTCAAAGGCTTTAACTCAAGACCAGAATCGGCGCCGATCAAAGCTCGCATCTCCTCATTAGAATCCTGCTCGATGGCCATTTCGTCGTAGTCTAAAGGTCCTGGGACCTGAATTGCAGAAATACGAGAAAACGCGTCAGCAACTGGATTTTTGTCGGCAGAAATGTGATGGAAATCCTTTGTAAATTGACTTATTAATTCGAGTTATCTCGGAGAACATCTATCCGTTTTTTGCTGAAATGCATATATTAAAGGCTTATGATCAATTAGAACTTTAAATTCGCGTCCCTCTACCATATGTCTAAAATGACGAATCGCAGAATATATCGCTAACAATTCTCGATCGTAAGGGCTATATTTGCACTCAGTTGGTGTTAATTTACACGAAAAAAAATCTTAAAGGTTCCAAATTATCACCTACAGATTGATGCAATGCTGCACCAATTGCAATTTCAGAAGCATCAGTAACAAGAGTCAACTCTGCATTCGGAAGAGGGTGCACTAAAAGTGTAGCATTAGTTAGCATTTCTTTACACTCATCAAATGCTTTCTCATTAGCCTCGTTCCAAACAATTGGGGTCTTGTCTTTTTTTGGCTTTGCCTTTTGTAAGCTCATACAAACACGCTTGAACACCAGCAGCGTTTTTAAGGAACCTGTGATAAAATTTAGCACTGCCAAAAAACGACGTAGTTCATCAACCGTTTTAAGAAGTTTGTACTCTTTGAGTGCCTGAACTTTGGCTGGAAGAGGAGAAATTCCTTTACCAGAGACATGAAAACCCAGAAATTCAATTTCACTTTTACCAAACTCGCATTTCCCCAGGTTTATAACTATGCCATACCCACTTAACCTTTCAAAAACTCTATTAAGGTCAGACCCGTGATCCTTGGGATCACTTGAGGCAATAAGAATATCATCAAGGTAGACATTACAACACTCAAGACAGCGTAAGACTTCATCCATAAACCTCTGAAAAGTTTGCCCAGAGTTACTTAATCCAAAGCACATTTTTACTTATTCAAAAAGTCCCACCGGGGAAATGACTGTGGTTTTTGGAATATCTTTAGGCTCTATGGAAATCTGATGATAGTCCTTTACGAGGTCTACCTTTGAAAAAATATTTTTCCCTGCAAGTCCATGTGAAAAATCTTGAATGTGAGGAAAGGGATATCTATCCGGGATAGTTTGAAAATTTAACCGCTGAAAATCACCTACAATTCGCCAAATATTATTTTTCTTTGGTACAAGAGGTATTGGGCTTGCGTAAGGACTACTAGAAGGTCGAATTATTCCTTTTTGTAATAGTTCTTCAAATTCTTTTTTGACGATTTTAAGTTTTTCTGGCGATAAGCGCCTAGCTTTAGAATATACAGGTGGACCTTTTGTCTCAATACAATGAGCAGGGACGACGCGAACGGGGGGCGTAGGGGGCGACTCGCCCCCCCCCCCAAAGTTTTAGAAAGTTGGACAGTCGGCAAATTTTCAAAAATTTTATCGAGATTTTTCTTTTTCTAAAGTCGATCCACAATAAAATCGAATTAAATGAAAAAAAAAAAAGAAAAAAAAAAAAGGAACAAAAATATTAAAAATATCTTAATGCAGCGTGACTCGAGTTTGACGAATCGGCATTTTTACAATAGAAGTCTATTATAGGGGAGTCGGTGTCTTCTTTTACGGCTACAATGATGGACTGCGAACGCAAATATTACTATATAAATATTACCATATGTTTTTAGAAAGGGTGGTAGTCGGCAAATTTCATCCCTTCTTTTAAAAATCCCTACTGACGCATGTTTCAAAACATATTGAATGGAAAAAGTACAAATAATTAAACTCATCATTATTATTATAAAATTGTGATCACAATGCAGCCTCAGTTGACGGTCGGCAATTTTGAATTGGAGTATGTCCTTTTTGACAGGAACATTAAAATAATCTAATCATTGATATCTTCACTGACATTAGATAACTTTGATATGTTTCAGTAGATGATATACTTGTATTTGTGGTACGTCAGACAACGCCTCAAAAACCATGACATACACATTAAACGTCATTTACATAAAGTATGTAATGTACAAGTACATCATATGAGTCAAAGGTTTTATACAAAATTTCAAAACACCAAAATATTTATATACGAAAATTGACCCACATTTTACAAAGTTATTGCAATTAATGTCAAGTAGAACTCCATAAAATGATGTTATGTACAGGATGGTCGTAAAGAAACTTTGCCGATATATGGATCTCTAAAGGCAGTCTCGTTCAACAGATCGAGATGAGATTTCAGGTATAGTTATTCAGAGATATGAGGTCGGAATTCTGTGAATTTTTACAAAATGGCGCTCACGATTATTTCGGTTATAGTTACGAATAGCAACGCCTACTTTTTCCTATCGAGAAATGATCACCGCATGCGAAAACCCTAAAGAGCGTTGGAATGGTAAGTGTAACACAAAAAACGGACTCACAAAATACAGATCTGCGAACTGCCAACAAAAACACGATCGGAGCAATGGAGGCCGCTCACCAAATATTCAGCTTAGAAAACCGATTAAATTGCCTGTGATGGCACTCATGTCAACTTTGGCCTCTGTCAAATGCAAATTTCCATTGTGCGCCTCAATCGTGTTTTTGTTGGCCGTTGGTAGAGCTTTTTTTTTGTGCGTGCATAATGCTTCCGTTTTTTGTGATGCACGTACCGTTCCATCTCTCTTTAGGGTTTCCTTATGCGCTGAGCATTTTGCGACAGGAAAAAGTTGACGTTGTCATTTGAAAATTTCGTGCATGTAACTTTAATCATAACCGTGAGCGCCATTTGTTGAAATTCACAGAATTTCGAGCTCATACCTCTGAATAACTATACCTGAAATCTCATCTCGATCTGTGAAACGGAACGGAAGCTAGAGGCCCATATATCGGCAAAGTTTCTTTATGATCACGTTGTACTTCATATATTGAAAATGCATTCCTAAAATAATGCATGCCATTTGTAAACTGGAAGGCGATATCGAATTTATTCTAACGAAATCTTTGGAAAAGTGTTGAAAGGTTTATTATAATACTATATAAAATTCTTAATGTTCCCCGTGCTCAAATAGCTGTGGACCAACATTGTCCAATACAACCAGGTTCAGTGTATTGCAAATTGTGAGTATCCTTTCACTCCTATACTCGATTTCTGACGCAGTTTGGCCTTTGTGTTGCCCTTGCGCCTAATAAATTTGAAAAACAATCAACCAACCTATCCTGGATTTCACCACATTAATATTCGAAACATCGGGAAAAAATTGTCTTTTAGATAAACTAAGATTTTTTAGTCTAAATACTTTAAAAATATTTCAAATCGGATCAATAAATCTCAAATTAGAATTTTAACCATTACATGTGGGTAAGGGAAATGGGGGTAGGTTTTTGGAAATTTCATGTTGACGGTGATGTTTCTCTTGCTTTGAAGATCACATGTGCAACTTGTTCTTCCTCAAGATCGGATTAACACTGTAGATTTGAATACCTCCCCCCCCCCCCACACACACCTTTCCCAAAAAAACTCCACACGTACTATTCCTTATTATATAGTTTGGTATGTTGTGATAAAAATTATGCCATGCTTTTTTATAGAGTATTTTGTCACTAAATTCGAAGTTCAATTAGTTGCGAATAACTTACCTTTTTGCACATAAATATTATAGTTTGGTTTAATGCTAAAGTAATCCATTTCATTTTTAATCCTGCTTAGGAAAAAAAACCTAGCATTTTCATGTATACTTTCCTTCTTGAACAAATGATTATTGTTCAAAAAACGAGTAATATTTTCAGAAATTATTGCTGAAAAACCATAACACATCTGTAAAAAACCACAAAAAAATAATTAAATTAAATCCAGCAATTTTGATAAAAATATATACTCGAAGTAACTACTTTTAAGAAGTAGGTTCCTGGATTGAATTGTTACAAAAAAATTAAGTTTTACTATTAACACACGTTTCAAGAAAAATCAAAATCTTTTCTTTTTTAGTTAGGAAAATGGGTTAAAAAGTATTTAAAAATTAAATAATTAAGAAATCGTTTTTAATAATAATTGTCTTTTGCAATGCAATTATAGTGTCCATGAACGCCTACATGATTATTTGCAGGGAGATGTAAGGCTACCAAAGTTTTTGTTTAATCCTTGATTTTTAGAAGATGGGAATTGGATTTCCTAATTGGATGTTAGTTAATAATTATTCATTAATGCTCTGTTCAAATTGATGAATTAATATCCATATATATTTTTTTTCAAAAAATTCTTGTAAAATCTTCAAATTTTTCTTGTAAATTTTACCACTTTTTTTTCCACGTTACTTTATTTTTCGAAACCCAGAGGGGAAGGAGTGCAAGTGCATATTTCTTATGTCCCTGATATTGTATCTATTATAAAAATTGCAGTGCTTCGCGTAGGGAATTTTCTGTAGCAGATATAGTCCGCCAGAATTTTAAAAAGAATAATTTTTCCAGAATTTGTTTTTTGATCAACCTTTATACAATTCATTATACAAAAGTCACCTATTTGATCAAAAGTTTTCATCTATTTAATTCCATGTTAAAGTGCTATTTTCCAACCACTTTTACACGCTTAATTATTCTTTTTCGAAACTGCAATTTGAAAATTTCAAATAAAGTTGTATCGAAATGAAGCACTTGTACTTCTCAGTTAACTGAATTGGTTTAAA